>OZ038486.1:62463817-62543817 GCA_964036315.1 Acanthosepion esculentum | reverse complement strand
AAGAAATTTAAAAGCGAAGATGAAGTCAAAAGTGTCGGGAGCGACTGGCTAAGACATCAGTCCAAAGATTTTTAGGCTGAGGGAATACGGAACCTTGTGCACAGATGGGAAAAGTGTGTGACAGTGCTGGGAGACTACGTTGAAAAATAAAAATAAAGTAAGCTTCTCTCTGTATTAGAAGTCCTTATACCGAAAATTTCACCTTATTTATTGAATGACCCTCGTGTGTGTGTATATATATATATATATATATATATATATATATATATATATATATATATATATATATATATATATATATATATGAGCTATAATACACTTTTAAGGATCATTATATGTATACGGTATTTTTCAGTATCTGGGATAGTACATACATAACTGAAATCATTAAGGCACATATTTCGGTATTGCATAACATTAGTTTGCTAGATTTGCCAGTTGTTACCCAACTTCAACCATGAAAAAGACTGTCATTATTCGGTTTTGAGTAGTCTCCGCAGAGCTTATAGATATTGAGCTGGTGCATAATTATCAGACGTTTTTCTAGGCAACATATTTGTTAAAAAATAATGTGGTTTTGTATACTCTTTTAATAAAATTATTTGATTTTCAGCTAATAAAAATGCGTGTCGATAATTATACTCATTTAAAAATGTTATTGTTGAATTGATATGTTGCTTCTTTCGTAATAAATATTGTTTAAAAACTCTTGATGATTATGCAACAAACCAACACACACACACATACACACACACACATATATATATATATATATATATATATATATATATATATATATATATTTGTGTATTTAGGCAGCAATCCTTCTTTCAAGCACATTTCATTACAAAAGACTGACAAGGTGCTTTTATTTAGTTTTTTATATAATTTCTCGTGCGATCTAATAAAGTTTTTCTTTTCAGAGGATAAATTATATAAAAATTGTCCGAATGTTCTTTTCCGAGCGCTTTCGGCTATACATTTAGCCATTATCAAGGATTATATTTCAACTGTTAGAATTAGAAATAGATTGTTATGTGTATGTTTTGTAAAGTGATTCATTTTTTTGTTTCAAAACACGGTCAAGATATTATGTCCATGTTCAAAGTTAATATTATTAAGTGTTGGTTTGCTTATTTTTATAAGTAAGGCTTCCATTATTTTTAGCCTTTTTTTGCAAGTGGATGATGCTATTATATTAGTGTTGTCGACAAGTATATTCCGAATAGTGTCCGGTAGGTCTCCATGAATATTTAAATGAGATCTAATTGAGCTATTGTCAGAAAGGTGTAGGGTTAATCTGCGTGTTAAACGATTTGTAGTGTGGCCTATATAATTATTTACGAAAGTTGATTCTTGAGGAATACAATTCCTTAATGGACATTTGAATTCGTAAATAATGTTTGCTCTATTTAATTTTGTTCTAGGAGGTGAATTATTATTTTTAACTATAAGGTTACAAGTTTTAAATTTTTTATAATAAATAATTAATCTAATTTTTTTGCTATTATCAACTGGTGCTATGCATTTTTTTATAATGTTATTCATTATATATATAAGTGTCTGTATATATATATATATATATATATATATATATATATATATATATATATATATATATATATATACATATATATATATATATATATACATATATATATATATATATATATATATATATATATATATATATATATATATATATATATATATATATATATATATATGTATATATATGTACAAAGAGAGAAACAGAAAACATTATATATTTTTTTATATAAATGGTGCCTACCAAAACGTCATGGAATATAAACAATACATGTGAAGAGATTATGTACGGCTAGTATCACCTTTGTTTCTGATCAGTTTCCTATATTAAACATCAACTTGACTCAGGGTGACAGATGTAGTGTCAAGCGTCGTGAAAGCGAGTTTGTGGTGTAACCAACATAAATATTATTTAATTCATTGGAGATTCAATCTCCCAAAGGTTACTTGAATTTGTAAACTATGTTGTTTTTTTCCAAATCGCTAACCGGCGTAGAAGAATCATTGCAAATAATTGAGTTGGATATACTTGATTTAGTGTAGTATATATATATATATATATTCGAATCTCCCGTCGTATTCGACGTATGAGGGTCAATCAGATCAGTTCCCAGGAAGCGACAGCCAGACGCCAGCATATGTGATTTGATTATAACGGTGAATTTTTTTGTACAGAACCATCCACAGTTTTTGAAGGGCCGAATACAGAGACCTGGTGCACTACGTGCCACAAGGTCTCCAAACGACCCTCCGCAGGTTGTGAAGTCAGTGTGGTCCTTCTCCTAGATCAATTGCCGTCCAAGGTTATAGAACCTAGTCTGTCCTGCTATTTACCCATATATATGTGTCTGTTTGTGTGTATGTGTTCTTCGTAGCTGCGTCGGTTAAAGCACATGAAACTTATGACGTTCCCTTCCGCCCAGGTGAACGCATGTTTGAATTCCCACAGTGGGCGCATATTTTTCATTGACATGAGTATTCGAACAGACGAAAATTAATATGTATACTGCTTAATAGATAAAAACCGAGCGTCTATTCCAGTAAGCGTATCTACGTAAAATAACGTTTAACATTATAAAAACGTTGAAATATATATGGGGTTTTTTTCTACAGGCGCAACTAAGTGACGTTTATTAAAATTTAACATAACATAAAGAAATATGTTTGCATTGAACATTTTATGCAAAATATGAAATTATATTTATGAATTGTCAATTAAGTTATGTTTTTAAAATGTCTCACTTCTTTACGTGTATGTTTCAGGAGTTGTAAATGCATGCCCGTGTCTCTGACACTGTGTTCGTATTCAGAATGTGTGCAAGGGTGTAATCGTTTGATGGCAAAAAAAAACGAGGATAGAATGAAAATCATTTTAGTGACTTGTATATCTGGAAGAATCAACCACGTGTTTATTATTTAAATAGCATTCAGCTGTGCTTTTAATCGCAATAACAGAGATTGCAAGGGTAATGAGCTGATAAATTTATTCTCAAGGAAAAATAAGAAAGAGTGATAGGGAGCTGCAATTCTACACACGAACTCAGAGATATGAATATATTAGAGAAAACATAACATGAAATATATTAATATATATTTCTCACGCACTCATTCACACAATCCAATATATATATATATATATATATATATATATATATATATATATATATATATATATTTCTCACGCACTCATTCACACAATCCAATATATATATATATATATATATATATATATATATATATATATATATATATATATATATATATATATTATATTATATGAAAGGTATGATATGAGATATATGTAAGTATGATAGTGGGCGAAGGAAGGATGAGATGGAAAACGTATTAGTGCCAGATTTCTTTCCGACAAGGGACTTCAGCAAAGACGAATCTGAAGATGTTTGCTTTTTGTTCAGCACTTCTGTGTGGTTGACGTTTCTCATATTTCCGGTCTGAAGAAGATACTTCTCATAAATGACTGCGCCATTACTATTTTCTTTCCAGCTTTCAGTTCAGTTGTCCCACCAATATGCAGTTGTGTGTGTGCGCATGTACACACACACACACCATATATATATATATATATATATATATATATAGTTTCATTAAGGCGGATTATATATCAGCGTGTTCCATAAAGACGGATCAAAATCAGCAGTAAATAAATCAGTGTGATTGGTGAAAATTTCTTTATTTCTTTGATGGCACTTGTATACCGCCGGATTTAAAATTATTCATATTCCGTATATATATATATATATATATATAATAGAAATTGTAAAGATGATTTGATAATTATAATTAAGTAATTCATTGAGTCTGGAAGAAACCTCAACAGAATGCAGAAATCACTAGACGGACATTCCGTCTTATATTTGGGACTCATAAGCAGTGCGCATCCACTACCGAGAATTGAAACCCTGACAGTTAGGTTGTCAAGCAAACATCATAGCAACTGTTCCAACGGGCCTCAGTGACGAAGTGATAGCAAATCAGACTCAATATAGCGCCCCTCGCTCACATATTCCGTGGCGGAACTCAACTGAAATTATCTGTAAACATAGGACTGTGCAAGCCACGACACTTATCACCAAGCCGCTCAAACTGAAGCATTAGAAGCCGGATCAAGCAATGATATACACATGATAGAAATTGTTAGGAGGATTTGATAATTATAATTAAGTAATTCATTGAGTCTGAAAGAAACCTCAACAGAATGCAGAAAGCACTGGACGGCCGTTTCGTCCCATATATATATATATATATATATATATATATATATATATATATATATATATTTCTACTTTATGCCTTTTCTCCTGGAAATATCTACCAACTCGTTTACAGATGTATACATTAGTTTGCAAGCTCATTCGTTCCCTAAATTATTTTCATTATTCGTTTCAGTCAAGCAAACCGATCGATTTTATGACACTTAGCAACTTGATTACATTTAGCAAAACCGTTACATTGGTGAAATCATGATAGCAATACATTATTTTACTGGCTTGTATTTGAGTATTATGCGTAATGGATTAAAACAAAATTAGTTACCTTTTGGTACCTATCATTTTTAATCGCGATCTTGGTCGTTAGGCACCATATATACTGCAGCAGAATTAGTTGATTCTTGGTCAAGAAACCGGCCCTCTCCAGTTTTTGAATTCCAAGTTACCTTCTGCTATAGACATTCTATAGAACCCAAACTATCCTGGTATTTGTATAATTGAGGGAGACTGAGAAAAGAAAATTTTCAAATGCATCCGACTTGAATTCTTAGGCGGCTCTCAGAATCCTGAATCCGATCCGCTATCCATTTCTCCACAGCTCCTAACTTTTAACTGAATAGTTAAATATTTAACTAAAATATTTAACTTTTGAACGTATCGGATGTTTCTCCGACAATTCTTGTATATAGAACAGTTTCAAAATTTTCAGATTCAATTTCTTTTGTGTGTGGACATCAATTCTCAGTTAATTTAATAAATGTTTGTTTGGAATTATGTAAACCAATCAGCAATATATTAAGCCAACCTCTTTTTTCTTAGGAAGATGTTGAAGAACATTTTGATTGGTTGTCTTCTTTGAATATGAATCATCACCTACCATTTTAAGAAACATATGGTAAATGTGGTTTCGAAAGAATGATATTCGTTTTGTTGCAGAATGCATAAGCTGATCTTGAATGGCAAAATACTGGTCAAAACTACGTGGGTGTAGAACGGTGGATTTCTATTGTTTATATGTTAAAACACAAACCAGAAATGCACGAAGAGAGTAACACAGCGGCAAGCATTAGAAAGATAAAGTGTTTTCGGCAAAACCGGGTGCCTTAGAACGTGCTGATGAGAATGTAGACAAACGACTCACACGCTTCCTCTCTTTCACTTTCTCTCGCTCCTCATTAGAAACGATTTTACGGCCACTGTCCAACATGAAATAAATCCAGTAAAATGAAAATAGTCTGTCCTCTATACCACCTCTGAAATAACATTTGATTCGAAATAATTGAATACAGAAATGCGGAAATTTCATATATATATATATATATATATATATATATATATATATATATATATATATATATATATATATATATATATATATATATGTGTGTGTATTATGTCTACAACTACACTGACATAAATAGATATCATCGGGTAAACAGCGAGTATCGTAGAGGATACTCTGTCCCAGTGAATTTTAGCAACAAATATGTAGGATCGACTCCATTAAACCTCTTGGTATATGTTGAACATTGCAGTCTACAAATATCTGTTATGTTTAGGTGCAAGATCTTGCAAGCGATTATACCTCTCCAACACGTATCATATATATCCAGAATGTTCCCGAAACAATTCTTGGCAATATGGACCTGATAGCACGTTACATTGTCCACCTGGATGTGCGTCTGGTTTAATGTGTAGCGGCTTATTACGAGTAATCGGTCTGTCGAATGCGAAATCCTGTCCAGACTCGTTACATTCATCTCGTGCTAAAAATAGAGGGAAAAGATTTAATCTTCTACCATCAGTTATTCGTTAAATAATAGGACAGACTATGTTCTTTAGTCTTGTTTGGTAACTATTCTAGAATAAGGAAAACTCTAGTTTCGATACAGTAGATATCGCTTCAAGGTGTACTATACGGGATACGTGTTTGTGCCATCATGTCTCTTTCGATTCATTTCTGAATGGGTAGAATATTTCCCGCAGTAGGCTGCCGTTTCTTTTGTAGAGCAGACTGGTTGCCAAGCCAGGATCTCGGATACATTCAAACTATAGTTGTTGGTTAGAGAAGAGATAGATCCATGCCTTTCACGATAGGATGTGCGGGTAAATGAATGTAACGAAACAAACTTGAATTCGAGCTCGGCTGCCTGATTTCTCATTCTGAGACGTTACTCACTCCATTTCACGACAAATCCACGTGTAGGACTTGGAAAGCATATATTATATAGCTAACCAAAGGATCGTGGTGTAAAGAACGAGGCTATTTTCCTGAGCGCTCCTCGTTTAATCAGGGATCTATGAATAGCTCGTCCGTGTTGGGTTAAATGAAATCCATCAATGGCTGAAATGGGTAATGAATAATTGCAATGTACCCCACTGCATTATGGATCAATAAACTAGTGTGCCCAGTGCCTTGTTGTCAACTGCGATTCAGACTTCATATGGTTGCTATGACTCTGCAATCATCTTTATTCAACTGATCCAATGACCCATCGGAGCAGACTAGGTGTTGTTTTTCAGATACTATCTAATTACTGACCATTCTAGTTAAAGCGCTGTGTCTGGTGTCTTTTTTTTTAACAAAAGTAATCTGGTGGATCTCTTTTGTCCCTAATCCATATAAGTTGAAAAGGATCTCCTGGATATGTGTCTGATTCTGATCCTGGTTATGTGTCCTGTATTACCAGTTTGTATTATTACGTTAATACATTTATTTCCTATATTCATTCTTGGCGTTTGTTATTATTTGATACCGGATTTCATCCCGGAATCCACAACAATTATATTGACAAAATAACAGATAAGGCGAAATTTTTTTTTCAGAATTAGACATCCCGTTATCCACTCTAACTGTATGTCATCTTTATTTTGTTTCCATTATAATTAGAATCATATAATGATGACATTCCTTGATGCCACTTTGGTTTTGATTTTCAGTTTACGCTTTAGCTTCACTCTGATAATATTCTTCCTGGTTTGAAACTGCTTGTTGCAAAAAGTCGGGAAAGTAGAGAAGAAACTTTGCTAATTGACATTTTATAACCCTGCAGGTGAGTAGAAACGTAACAAAAACAGTAACTAGGTTATAATTTATAATAGGTAACTGTCAAAATACAAAATAAATATGCCTAACGTTTAAATTCATTTTCAAAAGTGAAATATCTTTCTTGAAGTATTTATTTTAATTTTTCTTCCAAACAATATATTAAATTTAAAATTTCCAATAATCAAGATGTTTTAATGTGTTTCAAACCGAATTTAAATTTATCGGAAGTATTTGTTATTTTATTATCAGAAAAATCGATGAAATCGTCCATCATCAATTTATATTTCTGAGATGAGGTATTGTAACTATTCATGATATTTTCATTGTTCAGATTGTTGTCATAATCTTTAGTACCAAGACACATGACATTGTGGATAAAAGCTTTGGTTGAAGTAATCTAGTTACTTGACCTAAATTGTTGTCAGTTCACAGCAGAGGTAAGCCATAACATGGAGAGTTTAGTTATTATCAATGGAAATAAGTGAAACTGAGATATCCAGAAGAGGCATGGCACGTAGAAACAGAACAATCTACCCCAGTGAACGAAATAAATGGTTCGGTTCGAAATTAATAAGTACATCACGTGAAGAAGCCAGGAGCGTACAACGGCTTAAATGTCACGAATATGACAATAAGGTTGAGGACAACAATTTTAGCCGTGTAAATAAAATCGTCCATATTGACAAATCTATCAAAAAAACATATTTGTCTTTATTTTTTTTAATTTTAAAAAGAAAATATACTTTACTGAAAAGTTTTTTTTTTATAAAAAGATAGTTGGTAAAGGGTTTAATTAATCTGAATCGAAACAAATATTTATGTATTTTTAGTTTAAAATATACCAGAAAATATTTTTTTTTTACATGGTGTTTTATGAGGCATTAATTTAACGATAGTCTCATCTTTAGCAAATTATCTGATTCTTGAAAGAATTTCTAAATCAGTGCGTTTATTACCGCCAAATGACGTTCCAAATTTCCCGTATAAATGTATGCAAACAAGAGCCTTGTCTACTTACACTTCTTAAATAACATCGCTAATTTTATGTTAATCTATCATTAATAATCATATAAAAATGTAAGGCATGCAGTAAATGTTTTGCATGCATAAACCCTTCGCACCTGCATTAAGCATATGATGATGTAGATAGAGGAATGATAAATTTCCGTACAATTTCAGAAATGAAATGCTCCATCCGATTGGCCCCTAAGATCATTCCCCGTTTGAAACAATAATTCAGGTGTTCTTGCCATGACCATCCAGGCTCGATGCCCGAGAAGAAGTGATATAAGTCTAGACATTTCCATGGCATCTAGTTAACGTGTCGCATCATTTATTACCTTTATATATTAATCCATACCCTTTTGGAACTTCAGTGTATATAAACGCAAATGCAATAAAGTCATTCACTTTGCTTTTCTATTTGTTTACGTAGAAACAATCCTTGTTTTTAATCTCTCTTTCTTGGAAATATTCTTTTAGGAATGTCCACTTGTTTGCGATTTCAAGTTATGATATTAAGTGTTATAAATTACTCTGAATATTTGTGTATGTTTACGTTCTTTTATTTAAGCGAAAATGGTATCTGCCAAATAGGGAATTCCCTTTGCGAGTTTGCTTGTGTGCAAAACAATAATTCAATTAGCAAACGATAAGACCGCATCATGGGCGTATTTTTATGCATAACGGTCGGCAGTTTGCTGGAAGTTTTTTTTTTCTGGGTTATGTTTTGTTCGCGTGGGCGCATGTTCCGTAAATTATACTCTTCATGTGCTTGATAAAAGAAATGCGTTAACGGTTCATAGAATTAGGATCACAGAACGAGTTGCAGGATGGAACTAATGGAGATATAATTGGAGAAAAAGAAAAAAACGGCTAAATTTGAATTTTGCATGGTGAGTGTCAATTTAAAGCTGTAAAAACTATGGAATACATTTATCGGTGTTTTTTGGTGGATAATAAATATTCTTTGAAAAAAAGACCCGGACAGTAAAAGTGAATATTTTGGGATTCGATATTAAGGCAAATTAAATAACCAAAGCATATCAGTTCAATGTTTTCAGTAAATAAGCATTTCATGGATACTATATTTATTTAGGTTATTTACATACAATTTGCAGACAATATATATTTAACAATAACAAGGTAGTGTTGGAAAAGGGTAGGAAACATCTTGATCTTATCTACTCTCAAAAGCCGAGTGAAAGCGCTACTACATCAGTGATATATCAAAACATTCACAACACCGAAGGGTGGATTAAGTACCCGACAAACAGAAATTATTTGAAACATGAAAACGTTATAATTACAAATCTGGTCTACACAAACATAAGTCACATTAACAGAATATATATATATATATATATATATATATATATATATATATATATATATATATATATATATGCGGGAGTGTGCGCCTATATATATATATACATATATATATATATATATATATATTGTGTGTGTGTGTGTGTGTATGTGCGCGTATTTAGTCTGCAAATTGTCTTTATGGCAAATGATATTAAAGACAACAAGTATTTTGTGCCTAGTAATTATATGGAGCGACCTTTTCACATCACGAAAGATGCTTCTCATGTAAGGAGCAAATCATTTCAGAAATTGGCCAAAGTTCATTTCCGAAAAAATAAGTTAGAAAATTTCGCCCTTTTTATCGGAAAATATTTGAAAATCGCCCAATAAAATTAATCGGCAAAAATGTCTATCTCCATTAATATATAATATTAAAAGTAATCCACAAAAAGAGCTCAATTTTATTTATTATTACGGACTAAAGAATTAATAAGCAATAAAATCCAAAATCACTTCATAAGGGAATAGCCTATTTCGGCAGACGAAAATATCGGTCGTCTACCTCATCAACCACGGTTGTTTTTATGTCGATATTTTATCACTAATTCATTCCTCTGATGTAATATTTGACTTTGATTATTGTATTTTATTATTTTAATTTTTCCTATAACCGTAAGTCACACCTATCTCTAAGGCTATTTTGAGTACGTGGGGTACCAAAAATCTTCCAAATTATCCCTGGGCTCAATTCTTCTTCATTATTTGAAGGAACTGTCTTTTTTTTTTCGATTTCACAGTTAAATTTATTTCTGACACGAACTCAGTCCACACCGGGGTTGATAAGACAGACGACTGATAGCTTCGTCTGTAGAAATAGGGTATTCCCTATATGAGGCGATTTTGGATTTTATTGTTTATTAATACGCGCACACACACACACACACACACACACACACACACACACACACACACACACACACACACACACACACACACACATATATATATATATGGATATTTTTTTCTACTGTGAGATTTAAATCACATATAAATAGACAAACGGCATGTGATGGCTCTGAATAAAAAAAGGTGTTATTCTTGAGAGGTACGCGGTACAGACAAGTCTTTATAACGAATTTGATTTACGTTGTGCTTTGTCGGAAGACGACCAGCTACTGACTATTCTCACGGAAGGACTCCCGCGTTATCCCATAGCTGTGCAAAACATTTTGGTTTACTTAATTATAGGTTCTTTAATTTTGGCACTGTTTTTGTACATGCCACCTTTTTACCACAGTCCCACTTATTTTTGCTTAGATAGAATGAAATTTATTTCGATTTCTTACCTTCTTTCCTTGCTAGAAATCAAGCTGAAAAGGAGAGAATTAAACTTTTCTTAAAGAGTAAGGCAAAAATGAGGAAATGAATAAAATGGATCTTGCCAAATTACAAAGACCGTTCGATGTGATTTGACATTCAAAATCGAATTCGTGATAAGATAGAAAAAGAGCTGAATTTTCTGAAACACAGGTAGGAAAAATCATGAAGGTATAAACATGTAAAAAGATAAAAAAAGATAATAAAAAATATCACATCCTTCTAACCAACGAACACCGATGAAATCAAAGATGTTCAGGTAACTGTCTTGGAAGAACACCAAGCTTGTTTAGCAGAAATGTGAAATGAAAATGGATAACAACGCCGCAAAGAAAAAATTACTTCTTCTCTCTCCTATCGAGAATCTGCGAGAGTAAGAGAGGCTAAATATTATGCTTGAAGCGGAAGAAGACAGTTGTCCGTGTTAGTATTTACTGATTATCTCATGTACGCTTAATGGAAATAAAAAAAATCTTAACACTCTACAGAAGAGAGAATATTACAACAGACGATTATGACTTCTCATGAGTAAACTTCACAGTTTTTTAGGAAGTCACCAAAGTCCCAACGAAATGTAGGTAATTCTATATATTAAAGTTCTGAAAAAATAAATAAATTCTGCCAAACACACATAAGGAACACACATACACACATACACACACATAGACACAGACACACACACACACACACACACACACACACACACATACATATATATAATTTCGGTTGAGCTCTTTGGTTTGAGGTGTGAGTTTGTAAACAGTGACTATTTAAGCTAATATTGCACGACTCTTCGGCAGAATTGAGTCACTGTCAGTCACTGTGTGTTTATCTAAATCTAAAAATAAACACGCTAAAATTCACCTTCATCCCTGCCGTGCGCCGACGGCTTAGTGGGAGAAGTTCCGACTGACGCAAATTCAGGGGTTACGATCCTAGCTAGAGGCAACCGGACGTCTAGCCACACTGATGAGCTGTGAAACAGCGAAACAGTCTGTCTGTGTATGACAAATATATATATATATATATATATATATATATATATATATATATATATATATATATATATATATATATATATATTAGTGAATATACGTAATATCCAACGTCGATAACAATACTCGGGGTTTCATGACCAACATCAAACTCCGAGTAGTGTTATCGACCTTGGATATTCTGTATATTCACTACTATCTGCATATAGCTCTGTTTCATAACATTGAGCACTCTCTATATAACACCTTAGGAATAAATATAATTACGTATGCGAAAATATGTGTGCGTGTATGCACAATTTTTTGTGTGTGTGTGTATGTATATATATATATATATATATATATATATATATATAGAGAGAGAGAGAGAGAGAGAGAGAGAGAGATCTTTGTCTTTTTCTTTCTCACTCTGTCTGTCTGTCTGTCTGTCTCTCTCTCTCTCTCTCTCTCTCTCTCTATATATATATATATATATATATATATATATATATATATATATATATACTTACTTATTGTCCTTCCCATTAAATGTTTAATATGTGAAAAAACACTAAACTAATTGAATTTCTTTTTTCTAGGGTTTCATATCAGATATTTATCTTAAGAATCACTGAAAAACCACTTGAGTTATTCAGCTAGAAAAAGAATAGTTTAAAATCATTTTGCGTCAGACCCATTATATTCCAAAAGGAACAATGTTGAGTGGGAAATGATCAATCAGGTTTCGGAAGTGTTAACAACATTCATATTCCTGCTAGAAAATGATCCTGGAATATATATATATATATATATATATTTTATAACATATTTATGTTGTAATATTCAAATAAATAATTATATATATATATATATATATATATATATATATATATATATATATATATATATATATATATATATATATATATATATATATATATATATATATATGCTTCTGAACCTTCGCTATTATTAATTAATGACGGACATGTCATTTTCGTTTATGATCGATTTCATCACGATTCTTTTAAGATTGGGGAGTAATTATATATTATTATTCCGCAGAGTAGGGTCCAATAGCGTTATAAAAACTTCGGAGAATTACTGTAAGATAAATTATATCATTTCAAAGATAAAACAGTTCTAAATCTCAATCTAACAAATGGACAATTTTGTGCTTACACCCGGTATATCTATCTATCTATCTATCTATCTATCTATCTATCTATCTATCTATCTATCTATCTATCTATCTCTCTCTCTCTCTCTCTATCTATCTATCTATCTATATATATATATATATATATATATATATATATATATATTTATATATATATATATATATACAAATTTGTGCCTGAAAAATTTTCGAATTCATATTCGATCATGAAATATCTACTTAATCTCCCCTATTTTCCATTGTTTTCTTGAGTAAGGCTTGAATACAGGTGGCCACAGTTAAGTATAGTCGCACAGGTTCATGAATTTATATGTAATATGTTTCCTTTCGCGTGAACCATAAATAGGTCTCGTATGTATTTGTAGTATTACATAGTCTTTGTTTATTATTTAGACGGGAGTGAAGCTGATTTTGAATTTGGCTATTTCAGAATATTAGCTTGGCGCTAAATTCTATTTCCATTTAACAAATGTCAGAGAAAAAAGAAAGACAGAATATTCTTTCTCATCTTTCTAAATTAATACCGCATACTTTGAAAAAAAGCACTGAAAACCGCGTCTTTCATCTGGGCTGAAACACTTATCGTGTTTTAATACGCAACTGTCAAGGAGGCATCCCTATTATCTATTACTTGTCTTTGTCTGTTTCTAATATCAGTCAAACATTAGCGGATAAGATTTGATGCATCTCTTATCTTTTTAATCGGTGTGATTATTTTCTTTAAAAAATAACTGTTACTTTAAATTTGAGTTACAATATAGAGAAGCTAAGGAATAACTAAAATGCTCTATATTTTTTCTCATATGACGCCGAAAAAGGCTATTTAGATTTCATACATAATAAATATATTCAGATATTTATTCTTTAGATAAAGAAAAGTTTACAAAAGCCACCATTAAATGAAATAGATTTATTAACGTAATGCATTCAAGGAAATCTCAGGCTTCAACTATTTTTTAAAACTGATTTTTCTTATTAAAATGACAGGATATTTGTCAAGTAAAAATCTGTGCACTCGACAAAGCAGCAGGAAAGCAATATTTTGCGTTTAAATTACAGTAAGTGGACATTTTGATTAATATTGTTCGCCTGTTTCTAAAGACATCATTCGGTTTTTACTGCAGTTATGTTTGTCATTTTATTCTTTGGGAAGATTCGCTTCTTAAAACAATGTAATAGTGTACAATACTGGAAATAGAGACGCACACAAACGCTCAAAAGAATATACACCTGCTTTATCAAGATAGCGCTTTCGTCCACATCACGTTCAAACACCGGTTCTCCTACGATCACCGAAGTTAAGCAAAGTCGACTCTGGTCAGTACAGTACCTACATGGGTGACCGCTTGGAAATACCAAGTGATTTAAGTTGGGATCTTCGGATAATGTAATGGATAATGGCTCCTAATTTTAACATGTGTTCGCTACTTTCACTTACGGGCAAATACTCTTTGGATAGGTATAAATCTACCTCTTCCCTCTCAAGCTATTGGTTAGTTGTACCACTAAACCATTATTGTCTCAAATAACAAAAAAATATAATCTAATAATATTATCTGGCTTTAAATAAATTGCAAAGGTTTGAGAAGCCGTACAAAACGCATGAATCAATCATTTAGTAAAATGGCACACAACGTCAGAAACGAATGCAAGCTCATTTCTTGTTAAAGATAGTAGCTCCGTGACAGTCTGGCTAAAGGCGTTCTTAAATGAATGTGCATTCATAGGAGGTGTGTCACTGCAGAGAAAATCTACTCCAATTAAGTTTCATTGACGATTTCTGAATCTTTTTCAAAGATCAAATTTTCCATATGAGTTAAGCAATAGATCGTGACGGCAGTGAAATTTTCGATCATGCATCGACTTTCTAATTGTCAGCCCCTAGAAGGTTTATCACAGGTAAAATTCCATAGACACCGGTGCCGACAATGCGAAATCAAACCGTTTTACAAATGAAAAGCGGCTATGTCCTACAATGTTATTCTTCTCCCTGAACACGGCCGTAGCCTCACAAGGTTTAGGGCCATATCAATTTGAAACACCTGTTCTAGGATGATCACCGAATTTAATCAACATCAGTCCTGGTGATTACCTAGAGAGGTGACAACTTAGACACAGCAGATACTGCAAGCTTGAATGTCCGGGTGGTGTAGTAGATATCATTTCGGAATTGGAAATCAGAGAGCTGAATTCCAATTCCGTCCGTGGTTAAATACACCTCTTCTTCTCACAGTTGTGGGTTAAATAGTAAAACACGTATCAGTTAATGATTACTATCTCCAATTATTTTCTTACAATAGAAAATATTCTTTCAAAAGATTGAAATGCCGTAAAAATAACGAATCAATCAATGAATCAGTCATTGAAATTTCATTAGAAATGACTATGAGGCTTAATGTTTCAGAGATTCATTCAGGATTGATAGGGCCGTGCGTGTTTGTATGTACATACCCCACCATATATATATATTTATACACACACACACACACACACACACACACACACACTCATATGTATATATATATATATATATATATATATATGTATATATATATATATATATATATATGTACACACACATGTGTGTGTGTGTTATGTGTTTGTGTGTCTGTGAGAGAGAGAGAATGACAAATATAATTGATTAAACAATATACGTATAAACCTAACTTCATATCCACTGGGTACTATGTAAAATCCCGAAATTTGATTATCATACGCAGACCGAATGTAATAGACTGGTTGTGAGTGAGTGTACTGTTTCAGAGTGAGATATTTTACGAAACAAGGTACATGAAAGACAATTTATGGGAAGTAATTTATTATGACGTCTGAATTCAATGAAATAATGCGTCTCACATTCGTCCATATACATACTAATATCATTTTATTTTATAGAAATAATTAAATGTCTTTGAAACCAGACACTGCAGGTTTTGTTTGTTTACTATTTTATTATTCTTAGGTAGGAGAATTTAAAATTAATTTAGTGATCAATAATAGAACATCGATACAATGGGACCTATTCATAACTAATTGAGTTTGGAATTTCACAGGTGTTATGAAAAGTGAAGTTCTTAAAATAATGTAAAATTATTTATAATCGATATAAATCTATAAATGTTACTCGTAGAATAATTTGTCTTATATCCGACAAAATCTCAATATATAACATATGCAAAAGAGATGCAAACAATTACAAAAGAACGTAAAAATGATAAAAGAGTACTTTGTTGGAATAACACAATGTAATAGAATCTATAAAAATAAATTCCGCATTTTAGATGAAACATGCGATGTAAATATTATTTAAATATATAAAGTATATTTTCACTACATACAGCGTGTGAAAGCACGTGCAATAACTGCCCTCGTCAGCCGCAAACGAGGCGTGATAAAACAGTTTTGGTGATAAAACAGTTTTTTGTGGCTAAGGCGGTACTGCCACCTTTGGCGACCCCAGCAGCTTTTGATACCGGACTGGGTATTATTTTGTGTGTAGACGTGTCAGTCTCTTACGATTTTTTTGCAACTAAAAGTTAGACTTTTAATGTTTTGTTAAAAGCGTTTGCTTTTGATTGTTAACCATTAAACAGCGCGTTCGCAGCGACCGTTTTCAATAATGTAGAACGGAAGGTAAAGAGATCTGTTTCACATGGGAAGTAGCATTGTGTTGCGAGCATGGTTTTAATTAAGCTTTTTCTTTTTATTTTGGATCTTTACCAGATCCATGCCGATGCCTGCTGAGCTGAGATCTGGAGACGAAGATTGAGTTCCAAATCATGCGTGAATTCTCCAAGCATTCCCGGGTATGTCAGCTTTCTGGACAGCTGTATTTATGTAATCGTTACCTAGCAGTAAGTCCGTCATACGACGGGCAAGGACACCAAAAATATTTCCCCTCAATATTTGAGTGGAACTGGGGCGGAAATTTGCACTAGCTTTTGCATTCTTTTTCATAGATATCCAAGTGCCATCTGCCAGGAAATAATTTTTGTGGTACAATACCTTGTTTCCATGCCCGCAGGAGGAGGATACTGATATTCTGGAGGATGTTTGGACAATTCTTATACAACTTGTAGGATATTTCAATTACCGGCACCGATTTTTCGGACGAATTCTCGAATTCCTCTCAGCTTTAGTCCGCTGTCATTAAATATGACCACCGGAACTTAGGGGCCAGGAAGGGCATTCATAGAAGCGACTGGAACATCTTTCTACGCATCAGAATAGGCCATCCTCAGGTGGTTCCAGAGTTCCTTCTGCGTTAATTCGTGTTTGCCGCTTTTAGTCACGGTGAACATCTTTTTAGCAAAAGCGTAAGGATTATTGTAAAATGATTTCTTTTTTTTTCCCGACGTTTTCATTGGTTCTCAGATCTATAGGTCAATAACATCCTTTCACTGGAAGATATGCAAGAAGCACAAAATCGAAACAACTGAGAGATGATATGGGCACCAATACATTTACTCAAAATAACGATGTAATTATCCACTGGGACATGCCAGTTCAAATTCTCGGGGAAATAAAAGCCAACAGACATGATATTATAATAAAAGACAAGATATTCAGGAAGTGTATACTTATTCACATATCAGTACCATATCAGATAAACACCTCCATGAAAATTATCGAGAAATCATCCAAGTACAAGGACGTGGAAATTTACACGATGTTGGAATCGTGACTGAGGCTGTAACAACAGTAATCAGAGTACAGGACCTCGTGAGAAAAGGAATGGAAAATGTTCCTAACAGCCTACCAGGTAAGATCGCACTACTAGGAACATCTCATATACTAAGAAAATCGCAATCAATTAAATGCGAATTCATCTATAGGAGCATAGTTTGGACCCGACTCTAAAGAATACGGAACAGGAAACATAGTATACATAAATACTACTACTACTACTACTACTGATGCTGTTTCTGCTGCTTCTGCTGCTGCTACTACTACTACTACTACTACTACTACTACTACTAATAATAATAATAATAATATCAAATCAAAATACAAGGACCTTGAAATTGATATCTGAATTATGTGGCACATGACGACATCAACAATTCCTCAGACTGATTGCAAAAGATTCCAATAGACCAAATGAAGGGAATTCCTGGTAGACCATGTGTTAAAGAAATACAAAAAAAATTGTTCTCACAAGTACAGCCCACGGTTTACGAAAGGCTTTGTCTATGTAAAATATGTGTGATTTTTTTTCAAAAGTGCTCACTGGAAAATGTCATGATGCAATTTCTGAGCTTAGGTCTCTGGTCGGGAACCGGAAAGAAATGAGTATACGCCTGAAAAGAAACGTAAGAAATAATAATAATACTAATAATAATAATAATAATAATAATAATAATAATAATGCTCTACGTATGGCTACTCGAACCTGGCATCTAAAAATATGTAACCCATGACAACTATCTGCAGAACATACCAAGTGGGGCAATGTTGATGTCACAGAAATGCAGTTCATTTATACATCCTGACTTTTAACCGAACGGAAGTAGAACGGAATCGAATAAAACTATCAGCCTGAATAATTTTAATTCGACATACGAAGGAAATCTTATTAGATTATATAGTGATGATAATACTCATGAAGTGCTTTCGAAAAATCAAATAACCGAAACAGGATCAAAGCAAGTTCACTTTTACTATCAATCTTGTATTTCCGCAAGCGCATGTGTTATATCAATAGAAACCAAATATAGTAGAGAGATAAATTATGGGAGAGAAAATTAAATAAACAGAGAAGTACGTAGATATATATATATATATATATATATATATATATATATATATATATATATATATATATATATATATATATATATATATATATATATATATATATAACGTAGAAAAAAAATATGTGCGTTCAATCTACTGATTAAGAACCTCCTCACTGAAATGCATTACATCTGTTGTCTATAAAAGTGGCAGGGTAGAATGCCTCGATAAAAATTAAGAAACCAAATGGAACAGGAGGTAAGTCTACTGAAATAGGTACTCATTAAATATCCTAGTGTTACAAAGACATGAGCCTATTCACTTAACTTTCATCAGTCTTACGCTGAAATGATAAACGTTGTCAGAAAAATTGTGTAATACGAAATTTATAACTGGGAAAAGCCTGCCTGCTTTAAATATCAGCATTAAATAATTTAGCGTTTTAAATTCCCTCGGGCACCAACCATTAGGGTAGCTAAGGAATTCGTAGCTCTCGGAATAACCATGAAGAGATGTATCAAATGACAGTCATGATTAAAAGTTTTATTCAAATAACTTTTTAATACACACATATATCTCTATCTCACTATTCCCTCTCTCTCTCTGTTTATATATATATATATATATATATATATATATATATATATATATATATATATATATATATATATATATATATATATATATATATATATATATATATATAATATGAACGGCTCAAACACCAATAGGAATCGTAATCACGATCAAATTCATTAGACCTACAAATTAAATTCTTTTTGAATTTTTAGCTCTGATGATTTGTATCGTGATTACGATTCCAATGTAATTAATTATAACCATGGAATATTAGTGTTTGAGCTATTTATATTATTTTATATTATATTATTGCTCTGTCCTGAACATTGTTATCCTTTTGGAAATATATATATATATATATATATATATATATATATATATATATATATATGTATATATATATATATATATATATATATATATATATATATATATATATATATATATATATATATATAGTCAAACCTAATGAGCCAGACAAACCTACTAAGTTTTCACTTAGGCAGATCGTCAAGGTCAGCTGGCCCTGACGATCTACCTAAGAGAAATCTTGGTAGGTTTGTCTGGCTCATTAGGTTTGACTAGGTTTGCTCTACGTTTGTATCGAGCTCTTTAGTTAGTTGTTTACTCGTATTAGTTTTTTTTTGGGGGGGGGGGTCTTGAACCTGTATATGTGCGATTATTTTCGACAGACTTTTATGTTCCTGGGTCTTTCTTTTTTAAAACATTTTTTTCCTTTGAGATTGATTTGGCTATTGTTAAATCAAGAATTCGAAGGTTTTTCGACACGAGTATAGTTACCTATATATATATATATATATATATATATATATATATATATATATATATATATATATATATATATATATATATGTGTGTGTATATATATATATATATATATATATATATATATATATATATACTGACCACTAATATTATCAATATCTATATATATATATATATATATATAGAGAGAGAGAGAGAGAGAGAGAGAGAGAGCGAGTGAATAGAAAGATAGAGATAAATGCGTGTATTAAAAGTTTATTAGGTTATTTTGAAGTTTAATATATATATATATATATATATATATATATATATATATATATATATATATATATATATATATATATATATGTATGTATGTATTATTCTTCAACAAATTAAATGCCCAAGAAACACTCATGGTCGAGGATTACTGAATTTGGTGTGTGATATGAAGTTAAGCGGAGGTAGTTGGAAGTGCAAACTATGAAGATTAGATGATGATTTACTAAAGAAGAATTTTCTAGTGTACATGGAAGAACCCACGCGTGATTCGATTCCACAAACATGCAATACATGGGACGAAGCTGCATATATATGTATATATCTGTGCATGTGTGCAATTTCCGATATAATTACACATATATCACTAAAAGCGCAATATTAATAAAAACAAAACGATTAGACAAATAAATATCGACTCTCATCAACATATATTAGTTCACAGTAACTCAAAAAGGTTTTCTTTTTAAATATCCCGGAATGAAGCTGTCTAGTTTGTAATAAAGTACGCAAAAGCCGTGGTTATATTTTTGCAAGATATTGTTACTCGCATGCCACGTAAGTTGAAAAAAAGGAAAATGGGAACATGGACAGAACTTGATAGACTACCTCGCTAGGAATTATAAGCCAAACGCTGTCATTCACATTGCGAAACTTGACGAGGAGCAATCTTTGCGCGAGATGACCTGTTTTTCTCTCATATGAATGCATCTAACGTAAAGATACCAGAAGAAATGTACGTACATATGTGTAAAACAATCCCTTACTTTTCATTATAATTTCGAAACTCTAAACGAAACATCAACACATTACAGAAAAATTCAGACAGAAAAAAAATAGCATAAAAATAATTGTTTCCAATAGTCAGACATTATATACATTTCCTATGTGCGAATGAAATTCTATACGTGTGCAAATAAAGCGTGAAATTGTTTTCAAAATGGACAATTTATCTCTGTAAAACATTGTCAAATCGCTATTAGGAAATACATTTATATACATTACATTGTCCACAAAAACAGAAAAAAAAGCATACATGCACATAGGGTAGGGAGAGGGGAGTGGCTCTCATACGACACTCTAGGTTATCTCCCTTCACTGGTATCCATGACAACAGCTTTGTTTATTGTTTAAAGTATTTTTTGTTCTTTTAATAGTTAAAAGGTTGCAGCTGTCTTTTTATAGCGTCTAGTCAAGGGTGTCTGCAAACTTTCAAATTGAAGTGTGGAACATTTTTTTCTAGTAACAGGCCATGTGCGTGCCCGCTCAAAATGTCATCAAGACAGTCGGCACCTGATGAACAGTAACGGATGACGGAGAAGGAACATAATAACTGGGAGCCCATCTACAGGACTTCGTCGGCCAATTGTACGACAAAGATTGATTTAGGTACATATAGCGAGACTTTACTTTATTTATCGCTCTTTCTCTTCTTTTTTAACAATCCCTATAAAGATATATACATAGGAGAAAAATTTACTCTATGTTTTCGTGACCCACGAACTACCTGCATTTCAAAACGTTTGATATCGAAATTAAAGAGATGTGTCTCACACACACACACACACACACACACACACACACACACACACACACACACACACACACACATATATATATATATATATATATATATATATATATATATATATATATATATATATATATGTATTTATTTACTATACTTAACCAAATTAAATTCCCAAGAAACACTGAACTTACTGAATGAGTTACTCTGCATTCTTAACGCACCAATTATCTGCATTCAAAACGTGTTTAGTATGGAAATTAAACCGAAGTATCACACATATATATATATATATATATATATATATATATATATATATATATATATATATGCATATATCATATATATATATATATATATATATGTATATATATATATGTATATATATGTATATTCATTGCATATATGCATATATATATACATATATGCATATATATATATATATATATATATATATATATATATATATATATATATATATATATATATATATATATATATATATATATATATATATAAATTCCCAAGAACTACTCATGGTAGAGCGTTACTGAATGAGGTGTGTGATACGAAGGCAAGTGGACGTAGTTGGACAGTTAACTATGAAGTTTAAATAACGATTGACCAAAGACTTGAAGAGGTTAAGATTCTTGTCTTCTTGTAAGTACCCACAAGTGATCCAGGTCCACAAACATGCAATATTTGGGATGAAGCTGAGTGGAAATTCGTCCTTACTAATGGAATACTAAGGCAGAGTGAGTTTTCCCAATCATGCGAGCCTAATAAAGTATAGGCAGACAGCAAAGGTCTTTTATCCGTCATGTTCACTTTTCTATTCCCTCTAGAATTAACGGAAACTTACAATCACAGATTGCAACATTTCATACAAAGCTATTTATGGATGCTGGGGTAATTAGAAAGTTCATTGGCAGCTCACAATTCTGGATAGTCACAATGAGTATATAATCCTCAATTTACACAGAGGCAATCAGCTTATGTATAGTTCCTAAGATGAAATATGCTTTCTTGCTAAAAGCAGGTTTCGACATATATACAACCGAAACCTTGTGGAAGAACTGGGAGAATCTAATTAGCGCGAACTAATATGGCTTAGCTATGTTAAATAAAATTCAGACATAACCTTCAAATCTTTAAGTTCATACAAAGTTGTGTACGCCATTAAATTCCAGGACAAAATTATTTCTTGTGGACAGTTTTACATTGAAAACTTCAGTGGTGTGAATATAAGCGTGAACATTTCTCCCAGCGATGACATTAAAGACGTACGTGAAATAAATGACATCATTTTATAAGAAGAAAGCATTGCCGATGCCGACTGCTCATTTCTCATTGCAACCTAAACTAAACGCAAATTTCGCAAGAGAGCCGTGTTTTGATGGATAGCAGTCTCGCAGAGAATTGCTTCTCTAGTTCGATTCTAACTGAACGTCGAGTGTGGCCTTCTAAGAATATAATATAATAATATGAACGTGATAAATATGTACTTCACTGTGGTTGGAATAGGTATTACCGCTAGGTTATTGTGGTAGGGTTTCGAACCCAGGAAGATCGGCGCAAAAGTTAAAGATACGTGTACAAAATCTTTAGAGAGGAGATAATAGCGTATTCCTGTAAATTTGGAAGGATGATGATTTCATCGGTCAATAAAATTCGTGAAAATATTTCAGCAAAATATAAAACGAAAATGGCGTATGTCTAAATATACAAAGTGTGTCTGCAACTTGAAAACATGTCTTTAGAAATCCATGTGACCAACTTTAGCTAAAAATCTTGTAGTATCTTTCAACCTGAGACATTAGATTTGTAAGTCCTAGAAAGTCATACACAGATGTCCGAAAAGGTGCATGGTCCAGTGGATAAAGGCGTTGTTTAGATCCAGTGACTAGAGTCAAATAATTGTGTGTTCAATACCAGTGGTGAACGAAAAAAAAAACTTGTAGAGTTGAATTAAAGAGAAATAACTGAGACATGACACGTGGAACTAGAACAATCCACCCCGGTGGACGAAATAAAGGGTTCGTTTCGAAATTCCAATCACCTAAAGAAGGCCGGAGCTTATAACGGCCGAAACGTTGTGAATATGGCAATGAAGATAACAGTCTGAATAATAATGTAATGCCCCATCTCAGAGATAAAGACATGAAATAAATAATTTATTCATGCAAGAAATTACCCCTTCACGTTCTGCAGATTATTTGGATGGAATGGCTTCCAGACTTTTCAGAGGTTATTCTAATTACTCTGAAAAAAAAAAGAAAACTCTTATTGTTTCAGGAGATATTTGAAATTGAACGTGGAATAAGCTGTGTTAAGTGTAGATTTGCGGACCGCCGCAAGAATCTACAAAATGTAAACAATAACCAAAGAACTTCAGCCATGATTTTAGTTAGTTTCGTCGTACTTTCGAAACTTTTATGGACATGAAACTCATTCAAAACAATCTAATCCACCAGGTGTATACAGCTGGAAAACACAGATGAATGATTGATAATTACTCCCAAACGAAGGTAGCATGTTGGTTTAAACTAGGACCATATTTTCTAGCGGGAACAGGCGCTATAGAACCACAAAGAACAGCACTAAATAACAGAAACCACATCACTTGGAGACTTACAAAAGTAGCAACAACTAAAATCGATAGCACATTTAAATCATATAAAATCATGACTTGATCAAAATACTGACGTTTCAAATTAGACCGGAATAGTAGAAATCCCGATAACATTAATAGACTCCAGATACTTATTTTCCTTAAAGATTGTGATAATAGAAAGATTTAATATATTTCAAACGACAGTAGTACTGTCTGCTCAGGCAAAGAATGACAAATGTTACCCTATAAGGAAACGGCTTACTATTATTACCAATGAGTGTGAGAATAGAAAAAATATACTCATGCAAATTGTATCTCTTTGTGACAAGAAAAACAATAACAGGAGTAAGAACTTTAACGATATAAATTGCTGAACACTGACGAAGTTTATAAAATATCAGTGATTAAAAAATTATACGCTAAACAACAAAATGATTTATGTATAAGCGATATTGTATTAATCAAACAAATGATTCTATAGCCCACTTGGCCCTATTTATTAATAAATAAATAAATAAATAAATAATAATAATAATAATAATAATAATAATAATAATAATAATAATAATAATACAAATGAGAAAATAAATGAAGATTACGAGAATTTTGCTTTTGTTCAGGCTCGCAGAAATTCCGCCAAAAAACACTCTCTATATATCTAGAGGTGGAATATTCAATAAATTACGAAAAGTTCAAGTGACATGTGTTTAGTCTAAGCAAGAGTTTCGGGTCGTAACGCTCATTAGGGTAAGTTTTTTTTGTAATAAATTTATCCAACATTTTGCCCTGATTAACGTTGCAGTGTGAAACGCTTGTGTCAGCTAACCAAATAAATCACCTATCAATTTAAATGTTATTTTAATGGATGCTCGTATTTGAGTTGACGCTCGGTTTATTTATTAAACTGTATATTTATTTATTTTCACCTGCCAGCCTAAATTCTAGATAAATCTTATTATAGAAAAAAATTTGCGCACATGCGCAGGATTCGCACCAGCGTCCTTCAGGACAGAGGGGGCTATGATTTAGCAAGATGCGACTTACAGCTTGACCACGAAGTGAGATGGCTAGGAGAAGCCAGTGTCATACTTTCAACTTAAGTTTATGTGCATATGTGAGTGTGTGTGTATGTGTGTGTTCATCTATACATGTATTGCAACTCCATAAAACCTGACAGCAATGAAATATTTCACAATGTTAATGCATCTTATCATTATGGGTTAAGTTTCCTTGAATTCTGGAGACTTACAAATAATGGTGGGGAAATCAGTTTCAACCCACATAAGTCAAATCAAGTATGTATGCGATATGGTGAAGAGATCTTTCCTCACTTCCAAATGAAATGGAGTTGTGGGCAGATACCGAGACGACATCTCTCCACACATCTTCAGACATTTTGTGGCATCGATGAAAAGCAAATTACAGATTTTTTTTCCGGACAATAGAGGGTTTAAATTTAAAATATAACTTTTGGCACGTTAGTGTACACCCATCAATGAAAAGTAAAATGGAAACTTATCACTTTTTCATTGCGCCTTCCATTTGACCTTGAGCATCACTATTTTGTTTTGTTTTTTGTTTAGTTGTTGATTGGGAACAGGGATTTCCGAAGAAAATTCTTTACCATCAAATCCAAGGCTAAGTTAAGTTTTTAGTCAATAATATTAATATAATATTTGATGACAACAGTATTAATAATGTTTGTACATTTCAATCGGAACTGAATCACTAATTAAGAGTCATAAAATGAAACACGGAATCAGTTTTTTCTGTTTAAATCAAGCGCCATATTGTTTTATAAATATACAAAATTGGAATATCAAAATGAAACGAAAAACAGCGAAAGTATATAAAGAATCCACTGTCATTAATGCATTAAAACTCTATAATGAAAAAAAGAGTAAAATCTTTTCCTATCATTGGTATACTGCTGGAAGTTAAATTTTTAGCAGTATAAAGTATCTGTTAGATACCGATTGTTATATTTAAATCATGAGGTAATTTTACTCTCAACACATATGGCAAATCCAAACATAGAAGCATGTTCGTTTGTTTGTTGTTTATATCAGGAAAAGATTCCGGTTTGTCCTTTATAACAAAGATACATTTCAGGCTGGGCGGGGTTAAGATTAAAAGATTTTGCGTAAAGAATCACGCCAGTGTTACTTGAAACTATGTCGCTAATCGTTGCTTGCGGGAGATAAAACAGTTGTGACTTTAGATTTTCGTGAAGTGTGTCGGTGCAGACTGAGGAAACATTGGCAGCTATATCTGTCTGACTGGTGTTTTTTACGAAAACTGTTACTGAACTATATATTTTTTTATATGAATTATATTATTTATTCTTGCTTGAAATTTATTAAAAAGATCAATATCGTATGCTGAGTTGCAAAAAAAGCAACAAAAAAATCAGTGTATATAATTTTGCTTAATAAAAGTAAGCCCCCCGTTATAATGGATAAATTTGCAGAATTATTATCAGAATGATTCGGCCAGATTTGGAGAGAAATTTTTCTGAAAACAAATATGGATAAAAACGTACTCACAGTGTTTTTTCAATAATATTGAAGATATTAAACTTGCTGAGTTCGAATTCCAGTCGAATCCATTATATTCATTTACGTGCTAATTTCCCTGGGAAATGTATGGATCCTCTTCCTCTCCCACCAGCTATGTGTAAATAGGAGAACAGATCGGATTCTATAGTCTTAGATGGCAACTGGTCTACGGCAGAAAGTAATGGTAACCTACTGCTGGAAAAATATGCCTCGTCAGTCATGTATCGAAAGATACATGATCACCTAAGCGTATATCACGCATGGCATATAACTAAACTACTTAAACACTATTTTCCTGTGTGTGTGGTTGGACTGTTTCTAGATAATATCGACAGTTTTTAATTGTGATATTTGACTAATATGACGACGCTAATTAATACTTAGAAAATGGTGGATAACTATACACCATTTCCTTGGGCAGAACATTCCAGTAAGAGAGAGTGGAGAGGAGGACTCATATAAATTGGAGGTTGCTCCCATGGAAGATTGCATCCTCCAAGATATATCCACACTAGGATAATTTTTTTATATCCACACATCCGGAAAGTGATATTGTAGTGGCTAGACAAACGCTGACCAATATAACGCCTGAAAAGTCTTACTCTCTACATATGACACGTTGCACACAAGAATACTTCGGATTTTGAAAGATTAATTATTTTCAGATAGGCAAATAAAATAAATGATGGTAAAATTTTAATTTTAATTTAATTTTTCGTTATATTGTGCTAGTATCTTAGTCACACTGTTTGTGAAAGAAACAGTTGTGAAATAGTCAATTTTTATTACGATTTGTTTGTCCGTGCCTTTACGTTTCCCGTCTGTAATTGTAATACTTGATATTTCTTTTGTATTTTGTTTGCTGTTCAAGACCAAGTAAAAAACTGCAATATGTGATTCGACCTCATATTTCGAAAATCTCTAAACTAGTAATGCAAAACATGAGACAAAAGTGAATGATAAATCGAGTCAACAGACTCACAGATCGAATAACAAACAATGGCTTCTGCTTACTCAATCGCCATATTTGATTTGTTTTTTCCAAATAACTTTTCTGGAAATTTCAGAAGATAGATAAGGTCATGTAGACAAGGATAAATGACACGAAATCAAACAGTCAGAAGTAATTTATGTATACGGAATAATATTTATATATATATATATATATATATATATATATATATATATATATATATATATATATATATATGTGTGTGTGTGTGTGTGTGTGTGTATGTGTGTAATTGCTGAATAATAATGTAATACATTTATTTAATATATTACTGATTTTCTGTATCATATATTATTTTATAAATCACAAATTATTTATTATGAATCACTAAATAATTCTGCACAAATCCTTTGCACCCGTGGTTTCCAAATTCGGGCGCACTGGGTCCACAATGGGTAGGGAGTTGATTTTAAAAGGCAGGGGTCAATTTGAGAACTAGTCATTAACACTGATTTTTTTTTCTAGTGAATTCCGTGTCAGTATGAGTGTAAGTCGAGTCAACACATTCGGTGCATATACAGTAGGCATACATAAAATTATTTGTGTATGGTGATTTTCTAAGCGTAGCTCAGATGTGGTATATGGTTGAACATTTGAGGGCACCATTTGAGGATCGAACTCACTCTGTACTCGTCCAGCTGACACACGATTATTCGAAGTCAACCGACGATCGCCACGCACGACCTGTCTTACGTGCTCGACGTTGACATCTGTCCTAATTGTTGAAGTCCTCCCGCTTCTGGTTGCATCTTCTCCCACCTTGTGCCCCTCTTTGAACCTCTTGTGCGACTCAAAGACATGTGTGTGCGATATGGTGTTATCTCTTAAGCATTTCAAGTACATGCTGACGTAGTTTTCCCCAACCGGACACAAATTTTCAGGTTCATTCGTTGTTCGGCGCTCAGCGTTCGTTTTCTAGGTTCTTATTGCTGAAAGACCTGGAAGGATGAGTTGCAAACAAAAGCATGTAAAAAAACAACAACAAATAAACTGATTACAGAAAGCTAAGATTATAGTTATATACTCGCAAGTATATAACTATAAGACGATACCGTAATCCCCTTATCCCACTTTCGCCCATAGCTAACACAGCACACTCATTTTCGTTATTTTTCAGACAGACCTCGTATTTTGGTGAAAAAAGCCCGTCTCGCAGAATGTAACAAGGTATGTATTTTTATTCTTACATTTAGTTGATTGATTGATTTATTTGTTTTAACCTCGTGAACACTTTCACAAAAATGTCTATAATTCTTTTCTCTCGACATAAGACACTATTCAACCAAGCAACACTTCGTATATTGAGAAATAAATTATTTTCAGGTAGAAAATTTAAAGGCAAACGATATATTGAATTGTAAGAATAATTCATTCTTTGTAAGAGAATAATGCATTGTCAAATATTAACGAAGATTTTTCCAGATAATATTCCTACTTTTTAGTTCATACCTGGTAGATGTATTCCTATATTTCCAATGTTTTTCGTGCATAAGTCGGGTTAGCGTATTGGAGTGGAATTCAAACACCAATTCCGGTGGTGTAATGGATAGCGGTTCGGATTGTGGACTCGAAGTGTCGAGTTCGAATTCCAGTCAAATTCATTACATTCACTTACGTGCTAATACCTTTGGGAAATGTATGCATCTTCTTCTTCTCTCACCAGCTATGGATAAATAGCAGGAGAGAGGTTCTATATCCTTGGATGTCAACTGGTCTAGCGCAGAAAGAAATGGCAACGTACTGCGGGAAAGAAATCTGACTTATCAGTCATGTATCGAAAAATACATGATCGCCTAAGCGTGTATCACTCACCGCACATAACTGACTGAGTCATAGTTTTGTGAACATAGAAGTATAGAGTAGTAAATAACAATATTAAAAAAGACGTCGAGACTACAAACACTTGGCTGTAACGAATGTGGATATATAATCCATGCAATTTGGTCAAGCATAAATAGAACTTATAAGAAGTTCAATAATATTATTTGCCACCAGGGGAGGCAGATTGACGTTTTAGGCAACGTTTCACTGGAAAACATTGATTCCTATCGTTCTAGTGTTACTAGGTGCACTCTACATCAACACCATTCTTCTTCTTCTATGAACTGTGTCCCTTCAGAGTGTTGGCAATCATGGTTCTGCACAATTTCCTATCCTTTGTAGCTATTAATATTATTTGTGTTTTTATTAATTCTACAAAAACCTTGCTCCTTAGATCAATATATTAAAACTCTCAAGTTAGTTTATGCGTTGTTTTCTCTGTCTCTCTTGCTTTCAATATGTCTTGTGTGTGTCAGATTTTCCTAGCCCTCTTTCCTCGTTAGCTGTCCTAAAATCGGTTCTGTGAGTATCAACGGCATTTTTCAGCAGAAAAAAAAGGAATAATTACATATTGTAAAAAAAATTATAATACTGACTTGTTTGGGACGGGATATCATATACCGGAGATCACAATCACATATTATATAGCATGTGATGAAACATTAACAGTATTTTTAATATGCCCCACGGAACAGTTACTGGTATTACTAGAGATCCGACAGGACATAATTAGATGTACACTATACGCTGTTTTATAGGCACATGGTAAACAAACCCCTTTATGTGCAGGTAATTTTTTTTTAAATGGTTATATATATATATATATATATATATATATATATATATATATATATATATATATATATATATATATATATGACAATATCGACCTTACATTTAAGTATAAATATCGACAATATCGACCTTACATTTGAGTATAAATATATATAAAATATTATACAAAATAAATTTTAAACTTTTATATTATTATATTAATTTTAAATTAGAAACTGTTATTAAAACAGCAACATCTCTTGTGTAAATGTGTTTTATAACATCAGTTGAACATCGGAAGGTTTCTGAGAGGATATATATTGGAAGTACAATGAATCATTTAAAAAAAATGTTTCTATAACCATCTCTCATCCTTTAATAATGTGGATAAACGAAATATGTCTTCACTTTCAAAATATTTTTGGAAAATGAAAGACAAAAATCAAACACCTAAAGTTAAATGGAAAATTCTAAATCTAGCTAGAATCTCTAGATCGTTGAACGAACCATGCTTTCTCTGTCTACAGGAGAAAAATGGATATAATTAAGTACTTGAATAGTGATATTTTATTGAATCACAGATATGAAACAGCGGTAAGATGCAGGAACATTGAAGAATTGCAATCCTGCTTAACTTCTTGACTCAATAAATAATTATTTTATGTTTATTATCTTTATAAACATTTTAATGTTATTAGCGTTAATTCATTCTAGTGTTAGGCATTATATCTGTTAATATTCGTAATTTACTAGTATGATTAGACATTAAATTAGCTTATTATTAGGTTGGTGCAAAAATAATGTGGATTTCTCACATGAAGTTGAACGTCAAAAAACGACATTATTTTTGCACCAACCTAATATTTTTAATTTTATATATATTTTCATTTTTACTTTTAATTTTTAATTCTAATTTAATTTTATTTTTCTCTTGCTGTTTTAATAAAAGTTTCTAATTTAAAATTAATATAATATAAAAATTTAAAATTTAATTTGTATTCTATTTTATAATGTTACGTCGATTTTGTTAAGTATTGTACTGTTTATAAAAGTGTCCTTGTCCTTTTCTTACATTCTATGGATAATTTTGTATGAATATATGATTTCAAATATAATGTCATGAAATTCAAAATGTAACATTGTTAAACAATGTATCCATTTATGCCCCATTTCCGTTCAAATTTGAATTTCATTTTCAACGTAATTTCATTGGCTTAATTCGTATCAACATCTTTCGATATGCTGCCTTCTTAAATTTCCTCTGTCGCTGTATACTTTTGAATATACCTCTCTATTTCTTTGCCTTTTCCTTTTTTGTCTAGGGTTAATTTCTTATGCTTGACTTGCCTTTCTTTTCTTTCATCTTTCTTTTCCTTTTATTGATTTCATATTTTCTTTCCTTTTTTTTTTCACATGAATTCATTTTACTTTTTATGGAAAAACTCCCAAAAATGGAAATGATGTTTCATTAATTGCAATTTTAAATAACATTGTTTATTACCATCATTGTTCACCACCTGAAGAGATGTTTTATTTTAAACGGTGAAAAAAAATGTACAATTTTGTAGTGGATACTTACATGTTCTAATGTAACAGTGTATAATAAATATTTATGGTTCTGCTTTTGTAATGAGCCTTGTTTTAAATTAATGTTTTGAACCTTGCAATTTTTTTCTTCGTTCTTTTACATTTGTATATATATATATATATATATATATATATATATATATATATATATATATATATATATATATATACATATATATATATATATATATATATATATATATATATATATATATCCGTGTGTGTGTACGCGTTCGTTTGTGTCTGTATATGTATACAATAATGATACACGAAACTGCTTGAAATATAACCTAATTTTAGAAATGTCCATTACTAATTTCCCCGTGGACATAAGATTAATGATACAAATGCTACGTCGAAGCTTATTCATAACAACAAGCATTCTATTTCTTATACTGTCCATAATTAATATATATATGTGTGTGTGTGTGTGTGTGTGTGTGTTTGTGAGTGTGTGTGTGTCTATGTATTTGTGTGTATCTGTGTATCTGTGTCTGTGTTTGAATTTAATTTTAAGCTAAAATAAGTTAAGAAAGGTCCTTTACAAATTTCCTACATCAAGATAAAACAGTCAATAACCTTTAGATCATTCCCTATCCATTCTATATAATAAGGCATGTATAACCGCATCATTGCTTATATATATATATATATATATATATATATATATATATATATATATATATATATATATATATATATATATATATATATATAATATCATCCACATACAGGCCAGTTTCGGTCTATCACACCTCAGCAGTGCGGCTAGAAATCCGATTGCTTCAAGCTGGCATCAGTCGGAGTTTCTGCCCCTGAGCTATCAGCGCGCGACAGAGAGTATGGGAAATTCTAGGGTATTATTTGTACGAATATAAACTAAAGTCAGACAACCATAAGATCAATTGATTTAAATGATTATCGTAATTAATTATGGAAATAAATAAATGAATTACATAAAAATTAAAGCCTATTACCACAATTCAGATGGCCATTTCACCCCCGGGATATTCTCCCTGGGACTTGCCAACGCAAAAGCGTTTGTTAAGAAATAGACATCTGAATGAGGTAATAGCGTTTCATTTTTTATGTAATGCATTTACATGCTCTATAATTAATATATTGAACACTCTTTTGTGGATCACATTTAATATTTTATATAATTAGGATCTTACTTGGATGATTAGCCACAGATTTTTACACACACACACATAAATATACATATATATATATTACATGTGAAATATATATATATATGTGTATGTGTGTGAAATATATATATATATATATATTTCACACACACACATATATATATATATTTCACACACATACACACAAACACACACACACACACACACACACACACACACACACACACACATATATATATATATATATGTTTGTGTGTGTGTACAAGTGTAATTAGAATTATCAGTTTTTGACTAAATTTGTATTATATTCTCAGTTAACGTTTCATATAATGTAGAAGTTAAGGACAGTGGAAATTAAATGAATTGATTAAATTAAATTTAAAGGTGTGGATTAAGAACAACACAAGAGTCTCAATCAGAGGAAACAAAATTTGATGAAAAAGAGGAAAGAAAAATATGAACTAATGGAATATTATATAGAAGAAATGTATGGAGAATAGCGATAAGAATATAAAGAAACAGAAAGGAAAATACGAAATTCTGAAATCATAATAATAAGAAATACATAAATATTACAGGTAATAATATTACTTTCCGAGATCTTCATATAAATTCACAGATTCTTGTGAAATACTGTGGATGGCTAAAAAAACAATAGAGAGTGTTTCTGTTGCCTCCACTACCGTTTCACATTTAGAGTACTTATTGCCTTACGATGGACGTTCCATTAAGCTATGGTGTCCGGTGTATATGATTGTTTAACCAATAACACTGAGAGAAGGAATAGATTCCCATGTTCATTAAAATATTAGTGTGAAAGAGAATGCCATAAGTAAGATTGAATTTGAACCGGGCTCATCATTTACACTTTCTGTGCCTTTAATTTTTAATTCTAAAATTAACATCACTACAGAACTAATATATATATATATATATATATATATATATATATATATATATATATATATATATATATATATATATACTTTTAAATGAAATTTTGCAATTCCTATTTATTGTATCTGAATTGTTCATCCTGAACAAATTTTTCTGAAGTAGAGATGTATTTTCAAGATATAAACTCTTATTGGCATTTAGCAGCATTGACACGGATCTGCCTTTCATGGTATTTTACGAATGTCTCTGAAACTATCTCTGTCGTAATTTCGCGGCTGTTTTATCCTGTAAAATCGCAGATGCGTCATCATTGCACTACAATCAGTGGCACGTTTATAGGTTTTGACAGATGATTGCTCTCTTGTGTATTTAACAGTTAGATCAATACTGAGTCATTAATCATAATTATTGTAATTGATAACTTGCTGAGTGACAATACTATGTCATTATGATGTTTACATATGTTAAACAGTATTTTACAAAGTATCAGTCCTGCAATATGGCAGTGAATTATGGACAATCTCTCACAGAGGACAAGAAGGTTGAAGCAATAGATATGTAGATCTAAACCAGAAAATTCAGAATATGAACAACGACGAAGTTCTAGAGACATTGCCAACAAAAAGGAGGCTTTTAATTAACATATGGAAGAGACAGTTGAATTTTCTGGTACACATACTAAGGAGAGAGGGCTTAGAGAATTTGATACTCACAGGACAATTTGCCAGTAGGAGGGACAGAGGAAGGCAACGAATGACCTAAATGCCGAATTTTAGTGAATGGATGTCAGAGCAGGGTGTGGGAGAGATAACCAAATGACACAAGATATTAAAGCTACAAGGAGCAGGAAATTGGGGAAATCCGTCATCACCTGAAGGAACAAGACAGATATGAGAAGGAAATATGTCACAAAAGAATAATATATATATATATATATATATATATATATATATATATATATATATATATATATATATATATCAGGCGAATCATTGAAAGAACAGAAACAGAGAAATATATTTATACCTCCATCCATCCAGCCCTCCATCCACCCATATATATATATATATATATATATATATATATATATGTGTGTGTGTGTGTGTGTGTGTGTGTGTGTGTGTGTGTGTGTGTGTGTGTGTGTGTGTAATACCTGAGTATACAGCTTTGCCTCGGAGCACATGGCTGCAATTGTATAACGGCACTCCTTTGTATACCCACTCCAACTGTCTAGAAATATATCCTTGCGTCCAAAATTACATCCCTTCAACTTTTTACGGTATGTCCTTGGCAAGTGTTTGATTGTTTTTAATAAAGGTATTCCATCGTTACATACTTTTTGTGTGGTCGTTGCTTGGGGTTAGATTGTTTTATTGTTTTAGATATTCAGTAAATTTCCTATGGCCGTAATAACTCTCAAATAATTTTGCATTATTCACAAATCTAATAGTCAAACAAAAAAACGGATAAAGCACCAGAGCTTGACTTGTGAGGTGTTTGAAGAAATTCGGATAAAAAATGGAGAAGTTATTCAAGTTTTTATTTTAACTATTACAACAGTGCAATTGATTTTTGTGAGCCAATGTCGCAAGAAAACTATCAAGCACTCTACATAAACATCGTTACATGAGATATGTTTTGAATTAAGTGGAAAGAATATCAGCTCATTCAGTAAAAAATTTGTTCGGGCGTAATTTTTCCTTGGTTTTTGTAAAAGTTGTACCCATCTTCAGTTTTATCGATTCTTCTGTCAAACTCCGGTTTTGGGTGAGTGGAAAATAAAAGTTTGGTCTTGAGTAGAACATATAGATTTGCAACCTGTGTGTACAACGTCTTCGAAAATAGTCGAAAAATGTACACGTGCATAAATAGCATATACACACACAGACTGACATACAGACTATGCTTCTGTTATATATATATATATATATATATATATATATGAAGAAATATAGTCTTAAAGTGTGGTATATTTATGGGATAAAGTGCTCAATATCAGTGATAGAGTATGTGTAAATATAAATGTGAACATAGAAGTAAAATTAAAAATAAAAATAAATAAAAACAAGCAAAATAATTTGACCCAAATAAATAAATAAACGACCTCCGGTAAAATAGCCGCCATAATAGACTATACACAATAAGCTATATAAACAAATTTTTACTACGTTAATAAAAACACCGACCAAAATAAAATAAAATAAATAAATAAAAATAAAATAAATATAAAGGATAATTAACAAAAATAAAATTAAATAAAAACAAGCAAAATAATTTGACACAAATAAATAAATAAACAAATAAACGACTTCCGGTAAAATATCTGCCAAAAATGAGTACCCACAATGCACAACTGACCCGTATATATAAATAGCCGAGAAAAATAACAGCACTCGTGGCCCGACGATTGCATCTAGCATGAAACAGTCTGTTGCCTCTAAGTGTTGCCTTCTATGTTCAGTTTTATATTATATTATATTATATATATATATATATATATATATATATATATATATATATATATATATATATATATATATATATATTATTTATTTATTATAATTTTATCATATAGACAAAACCATTTTACTCACAACAAAGATGCAACTTGGTTTCAGTGCATTTTTACTGCACATCTACGGGTGAGGGTTGGAAATGGTTATGAACAATCCTGTTTGTAGGCAAGTCCGGATATTCATAGTAATTGAAACCTTAAAACCAGCCATTTAAGAAACTATGATGGAATTTTCAATTTTTGAAGTAGATGGAGTTCTCCTGTCCGGATGCATTCTTGAAATCTGCTGATGAAATTCCTCATTGACTGCTGCAACATCTCAGCTGGGATACTGTGAATTTCATCCTGGGTTCTTGGTCGAGTTCTGTGAACTTTACTCTTGTGATAGCCCCACAAGAAAAAATTACAAATGGATAAATCTGGCGATCTAGGGGGCCAGGCAACGTTACCGAATCTTGAGATCACACGATTACCGAAAAATTCTCGTTACTAAAATGGAGAAATGTTTATTTGCTCAAGGTCACTGTCTCGCATTTTTGCCAGTTGCTGATGTCTGGCAATACACACTTGAAAATTCCCGTTTTTGGGGTGAACCAAAAAACGGAATTTATCCGTTTGTGATTTTTTTCTTGTGGGGCTATCTCAAGCGTAAAGTTTACACAAATCGACCAAGAACTCTAGATGAGTTAAAACAGAGAATTCAAGATGAAATTCACAGTATGCCAGGTGAGATATTGCAGCAGTCAAGGAGGAATCTCAACAGCAGATTTCAAGAGAGCATTCGTAAAGGAGGACGCCATCTACAGGACGGAATTTAAAAAAAATGAAAATTCCATCATTGTTTTTTAAATGGCATTTCTTAAGTTTTCAATTACTATGAATTAAATAGTTTTCTTCCTTCGCTCTTGGTTTTATTGGATTGCTAAAAAGTTCCCGTTTGTTGGCGTCACCCTGTATATTCACCCACAGAGGGAACAAGAAACAGATAGCGTGAATATTTAATTGCATGCAATCTTATGTCTTAATTTGTTTTTACTGAGTCTTGCAAAGAGCCAAATAAATGTTTATGTATGTATGTATATTGGATATTTGTCTTTCTTTTATGCATATTTATATACTTATGACGAACACGGAATATAATCTGTTTTCTATTATTCAATCGTCCTTGTATCTTTGTATCTTATGCTGTTGGAGGATTGACTGCGTGGTGAAATTGAACTTAGTGTTACGTTACCCGACCGTCTTCGGCTAATACATTATTCATTTTCAATTGTGGATTAATTATCTTTGGAAAGAAAGACGGTGTTGAGAGGGAGTCACGGCAAATTTAAATAGACACTGCAATTTCAAAACAAGTGCATATATTCGCTTTTCATTTATATGTTGTGGGTTAACATGCTTCTTCGCCCCTTCCTGTCTTTTGAATCTCTAACTTTTACCTGTTAAGGATTCATATTTGTCTTGTTCTGTTAGCCAATCCCTCAAGACATACTTACTCGCTTTCCTCTGCTAATTCTACTTTCATTATGTCCTCCTGGGTGATAATTCTCCGGGCCTTGTTTTCTCATTTCAGTTATATGACATGCCTGATACAGGCGTAGACGATCATGCATCTTTCGATACATGACTGACGAGGCAGATTTTTTTTCCCGCAGCATATTGACATTTCATTCTGTGGTAGAAAGGCTATAGAACCCGTTCTGTCCTGGTATTTACCCATAGCTGGGGGGAGAATAAGAGGTATAATACCTTTCTCTGAGCGTGTTAGCACGTAAATGAATGCAATGGATTCGACTGGAATTCGAACTAGGCTCTCCGATTTCTCAATCCGAACCACTATCCATTACTCCACCATTGTTAAAATGGAGACATTATATTTACTCATTAAACAGTATATTTTCTTAAACAGAATGGTTTCTCCATGTCTCCTCATTTACTGTTTCCAAAAATATCAGTCGTCTCTTTCTCGTTACTAATATTTTCTGACAATCGTATTCTAAGCTTTCATTGGCAGAATCTACTATTTCTTTATTTTTTGAGTCTATTCCGTGACATTAATTACCATATCTTCGAATATAATTTATGTCCAGTGTAATGCAAGAAATTTAATTTTCTCACAAATGATTAGCAATATAATGCAGAAGAGACAACAGCAATAACAATAAAAATATTGTAATAAAAGGAAAATATAATTTTTCTACATGCTTCAGACAACAAAGTATAAATGATGTTTATTACTGCCTCTTTAATGTTTCGATGTAAAGGGCAACCGTTGATTTTTGTTTTTCCTAGACTTTTGGTTTTCCCTGTTTTAGACACAAAAAGAATAAAAATATATAAATAAATAAACAATTACAGTTATCCCAAATATAATAATGGAAAGAAAGAAAGAGAAAAAAAGTAATTTAAATAAATAGATCTACCACGCACGTAGACTTATATACAGAATATATTTGGTCAAATGTCTTGACTTTGGTAAGATTTTACTAAGTCCTATCAGATTTTTTAACAAAACCATCACGACCACAATGAAGGTGGGTTACCGGCAGGGGAGGCCAAGAGATAAAGACATGAAATATACATTTGCTTCTCTCTCTCTCTCTCTCTCTCTCTCTCTCTCTCTCTATATATATATATATATATATATATATATATATATATATATATATATATATATATATATATATATATGCCGATCGGGAATTAAACTTTCCTTCAAATTAGATAAATAAAAAAATATAGAATACAGAAGAGGAATTCCTCTCTTTCGAAGATTCAACACAACACCAAAATGGCCAGTTAGAAATAATTACATTCAGATATGTGTGTGAGGGCATGTTTTTAATTATATATATATATATATATATATATATATATATATATATATATATATATATATATATATATATATATATATATCCACAGTATCGCAGCTCAAGAGTGTTATATTTTTAAATAAACACGCCAGGACTCAATCCGTTAAGAGGGTCCTGCAATATCAGCAGTAGTAGTCACTATTTACAAATTCGTGCTTTCTCTCTAAAGTGCTTAACCGAATTCATTTTCGGGAGAATATATCGTTATCCACATACAGACTGTTTCCTTGTGTCACTGCTCATAATTGTGGCTAGATATCCGATCGCTTCAAGCCGGGATCGAAACCGGGCAGATTCGGCATCAGTCGGAAATACTACCCCTTAAGATTTTGGCGCCCGGTAGAGATGAAGGTGAATTTTTGCGTATTTTTTTTAGTAAACACGTCATTGACTGAGAGGACTTAATCCGTAAGGAAACCCACCCACACACACACACACAGACACACACACACACACCGGGTGTAACAGAAAAATTGTTCAGTGTAACGGCATGAGATAATTGTCCCTCTCACAAAATTTTAATATCTAAATAAACACTGAAGTAATTGATTTGCTTTTTTCTAAATTTTCAGATAATTTTATTGCCATCTAGATACCATTTGTCGTAAGAATCACTGAAAAATCCTTTGTGTTATTCAGCTAGAAATACAACCGGTGTCCAGCCCACTATGTCTTCCTAACTGAGCAATGGTGCGACGGAAATGATCATACCGGCCTTCAGTAATTTAAATATTCATACTCTAGCTTCCATCTTCAATATGCATTCAATAACGACCAATAGAATTGTGAATAGAACAGTAGAGAGGGAAACTGAATCAGGAGGGCACAGCAGCAAGAGGGATCATCATTTCAACTTAGGGCTAAATACATTTTTATTGTTCAAAGTAGAGTCCAGTAATGTCATAAAAACCTCGGAGAGTTTCAATAAGATATCTTTAATGATTTCTAAGCAACAAAGTTTCTAAGCTTAATCAAACAATTAAACAATTTTTCTGTTACACATTTTGGACAATATTGTTTTTACACCCTATATATATATATATATATATATATATATATATATATATATATATATATATATATATATATATTAGGGTATGTCAAAAATTATCCGGACATTTGCTATAACATATCTTTAGGTTTGTCATACGATACTACCTTCTGCTCACGCGTGATTACAGTTGGTATTATTGTGGTCAGGTGATTGAAGTTTGAGCAGGATCTCACCATTCTTGTTGCTGCTGTTACGGTGTAGACATGGTCGCTCGGCTAGCCATTTGGAATGTGTGCCACGGGCCGAAATTCATTGGAGGCTTATAACACAATACAGCGGCAGGGCAGAGCCGTATAGTAGTTCGTATGTGTAGCTTGAGAAGTTTAATAAGTGTCCGACCAAGCGCGACACTCAAAAAAAGGACTAGAACGCAGGTCAAACTCCACCACCGACGAGAAGATTCAGCAAACTTGTGAGATGGTGATGTAGCATGTTTTCTGCAGATTCCGATCACAGCTCTCTGTTCCCACTTAAGCAGAAGACAGTATGAGAAATCTAAATTTATGCTATGGTGAAATTGCGAAAAAAAAATTACCTATTGTCACACACACACACACACACACACACACACACACACACACACACACACACACACACACACACACGCTCACGCGTCTGTGCTACATGGCACGCTCTTTCCCAGAATCTATAACTATGTCTGCTCAGCATAGTTGCAATATAAACCACAGGTGGGCTCTGTGGGTGTTGAACAAATAGAAATGTGCCTGAGCTAGCCAAGCGTCTGCAATGGGGATTGGCTAGCCGCCCTAGTAGACGGTGTCCTCGAATACCAGTTGCCAGCTATACACACACAGACACACATACACCCACACGCATATATAAAGTGTAACCCGGATATAAGAGAGTTTCTCTTATATCCGGGTTTGGTCTATTATATATACATTAACACAGGCTCTAATTTTGGACCAGATACATGTCTCTTATATCCGGGTTTCTCTTATATCCGGATCTCTTATATCCGGGTTACACTGTAATAACAATGAAACATCTATGATGCTTGATTTACGCTTCAAATCCATCTTTATGTAAGTTTAAATGAAAAGGAAATTAACGAAGTGGGGGCTCCAGAGAGCTCAATGTAAATCAGAGCTAATAATAATAATAATAATAAGCCCCCACTTCGTTAATTTCCTTATTATTGCCCGTCATAAATGTGTAAATTTATTTTCATTTTTTTCATTTTCAACATTTGGAAATAAATCTAATGATCCACTGTCCTTTAAAAGTGCTGTGGTGAAATAATTTATTATATGGAACCTTAAAGCAATCTGTTTTTATTCAAATTATTAGCTCTGATTTACATTGAGCTCTCTGAATTCTATCCTCATTGGGTCTTCCCATACGGATTACCTAGTTTTTCGTAAACTAAATATATATATATATATATATATATATATATATATATATATATATATATATATATATATATATATATATATATATATATATATGTATGTATGAATGTATATATATATACTTACATGAATAGACATTTATAATTATACCAAGTGCCATTAAGCAAACAAAGAGAAAATATTAAATTAAGCAGGACTATAACAGATGTACCCATAAATGCAGAATCTATTTAGTAAAATATCTCGTCCCTTGTGTAACTTTGTGTCATTTAGGAAATTTCAGATTTTATAGCAAAAAGCCTTTATATGTGTGAAGTAATTTATTTTCGGAATGAAACACGTCACTATATATTTTCCATGTTTCAGTCATTTGCATGCTATTGTTCGGAATATTATTTGTATCTTGTTTATGAATACTTTTGCCCTATTGAAATTTTTCAAAAATTGAAATTTTTCCAAATTCAAAGTCTGTAATCCTGACCAGCAATCTTGACTTTAGTGACTTTCTCGCAGACGTGACGTAGCTTCCCTCTGTTTTTTTTTTTCTACAAATATGTTTATGTTAACCGTTCACATGAGCTGTTTTTCCCTGATGCGCCGACTACATGAATTTAAGAGTGCTACCAGATTGCCACCTAGGTCTCGCCGTTTTACCTTTGAACTAGCTAGATGAAATCAACGCTTCTACTCTAAAACTTTCTTTTCTCGAACTTCTCATCTATGGAAAACCCTTCAGATTTCTTAGTTCTCTGATAACTACAATTTTTACAAATTTAATTACAACGTCATTGCCTATCTTCTGTCTACTTGAACCACGTTCAGCATTTATCCATTCCGCAGTACTCTCTATAACCAGTCTTTTCTCTCACTTTCACTCTCTGTAACTATCTAGGTTAAAAAGAGTGTAGCATTCTTGCTTTCATGGCGCGAACTAATTTTTAAAACATGTGACATATTAGAAAACGTAAAATTATGCAGCTTCCAAAAGCAGTAATGCGATGCTCTTCTCTGTCCATTCCTCAATCGTCCCCAATAAAATAATCTCATTATCTTTCCCTCCCTGTAACGCCTTGACTTCTAGTATCATTATTGTTGTGGTAGGATCCACCTAATTTGCATAGTGGAGTACCGACCATATAAATATGGTTGGTACCGGGAAGAGAGGGGAACGAATCAAGAGATTCAACCAGAGACTCTACCCGACTGCGACTCAGTCAACACATTCTCCAGGAACGGTCTTCCCAGGAATATACAAAAGACTATATGTAAATATTGTGTACACTTTCTTGTTTCACATACATTTTGTTCTAAGTACATTTTGTGTTGCATTATTATTCCATGCATTAGTCAAGTTTCAACAATTATCAAATATTATGTATTCAAATATATAAACAAGTCAATATATTCTTATGAGAATCAGAATTTAGCATATTTTGTGATGTCAGCGAACACTCGTTGCCACTTTTGTAATGCCAACGAATACTCGTTGTCACTTTCGTAAAGCTCGTTGTACTAGAGATTTTGTAATCGCAGATACAACTATAGTAACGCCGTTGAACAATACTGGTGCCCCACGCCTTCGAATAACACTCGCACTAATAGTAGTTGCTGGATAATAATCAGTCGAAAAGTAACCACCCAATAGTGATCCGAATATTAATCATTATAATGATCAGAATAGAGAATATTGCAGAGAACAGAACAGCGACCCGTATAGTAATAGAGGATGGAATAGAAAGAGTGATCCGTATAGTAAATAAGGATAGAAAAAAAATGAGACTCAATTAGGTGCCACACTAATTCCCATATATATATATATATATTCTTTGTCATCACGTGATCTACTTATTCAAAATGGAATCGCCTGTGGTTGCTCTCTGGCGGTCTGTGTTAAACTCCAGTGTCGGCAGCGACACTTTATTCCTATATGACAGTATACATTTAAGAAATTGATATAAATGTTTTTATACTGCTCATGCATCGTGATTATCACGTACGTTATTTTTATTTCTTAATTTTATTAGTTCATTTATTTAATTATATTTCGGAGAGATATTTGAATTCTATGTCTATTCAAGACGAAGAAAATCTTTGAAAAAATTCTTGCATGTTACTTTTATGTCCACAAATATTACAGCTATGTTTAATAAGACTTTAATTGGAAATCAATCTTTACAATGAGTGTCATTTGATAAATGTTTGTTGCTCTCATTCTGCAGTCTATTTCGCAGCAGCGTCCTGATACACCCCTCTTAATTTTAGGCTATATTGTGTGTACCTACTGTGCTCATTGTGCCTTCATCTGCATCCAACTCCATAGCTAACGGCGGCGGTGGCGTTATCGGCTAAAGTGGCGAATGGTTCAACTAAGCCGGCAATATGACTGATCCCTAGAGCGGTGGCTAACCGGTAAAACGCACGGGCAAACGGACTGCGGCGGCGGCATTGTAAAGGGCGGCGGCATTGTAAAGGGCGGCGGCTGCTATTGCTGGTAACCATGCGAATGCGTTCATGGATAAAACCACCGACCTTAGTGCCATCAACCGGCTAACGGAAGACGAAGAAGATGTGTCGAAAGATTCTTCGGTAGGGAATGCGGTACGCGAAGAAGAAACGACGTGTGTGTGTTGGCAGCACTGTCCCCTCACATCTGCCTGCCGAAACACGGCGAGCGGTAAAGGGTTACATCTAAAGCAGACAGATGCAGCGAGGGAGCGAGCCAAGTGGCTTGTCCGGGAGAAGAGTATCCGAACAACCGTCCCTAGAGGCCATCTACGCGACAGAAGGCAGCATCCTGGGAAACTTGTGCAGATACGCTTCCTCCTCCGAAGGAATGCCGGCCTATTCGAAAACCTCAGCGACGACGGCAACGACAGCACAAACGTCGATGTTGAAGATGTCGTAATCCCTCTACTCACAGATGGGTTACATGGACTGATATCTTTCAGTAGTTCTGAAGCCGCTCCTTCGAGATCGTTCACACTAGTTGTTAGGCTGTGAACTCATTAGATAATCAGTTATGTGTTTTATTTAATGGCGAGATCAATTATTTGAAAAGGCCAGGTATTCGGTGATTACATGCTATCACATCCATCCACGGATTCAGAACAATTCACTCACAAGGCTTTGGTCAACCAGTGGGATATAGTCGTCAAGATCTTTTCTTTTGCAGGGATTTGCACTGGATTTGCATCCCCAGATCGATACAGCATAATGTCACCTCTATGATCAATCGTCCATAGCGACGGTTCAGAGCCGAGACTAATAGTCAGAAAACGAGTGACTCGTACATGCCTCGAGATGTTAGAAAAATTTAAAGTTCGAAACATTTGGCGCGTGACGAAGATATATATATATATATATATATATATATATATATATATATATATATATATATATTAATTTTATACCTATACTACAAACTCTGGCGGTGTAAAAAGATCACAGATGCTACAATTAGTAAATAAAAAAATATTGTAGGAACTGATATCTGGGAAAAAATTTAATAAAAAATTAAAAACATCTGTACTGCTGGAACAAATAAGTCCAAATTGAGCCGTGACATTCGGTTGAAGAGTTTTATGCGAAAGCCTAGCATACCTACGATTTCGGTATACACTCGTTTTTACATAAACTACGGAGACATTACAGTTTTACTCTCTGTGTCATACAACTCGATATATATATATATATATATATATATATATATATATATATATATATATATATATGATGGACTCTCCCGTCGGTTTCGACGTATGAAGATCTGACAGCTTAGTTGATTCAGTTATGAAATTTTGTGCGATAATCTTAAGTGGCATTTAAGACCCGCTAGTGATTTACAAAGGAGGCCACATATGCAGCATGTGTGAGGATTATGAGATGAGATCACTGTTGGATTGGCTGACCTTTTAGATCTTACTCTCGCTTCTTGAGAATGATTCAGGCAAGCAGATTGAAAATTGCTGAGTCCACTAAAACACGTTGATCTCCATTCTACCTGCTCCAAGGCTAAGCGCTCAAGGGTGTTATGTGGTATGTTGACTGCTGACATGAAGCTCTGATAATTGAAGAGACCATCAGTTGTTCGAACCTGAAACTTGACGCCATTCTAGTGTCGGTAAATGCATATTTCAGCATCACTGAGAAGAAAAGGGCAAAAAGGACAGGGGTCATGACACAACCTTGCTTGTTACCATTTGTGACATTAAAGGATTCCGATATCATATCATCAGACACGATATGAGCTTTCATTCCTTCATGAAAGCAGATGATGACGGTTAGCATGTTTATATATATATATATATATGTTTGTGTGTGTGTGTGTGTGTGTGTGTGTGTGTGTGTGTGTGTGTGTGTGTGTGTGAACTACCGAAATATGCAAAGAAGGAGAAATCAGCGTCTAATCACAATCAGTGTATACCTGGTGCATTTGGTTTTAAACAATGCAAATATATAAAACTTGACGATATCTGTATTGCAGTGGTGTGTCGATTTGGTATTGACGCCATTACGCATCTGGGGCATGACTGCCCATGTAACAGATCGTGGCTGCAACATCTCAGTCTTATCATCCTATGCTCTGATAGAGCTAATCAGCAATGACAAAGACATGTACCAGATAACAGAAAATACATCGTGTGTGGACTATCAAAAGCAACAAGTAGAACGTGTAGTACATGGAATACAAACACAGAATATTGAAGATAATGACGATCCAGTCTACCTCAAACAATAGGCAAAGACGCAAACACTTATCAATTCTGAAAAATAGCATTAACAAATACTCGACGTTTGAAACCTATTTTCCTGATAAATTATTTTAATAGAGATATTTTCTTAATTTCAACAGACAACACACCTTGCTCAATGCATATCCGATATTTCCTCATAAGGAAACCGTCAATATTACCGTTAACATTACTTATGTGATGTCAACAATCATTCATTGTAACTTTTGTAATGTCCACGAATATTCGTTGCCCCTTTTGTAATGCTCGTTGTAGTAGATACTTTGTAATCGCAGATACAACTATAGTAATGCCGTTGAAAGCACTGGTATCCAACTCCTTCGAATAACACTCGCACTATTAGTACTTGCTCGATAATATTCACTTGAATAGTAATCTGTATGAAGAATAGTGTAGAGAAGAGAATATCGATCCGTATATTAATAGAGGATAGAGTAGAAATAGCGATCATTTAGACGTCTCGCGACTTCCTACTCATGCGCTTCCTTTATAGCCACGTGATCTACTTAATTCATTAATGGGATCGCCTGCGTTTGCTCACTGGCGATCTATGTTCAAACTCAAGTGTCGGCAGCGAAAATGTATTCCTATATAAACATTACAAACTCTGGTTTCTGTATGGAACTTTGAAAAACCTGCATGATAGGAGAATAGTCGCATTCTTTCATTGTGGACTTAATCTCTTTTATACTTTTAATTTATATTATAATTGTATTATTAAAATATTGGCAATATTTGAAACTATCACTATTTTGAATTTTTTTATCAATAAAATGTCTTAGTTGAGGACATGTCTGAATTCTTTTGCGAAGCACCGTTTTCTGTCAATATCACTCGTCTCTTTTCGGATAAAATAACATTCATAACTTGTCGAAAAGTCAAATCAAAGTGTTTTAACTTATATTATATAGCATGAAACATGATAAATTTTCACAGTCATAACGATAAGAACCAATCTAATAATAGTAAAATATACTGATATTTCACTGATATTTGTGCACTAAATATGCTGAATAAATTTCATCTTATAATATATTTTATTACAAATATCTACAATAACCTAGTTACGGACGATAATGTGTACGTCCCCATTCGCATAAATACAGTAGTAAATACTGTATGTTGGTCTGCAGTTGGAGATTCATTGTGGAATTCACTTGACCCACTTCTAGCAGTTGACTAATTCTTTTACGCGCCGCTGGCAAATCTTATATACGTTGTTCTTGTCCTAAGTATTAACGTGCATTACCAACTTTCATTTGATTATTCTATTCGGTAACCTTCCCCAGGTTACAACCTACATGATTGTGACAGATTTTATGTATCCCGAGGGTTTTTCATTATATTTTATATCCTGTAGGTAGACTTACCGGAAATATAGGTTAGTAAAAATATTCATTATGATCTAAATCTACTTTTCTTTCTAGAAATTCAGATTATTTGATTCTTCTTTGGGTTTATGATGGAGAACCGTGCTTTAGTACTTTATAAGATTTGACATTTATTGATAGCTTGTTTTTGCAGGCTATGGAAACATTCCTATCAGCATATATAGATGTAAAATGCTCTTTCCAGAATCAATGTTACGAGAGCCGAATAACATTTTTAAGCACGGTTATAAATGGCATTTTATTGACATTTTATTTTGAGACACATTTTTATAACGACTTGGTATGGTGATAGCTGATTGCTATCATTATTTGGTTTCTATTCAATGAAATACTTTAGTATATTTCGTTATAGACGAAAAATAACTCGGATGAAGTAAACAAAAATAATAAAAAAATTGTTTTCCCACACCCTCTTGGGGAAGATCACTCTTCAGATTGCAAAGTAAATCAAATTTCCTGTCATCTCTTATACATCTTCATTTTTGGTCAAAAGTCATATTTGATCAGGTAAGTTCTCTAGGCCAAGAAATGCCAATAAATTATCCAATAGTCATCGGTTGACAAACCGCATTACTTCCGGTGGTTATCAAGAAAGCATATCTTGACGGTTATATCTGTTATCTCAATGAACGTATTCACTGTCATCATAGACAAATATACTTACCTGTAATTATGGCCCTACTTTCTGTGATCACTTTGACAGTAATATTACGGAGAATCTATTAATACCCCCAGTATCGTCAATTGGAAACTTTTGTTCATATGCAGAAATAAAAAAGTAAATATTCCTCATTTGATTAAAATCAAGTTGGCTTACAGGTTATCCGGTCTTTGAACATGGCCATCTCAAGGTTTTCAAATCAGCTTCACAGGAATATTCCTGACAAATCATTAATCTCTCCCGAAGCTTCATACAAAAAAAAGAAACAAGTAATTTATTCTTTCGAATCGTTGTCCTCTTCTCCATTTTATTGTATTATATATGTATTCAGAAATGGGGTTGCAGAAACATTTAAATTCAGTTGAAATTTATACTTTCTCCGTTTCTCCCTTGCAACATTTAATTGTAGTTCCAAAATATACTTAATTAGATTCGACTAACTTCCTAGATGGAAGTTTTAATACCATAAATGTTACATGGTTTCGTTTTATTTTATAGATTTACCTTGAATGTGTGTGTACATATATATATATATATATATATATATATATATATATATATATATGTGTGTGTGTGTGTGTGTGTGTGTGTGTATATATATATATATATATATATATATATATATATATATATATGTATATATATATATATATATGTATATATACATATATATATATATATATATGTATATATATATATATATATATATATATATATGTATATATACATATATATATATATATATATATATATATATATATATATATATATATATATATATATATATATATATATATATATATATATAACAAAAGAGTAGTGGCTACTGTAGTGGTGAAAAAAACTTGCAGAGTTGAGCTAAATGTAGATAACCGAGACTTCAGGTAGAGGGATGTCACGTGTAACTACAGCATTCTACTCTGGTAGACGAAATAAAGGATTTATTTCGAAATTCTAATCACCTGAAGAAGGCCGCAGTGTACAACGGCGGAAAGGTCGTGAATATGTCAATAGAAGTGAGGACAACAGCCCGAACAATAAAATAATTACAATACCTCATGTCAGAAATATAGACAATACATTTTTAAATTACAAAGAATATATTTTATCTGTAGTCGAAGGCATACTATTTCGTTCAGAATATATTTAGCTGAAGCAATAAAATTGTGTTCCAATTATTTAGATTTTGGCATTAAATATCTCTTGATATGTCGTTAAACAAAATCTACCACCCAATAATACCTAATCATAGTAAAATTACCAACAATACATATTTAAAGCGAAATGATAAACCCTGCACTTTATCTTCAGTTGAAGCCTAAAACTGCGTACAAAATATAATTAGTTGAAGCCATTAAATTGTGTTCAAAATATTTAGATTTCAACATTCAATCTAACATAGACGGTGATATGCCGCTAAGCAAGATCAACCAATCAACCATGCGCCTATCCATAAAGTACGTTATTTTACTTCAGTCTAGGGGAATTATCGTATATCAATAATAAATTTGAAATACGAAAAAATAAAATAACATTGAGATTCCCCCGTGAAATATAGGATCACATTCTCAACACTATATTGTTACTGCCGTTATTTCTGAAGCAAATAGTTATAACTTTTATAGTGTGGGATTTTGCTGCTTCACGATTAAGAGATTGTTTCCTTTAATTTCAGAGATGTTCTTTTTCTGGATTGGTTGTTCACGAAAGGTTAGTCATCCAAGTCTGACCTGTCATTTAACCCAAAGTTGGAGAAAAGTAGAAACGATTATGTATTCGAAAGTGAATACAATAACGCGGGCCGAATTTGAACTCTGCTCTTCGATTCCATTTACCGCTCCGACAACGGTTTCTCTAGTTGCCCATGTAAGAGTTACACCATGCAAAATATTTTCTAGAACCTCGTTGAAAATCCTGAGGACTACAAGTAATAATTCATATTCATTTATTCTTTTGTAATTAATTTCGCATCAGAACACCTGCAGGAGGCAGTTCATATTGTTTGTTGAATTTATAAACATATCTCTTTTAGAAATCCGTAATATTAAAACAAGCGCTGGAGTAATTGTGACGAAGATTAGTGTTGATGATGTATATTTCGACGTTCCCTTCAGCTATAGCGATAACAGCGAGATATTCTCTTCCTGTGTGCGTGTCTGTTTTCCACTTCGTCATTGATTTTATGAATTCTACAGTCTTCCGTCTTTAATGATTTTCGAAACTTGTAACTGCAGATTTTGGCAAGCTTGTCAAATGCATTTTTGTGGGGAAAATCAATATTCTGTTTAAATTCTTACTTATTTACACTTCCTTAGAAATCATCAGTTCAGTCTAACAGATACGTAGAGAATTTTTGCATACTTGTCACGCTCGCATTTTTTTCTTGTTTTTTGCTGACAGAAATAATTCTCTCAAGAAATATTGGTATATGATTCTGATGTTTGGACTTCAAGTAATAATTATTTATTATGCTATGTAAAATCTTTTTATTTCTATTTTTATAGATGTCCTTGTCAATTTTTTTTATCGATTTCTTTCACGCACATCTATTTCGATTGGGGAAAGTTTTTTCGTACGCTAGGGTGAAGCTTTGCACAAATTAACACTGGGTAAAAATAACACGACGCGGATTTAGGGATGAAATTATCATTTCACATCGCAATCGGCTCTTGTGTTATTTTCTCTTAAGGGTCACCAACCTTTTCTCGCCCTTATCCCTTGAATATGAACGAAAAAATAGACAAGGAGAACAGAATATTCAAAATCGACACATGTCAGTAGAATTTTACTCATTATGTATATTGTGTATTATAGTAAGACAGTTTTATCACTTTTTAGACTGTTTTCAAATTATAATTTTATGTACATTAAACTTACATAAAGATGGATTTGAAGCGTAAATCAAGCATCATAGATGTTTCATTGTTATTACAGTGTAACCCAGATATAAGAGAAACCCTGATACAAGATATATTTTATCTGGTCCCAAATTAGAGCCTGTGTTAATGTATATATAATAGACCAAACCCGGATCTAAGAGAAACACGGATATAAGAGACTTGTTCTCCGGTCCCGACAACTCTCTTATATCCGGGTTACAATGTACAAATAACCCGACCATGTTACATTGTTCCCTACTCTCTGTTACTTTTTACACCCACCGCTCAATTGAAGTAATTATGCTGTAACAGTTGCTAGGTGTTGTAGAGTTATTTCCTCAGTGGAAACTGTATTTGGACTAAATTCGTCCTAAATAGTTTCAACGTACAAAAATGTTAGGAACTTGTAATAATCAGTATTACGCAGAGTAATCGAGTTGTGGTCGCTGACTACTTTTTTCGTATTCGACTCCTACTGACTCCTACTTATGATAGATGGGAGAGTCTATTATCTATAGACTAGGTGTCTTTCACCATAACACTAGGTCTCCTGCTAGACAGGTTGTTTCATTGTGTTTCACTGTGTCATGCCATGTCATGTCACATTTCATCTTGCCCATTTAGAAATTAGTCCATTTATAAATTGAGTATTACATTGATGCTCCTATATATCTGGAGATTCTTGAAAAAATCTAAAGAAGTGTCTATCCTGACCTGGCATCTCGACCAGCGATATTCCGAACTCCATGATATGGCTTCCCTGTGTCTTTTCAACAAATATTTTCATGGCATTTGTTCTGATAAACTTTCCTGCTCGATGCCTCGATTGTATGAGCTTAAAATTAACAACTAGGTCTCATCATGTCACTATTGAAGTAGCGAAACGAAATTGTATGTTCTATTCTAATAGTTTATTTTCTCGAACTTCTCATCTGTGGAACATCTCGCCGGTGTCTTGTTTCTCTGTCACCTTCAATATTAAAAAAAAAATATTATTTAAAAGCAACCCCACTCGTCATCGTCTGTATTCCTGAAAGATGTTCTCCTCAGTAATGCATTTTCATTCTTTTTCACTCATATTAACTTCTTGCATCCTAGTGGCATTAACGCCTTACTTGGGGTGAAATGATTTTTTTAAAAAGTTAATTTTTCTGGGTAATTTTCACTGCCGTGAAGTGAATTCTTGAGACAAGATGAATAAAAAAAATATAGAGATAATACCATAGAGGAAGTTTCAAAGAAAGTGAGAGCTAAGATACACTTATATTTAGAATCGGAAATGGGCAGTGAAACATCTGGGAGACAAAATGAAGAAAGACGTCTTGGAGCATTTCACTCATACATGCTCATGACAAGTGAAACATATGGAAACATCGAGTAACCCACATAAGAAGATTGCACGAAGTGGCACATATGCGAATGAAGAGATGTATAACGACACAGAATTAAAAAATCAGAGAGCTGATTTGAAATTCCAATCGGGTTCGTTACTGTTGTGGATTCCGGGGATGGAATCCTGCACAAATAAATAAACAACGCCAGTAATTGAAATAGGAAAATAAGTGTATTGAACGTAAGAATACAACTTGAAATGAAGATTAGTAGTCCAGGAATGCGGGTTAGTAGAAAGTATATGTACAAGTCTCTGTAAGTGAAGCCGTAATTATCTCTTTCTGGACTCTCGTATAACTCTCGTATAACTCTCGGAAAACACCCTGTGTCTGTCTCAACGTATCTCAACCTTGTCTCAACGTATTAGGTTGGTGCAAAAATAATGTCGTTTTTTGACGTTCAACTTCATGTGAGAAAACGACATTATTTTTGCACCAACCTAATATCTCAACCTTGTCTCAACGTATCTCAACCTTGTCTCAGCGTATCTCAACCTTGTCTCAACGTATCTCCACCATGTCTCCAACTCTGTCAGTATAAGTATACTTTAGACGAGTCGATCTTGTGTAAAAGGGGAGATCCCCACAACAGTTACATCGACTGAAGAACAAATCCCCTTGGGAATGATGTGAATCCATATCGTTCCCCAGGCTATTTGTTAAATACCTGGTTTTGTATCAGGGGAAAAACATCAGCGGATGGAAGATAAGGAAATGTGAGAGATGTTTAAGGAATAAACATTTCTTACCGCTCCCTAGGATGCGTAGTTACAGGAATAAATATCGCCCACGTCCTATAGTCACACTGCACAGAGCAGAAAAATAACGTAAATAATTGTTATTTGTGGTTCTTGTCTCCACCCACATTTGGTTTTTTTTCTATTTCATTTATGCAATTTGCGGTAAAAACGTTTATTTTCTGCTGTTACATTCATCACTGCTATTGTTTATAATACGCGTTATCTGCTTTCATTTTGATGTCCATAACATATTAAACATGTCTTTTTAAATTGTTCAGTAATTCATTTAATACAATTCCATATCGTTCTGTCTATATTTTCTCTAATTTTGTCAATGCGGGAATCGTCTAAAGATGTTAATACTTCTATTAAAATCCTATTCGTTTTGCCTGCTTTGTTCCTGTTTATTCTGGCTAGCGGTGATGACTCTACAGATTTAAACATTTTTGGCGTTTCATATTTTGCTACTCGCAGATAGCTTTATTACGCATGCTTTTCATCATTAATTTGAAATGATTAATAATAATAATAATAATAATAATAATAATAAATCTTCTAATTATTATTTTATAAGACGATTTGTGATATGTAAACCTAGGAAAACACAATATATGCAGATGACACATTGTTCATAGTATACACAGAAAGGAAACTACAAGAATTCCTACAGAAGTTAGTGAAGAAAAGCGAGAAGAAAGGAACGTATGGTTGTCAACCTACAATGAAAATTACAAACTGGAGATACCAAAATCAAACAAGTAGAGTAAATGAAAATTCTGTGTTATGTTTTAACAGAGGACGGAAAGTGCGACACTGAAATCCGAATGTTCTTTGTGATAGCGAAATGACCTTTCAAAAGCTAAGCAAAGTAATAAGAAAGAGAAAAAATCGTTTGAATCAATGAAAAGTTTACTGAATTATGTAATATTATTCCTCCTATATGACAGTGAATGTTGGAGAATCTCTTCGAGACTTGGGGCAAGAGAATTGCTGTTCTACAGAAGGATGCAAAAAAACAGGATCAAAACATGTGATCAATGACGAAACTTTAAAGAAAATAAAAACAAAAAGGACTTGAATAATTAACAGCAGGAAGAAAGAGTTGAAATTTCTAGCGTACATAATGAGGAAAGGGGGCTTAGAAACTTTGATACCCACAGGAAAGACTGAAGACAAGAGGGACTGAGGAATACAGTTCATAACCTACACAGCGAGTGTGAGTAAATGAATGGTGGAGAGAACAAAAAGACAAAATTTATTAACAGCTACAATGCACGTCGAAATAGAAAATGGACTATTTAATTGGTTGGTATTTTTATGAAACTGTTATACTGTTCATAATTTTGTTATTACTCTTATCCTTTATGCAGGCTGTGTGGGAAAGTTTCTGAAAGAGGGCTGCACAATCTGAATGACGACACTCATCTCGTTCAAGACGAGTACAGCCGGCACCCTGACAAAATAACCCTCCAAATACATTGCGAATTATGCAGGAAATTATCCCTCAAGTACGCAGAGAATTATCACAAGAATTCATCACAGTCTATAGCCGAAATTGAGCAAGTGAAGCATATATGAGATACGACAATCTGGACTATAAATCACTTGGAGGGCAATCGTCTTGATTTTTGTACAAGAGCATGCATGAGTGGCATATGATAAACATACGCTAAATTTGGATAAAAGCCTCGTGAAGTTTGGGCAGGAAAAGTAACAAACCTGTCTGTGCAATTTGTAGAAACGTGTTACGCAGTAGTTCAAATTCTTCCCTTTCGTGTTTGGCGCATTCGTGTCTAAGTCCAACTATACTTGATTCTCATAAGACAATTTGTGGATACCTGAAATCATTGCAGTGATTTGTTTTGAAACAGATCAAGTGCTGAGGGAAGTCTTGCGTATGAACTGAGATATAACCGTAATCACTCGGTCGAAGCTGGACATGATCTCACATACTATCAATAACAATAATGATACTGTTATGAGATGGTTGTGACGGCACTTGGACTTTTCATTACGTAACATTTTCTTTAAATCCTGAATTTGTAAGTTACTCTTGGTCTGTCTGTGGTACAAGGCGCTACAATGTTCTCGTCCGGACGTGTAACTTGCATTCTATTTCTGTAATATATATAAGATACTGCCAACACATATCTGGGGTAGATGTTTATACAACTGCATATTTTAAAATCATTTCCACGATTGCAAAAGTGGATGAAGGTGTTAAGTCACGTTTTGAAGGCAGCAGATGTGCATGATTAATCTTCAGGTTAATCATGCACCTACATTGTTTAGAAATTGAGGGTAAACCCGTTTCCGTCGTAACACTAAAACAGTATAGACATTTCTTTACAAGTAAGTGTAGCTGGATGGGAAAATTTATCCACTGAGCACCGTATAAACTATTGCTTATAAACCAAACGAAAATAAAGTAGAAAGAAACTGGAATCTGGAAATGAAGAATAAAACATCATCTACGACAACGAAGTTTTAAACGGATCACACAACACAAGATAAATAACTAGGATTAATTTAAGTCACTAAAGATAAAACAGTTAACAGACAGTGGTTGTGAGGACAATCGTTTTCGGATATCACTCCTTAAATTCGTGATGCGCATATTACACATTCACTTCACAAATCTTCATGAATTTTTCCGTTCTCTTTCAAAATGTTGATATCTTTTCACTGACGTTATGCTCAAGGTTCTGACAGAAAAACGAAATGCACTGACAAGTATTTATAATAATAATAATAATAATAGTAATAATAATAGTAATAATAATAATAATGATTATTATTATTATTATCATTATTATTATTATTATTATTATTATTATTATTATTATTACCGTTGTTATTGTTTGTGTTGTTTCTAGTTTTACCGTTCAGGTGTTAGATACAATTCTTTCCGAACTCACCTTAGGTAGAATATTTTTTCTTTGAAAATTACGCATACAACATTGAGGGCGTTTTCTGAGTATGTGCCCAATACTCATGTGTATATATATATTTATCTCAGATGGTAACTTTTTTCCGATGCTTTCCTTAATTTGTCTGCTAGTATTCCTTTTAATTTATTATTGGAATAGTTGTCGTACTTGAATGCCACTTTCATATAAATTCTATTCCTATAATAATAATGCGCCTGTGTGAGATAAGCTCTTATGCATTTTCAATTCTTTCATTTCAATATGTAGGAGGTAGATACGACTATAATGAAGTCCTAGGACACTAATATATTCACTTCCTAATTAACGTGTATCCATATAATTTTTTTGGCCTCGGTAACGTTATTATATTAGCATATCTTCTAGTGAAGGTATTTACCTAACTTCCCGAGTCTATATTTAAATTAATTGAGGGTAATGGTAGAACACCCAGATATTAAAGGGTCATTAGGTTCGTCATCATGTGTACATAATAAATATTTTGGATTGAACTCATTGATTAAAATATGTTCCTATCATTAGGTTGCTGTTAGGTTTTGATCTTGAGCAGTTAGAATTAATCCTTCATTTTAGAGCGCTACACAAACTGATAGGTTAGGTTTTTCTGAACATCCGGGGCTTGTGATACCAATAGGTTTAAAGTGTTTTCATTTTCACCGATTTGATTTTCAGTTCAGTTTATTTTTCAGTTTATTTTTTTTAATGCCATTGTTCTTTAGTTTGGTATTTCAGGTTTTCTTACATTTTGTTTGTATAATAGTATTATAATTGTTATCATTATTATTATTATTAGTAGTATTCGTAGTAGTTGTAGTAGCAGTAGTAACAGTAGTAGTAGTATTAATACTATTTATAGTAGTCGTATTAGCAGTATGCTAATAGGCTTACATCTATATCACTCTGAAACATACAACATAGCTATTGAAAAACAGCTTGTCGTACGATCATCGAAGTTAAGCAGCATTGAGCTTGGTCGGTACCTAGATGGGTGATCACTTGGGAATACCAGCTGCCTTGGATGTGCAGGTGGTGTAAAGATAACGGCTCGGAATTGGCAATTCGGGGGCCCTTGGAAAATGTATCAATCCCACCCCTCTCCCCACCCTCAGCTATTATTTAAATATTAGAACTTTTATCGGTAAATCATTATTATTTCAAAATATTTTTATTCAATCTAAAAACAGCTTATGGCTTTAAATAATAAATCAATCGATCAATGCAAGATTATTATATGCACTTGGAGGTTATCACTGGAAAATTGCAGACAAATATGAAGCGAAAATATAAGCAACGACGTAGATTTAAATAAAATGTAAACAAAATGGACACTTATAATTAATATCAGAAAGTTACAGTTGAAATATCTGTTGTGGTGTCCTCCTCTTAAGAGTTTATTTTAGATTCTTCTGCCTACTATAAGTTTAGTAGGAGAGAAGATTCGGAAAACAGTGAACAGTGAATGGATTGAGCGCTGGTTCATTCGATACACTCTTACTAATCGTATAATACTCTTCTGGTGTACTTATTGTTTAATACACGATATATCTGCAAACCTCGTTTTTGTTATTACTTAACCATTTACTTGGTCACAACAATATCTAGGGTATATAATAAGGAAAGACGGCTTGGAAAATTTGATACTCAATTGTGAGATTTTCGGTGCAGAAAAAAAAACGCGTGTCCCAGCTCTCGAGCTGTAGTAAATAGTTTAGGAGAGATAACAAAAAGATAAAGATTTTTAGGGGTAGGAAATGACATGAAATTGTCGAGAGCCGTGATCGACAACGTCATTTATGGGCACAGCACATATACGAAGAGGGACTACTAGTTATTATATTAGGTTGGTGCAAAAATAATGTCGTTATTTACATAAGAAACATATGTGAGAAAACGACATTATTTTTGCACCAACCTAATAGTAACACTTTAAACTTAACGATTATCAATCCTGTAACTTAACAGACAAAAATCTGTTTTTTTGTGTACTTCGTGTGTTTTTTTCCATCTTCTTAGAGTAAACTTTGATAAAGCCACGTCTACAATCGACAGCCATTTTTGTTCTTTCCTGCTTCTCTCATGACCGTCATCCTCAGTTTGCAAATATGTATGTCAAATTATTTTTCAAAGTTATCCTTCTCTTATTTTACCGATACCATTTTTTGTATGTTGTAATAATAATAATACAAAGAAGTAGTAGTAGTAGTAATAGAAGAAGAAGAAGAAGAAGAAGAAGAAGAAGAAGAAGAAGAAGAAGAAGAAGAAGAAGAAGAAGAAGAAGAAGAAGAGACAGGAATCAAGTTCTCGCATAGAAAACCGGGGAAAAATATACTAAGCTGCAGCTGAGTTTGTCCTTTTGTAGATGGCGCACTCGCAAATATTTCCAATAATATCTCTGTCTATCAAGACGTCTTTGATATGGATGACACCATTGGGAGTGCCCTGGTCGCAGCGTTACTTGGAGAGTATTCATGTGCTGAGGAGAGTGATGTGTTTCTAAGCTGCAGATAGGATCTGAAATATGATTAATCTTCACCCAGCCGAAGCATCTAAGAATAGGAAAGAAAATGGTTTGTTTTGATTAAAATATAGTATTCAGTACCAAAAAATGTGTTTTCAGCTGTCCAAAGTATTGGTTCAGTAGAAGTTCCTTTATTTAAATATAAATTCGGCAGTTAAGGAAACCTGTGTTTTAGATCTAGATAACGGAGAACACTGAAGACCCCTCGAAGAAACTGTCTGATTGAACTGGATCAGGAAACCTGAAATTATCAAACCATCAAAAAAGTTAGTATTAGATTTTCTTTGTTAATACTAATGACTGCAACATGACACTGGTGTTTGTTTTGATGACGATTTCTGGTGGGTTCTAGGCTGAAACCTTGCATCGGTCACTTGCGTGTCAGACTTAGTTGAATGTTGTTTGTCCACAAATAAATGCCTTAAAGATGGAGGATGAAAAGCAGCGCTTTCGCCATATCATGTTCTGTGAGTTTCGAAAAGGTTTAGTCATCGGAACCGCGAAAAATCCATCCAGAAGTTGTATTTGGATCATTCTTCTGCTCTTAGACCGGTCAAAAAGTAGTTTGGCAGACATCGACAGTGATCTTAACTCAAACGATCAACCACACTTCTGGCGGCCTTCCGACGTCCTGCTTGCCATTGTAGAGAATAAAGCGAAGATTTCGACGAAGACATTAGCTAAAAGTTTGAAAATCGATATCACAACTGCCTATCACCATTTGCCTTGAGGTCAAGAAAAATGGCAGATTTTGGCAAGACGAAATGGTGTCATTTTTCACTTTTGCAATGTTTCAGTACTTCTAAAGTGGTTTCACATGCAAGACTATGCATTTATTTAATTAAAACTTGTCTTTGCACTGGCAAATTTGGTTCTAATGCATGTGTTTTGTATAGTTTCATGAAATTGGGTGTCCATATATTTATATCGAGCTTCGTATATTTATACATTATCATTTATTTTGATAAAGATATTTGTCACTTAATAATAATAATAATAATAATAATAATAATAATAATAATAGTCATAGATTGAAAGGAATAAATAAAGGAAATCTGACATGAGTTATCGGTAAGGGATGAGATTTTAAAAAACCCAAATGTTGCAACAGGTAAATGCAGGAAGGTCAAGCGGAGAAATAAAATTAAATTACTAATTGAAATTCCACCAATCAAAGCTCCTCAAAAGCCACCATCTATTGAAAATTTCAACATTTTGGGGAACATTTGGAGCTGCCCAAAGGAATATAAACCCAATGTAGAATGCATCCAAGGAGAAAAAGAACGAAAGATAGATGAACCTCTACAGGAATTGAAAAATATAACCACGACTAATGTTAGGCAATCTCTTACGAAATACTAAAAAATAGAATCCCTAGGAAATGACAAGGTACAGAGTTTTTAGCTCTATGATCTGTCACCAATCCATAGAACCATTGCACAAACTTTATCAAAGCTTATTAAGAATCCCAATAAAGACCCAGAATGGATCACTGAAAGCATTACATATCCCCTGCTAAAAACAGGTGAAAGAGATTATCCGAAAAATTATAGGGGCAATAACATGTCTATCCAGCACGTATAAACTTATCACGTCTGTCCTGACGAACTGCACTGACCCTTTTCTCAATATTCTTCCGCTGGAACAGGAGGAACGCAGGATAGGTTCGCGCGGTTGCAACGATCAACTATGGATAAACAATATGATCCTGGAAAATTGCAGGAAAGAAGGAAGAAATCTCTGCACAGCATGGATAGATTATTGTAAATCCTTTGATAGTGTGCTATATTCCTGGATCTTTATGACTTTGGAAATTTACAAAGTCTCCTCGGTGATAGTCTGCCTGTCACCTCTTCTGTTTGTCTGTCGTTAATCCACCTTACGCATTAACTAAACAATAACAGCTATGGACACAAATAAACAGGACATTACCCACCTACTGTATAATGTAAAATGTTTCAATGACAACATAGGTATCAATTTCGGATTAGATAAATGTGTAAAAGTAACATTGATAAAATGGAGAATTACAGAAAGACCCTCAATAGATCTAGATTCTGTCAGAAATTTTTAGGGAACAGGAACAAGAAGGAGTTTTGAGGTACCTAGGAATTAGCAAAGTAGATAGAATACCACATACACAAATGTAGGAAAGAGTAAGAAAAGAATACTACGGGTGTGCACGTCTAGTGCTGCCTACAGAGTTGAATTCAAAAATTCGGTCCATTGTTTGGCTGATATGGGACATCTGTTGATTATTCTGTTATTTTGTCAGTATGATAACAGTAATTGTTCATTCCTGCAGATTCCCCACCCGATGCAGCGATTGAACTCATGACCAGGTGAAAGTAGCAATTGTACAGACAGCACCAATATCCGCTACGAAGGACATCAGTAGTCTAATTTTGGAGCCTTTATATTCAATCTCAGATAATTTCGATATTTTCTTATCATAGCGGATGTGTACCGTTTTACATAACTTATTATTTTTTTTTAATTTCTGAGAAGAATACTTAGACATATAATTTAGTAATAATTGTGAAAATAGTTAGTATTTTTTCTGAGAAGAAGAATTTTTAATATGCTTTTATTATTTTGAACTCTACGTTAGTATAGATGTTATTTTTAGTCACAACATTTCGATGATGTAGTCTCTGGTCATTATTATTTGCCCATTGCTTCATTGACAAAGGATATTTATTGATGACGATCGCATCTACTCCTCCCTAGCTACTCTAATGATGACCAAACCAAGAGTCCTCCAGAGGAGCTGGCTTAAATGCCCCTCGATAGGGCAACTTTTAACCTATTTATAAAAAAATGTGCAGTGCAATTTGGAAACAAAAGGAAAATAAGAGTTACTCCTCTTGAACCATAAAAGCAACGATAATGGCTAGTATATATTAATATACGTTTTTAATCTCGCATAATCTGGCAACCCTGAATCTGAGCTCAACGAAAATCGTTCTCCGTGCGTAAATTTTCTAGGGCTTTAAAAGGAACTATGAATCATTGAAATCGGACCATTGGGAGCGGAGGTGTTGCTTGGACACCCACACGCACATACTCTGTACTTTATATATAAGATTGACGTCGTAATTCTTTATTTCTAGCTATTTTCGTCGTGTTGGTTGATGTTATTACAGGCACAACGTTTCGGTCAACTATTGATGGCCGTGAGATCAATCACTGGATCAGATAGTGAAACACTGTTTCAGCAGGAACGAACAATAAGTGATATCATAGTAAAAAAAAATAAGAAATAATAAACAAATATTTGTCCACCGACAGTTGCGCTGGCCTCAGTGCGATCACCGATACCTCCCTCTTGCGCAATGGGAGGGCGCGGCCTCGGGCAGCTGTTCCCCAGGGCTGGGCACCTCTCAGTATTATTTTCTCAGTTGCCCTTCTGCCCTTCGACAGAGAAGACCCTGAGCGCACTCTGCCCAAGAACAGAGACGCAACTGAGAGAGGATAAATAATGTATAAATTACATTATAGTAATTTACACAGCGTTTACTAATTCCCCCACGAGAATGAGATAGACACATGTTGTTTTTTTTTAGTGGGGACCCGAGCGCGTGCACCCGGGCGGGGACAAAAATTGCCCAGAGACCCCGCAACCGTCGGTTGCGCTGGCATCGGTGAGAGCACCGATCCCTCCTTTTTGTGCAATGGGAGCGCGATAGAAAAGTGCGCACGGGAAATCTAACACTCACAGTACATATTAAATGCAAGTGGCTCAGGGGAAAGAAGCGAGTAACCTACCTGAAAAGGCTTGTGTAAAGTGATGGTAAAATAGACATTAGGTGAGACAGTGAAAAGAAAAAAACTTACTAAGTGACAGAAAGGAATGGAAGATGTGAAGATCCATAATCGTTCACGTCCTGTAAGGACGTGGCACACAGAAAAAAATGAATGGATAATTCTGAAAACAAATTTTCTTAAATCATCTGCCTGAATTTCTCAAAGCCCACAGGCTTCAAATATCCTTTAGTTTATATATTTTCAAATATTCTTTAGACCTCTAACACTTCAAATTGTACCGTATGAAGTCTTTGTCGGTTATTTATAAGATTCGGGAGAGTTAATTATTCAGAGATCATTATTCTTATAATTTTATGCATTTGTATTTGCACACGAGTCTCCCCTGAAATTTAATATTTCTTTACCAGTATCGGCGAAAACCCCAACCGCACCAGATTCTGATTAGTCTCAAGTCGTCCTTGAATAGCTAATTCACGTGATCTTGCCTCGGGGGTAATTGTCAATGTTCCAAGTGTGGACTCCTACACGTACAACCCTAATATTGCTTTTTCCTTAATTTTCTTCATTCATGGAGGTTATCCCGCATTTTTATGAATGTTCTTTTAATTGCGTCATCATTTTCATTTTTTTCGGATGATTTTTGTTTTCAATCGTAGATCTGGGACTATGGGTTTTCTCTCACTGTCCTTTTCTCTCTCTCACTCTCCTTTTCTCTCTCTCACTCTCCTTTTCTCTCTCTCTATTCCTTCTCTCTCTCTATTCCTTCTCTCTCACTCCCACCCCCCTCTCTCTCTCAATTCGAACGCCCAGGGAGCACGTTTCTCAGAATATTTGCATTGTCAAACAGCCCAAACTATGGAAGCGACGGGATGTAGAACTTTATTCAAAGTCTCACGGTGTAGGAATTTAAATTGGGTGACTCCAATATACCATTCTTATTATTCTTATTTATCTTCGTTTTATTATTATTTTGTTCTTCTTTTCTTCTTCTTTTCTTCTTCTTTTTATCTTTTTCTTTTTCTTCTTCTCCTCCTCCTCCTCCTCTTCTTCTTCTTCTTATCATCATCATCATCATCATCATCATCATCATCATCATCATCACCATTGTTATTATTATTATTATTATTATTATTTTCTTGTTGCTGTTGTTGCTGTTGTTATATATGTATAATTTTGTTATTATTTGAGCTAATAATTTAAGTCAAGAAAGGCTTTCTGAGAAAATAATTGAGCATAATATTTGAGAGCATTTTTCCGTGTATAAGAGCAGAAAAAACGAACACACATTCTATTTTATCTTTTACAGTCAGCTTTTCTTAATATATATATATATATATATATATATATATATATATATATATATATATATATATATATATTGTCCTCCACAGACACATTGTATCCACAGCTAATCAGTGTGGCTAGACATCCGATTGCCTCAAGCAAGGATCGAAACCCAACCGATTTGGCATCAGCCAGATCTTTGTTTCCCATAAGCTAGCGGCTCCTGGCAGAGAAGAAGGTTGAATTTTTACGTATTTATTTTCGAATAAATACGTCAGGGCCATAGAGTGCACAATTCATAGAAGAGCTTTGCATTATCTGCAGTAGCAGTCACTGTTTACAAATTCGCGTTTTCCCTCTAAAATGCGCGACCAAAAAATATATATATACATATTATTATTATTATTATTATTATTATTATTATTATTATTATTATTATTATTATTATTATTATTTTGAGTATGTTCGTATATTTATAATTATTATTTCAACTGAGATTAACAAACTAAAATATCACCGGGATACAAATATACAATGCACAGTACGCTCACCATGAGATTCATTTTGATAGATGTTCACTTAGTACATGGATCACAGTAAATAATATTAGCACCTAATCTTGCAGGTTTACCCCAGTTAGAAGTAGTTCCAGATCTGTTTGCCAGGTTCGATCAGACGATTTTCGATTGAGTGTTTTCCAAGTTATATAGAAGTAACTCCAAGTTCGATTAAACTACCTTAGTCTTCAAACGTAAACAAAATACTCTGGTCACACGGACGTAATTTTCGCCCACTACACCCGCTTATAAGATTTAGCTGCTATTGGACATGCCTAACTGGTTAAGGTCAAACTACTGAAAATCAAATCTGTACTACAGGACGATTTCCTGTTGCACATCTTAATTCATCGAAACGAGACATGCATATTTCTAATAAGTAAATATCAAGAAACATTAGAACCATATCGGTTGTAGTAATCTCCAGCAATAGTTATTGTGTTTTCTTTCAATGTTATCTCCAAGAAAAACATTTTATACTCGTTCTAGTATATCTGTTATTCTTTGTAATGTGATTGTTTAAAGAAAGGTTTGCATTCGAACACATGTAATAACAACGACAAAATCTAAACACATTCTGTAACTATTCATACTATTTACATTGTTCGGACTGTTGTTCTCATCTTTACTGTCATATTCACGATATTTCGGCCGTTGTACGCTCCGACCTTCCTCGGATGTTATACGTTGGAATTTCGAACCCAACCCTTTATCTATCCATGGGAATAGGCTGTGCTGGTTTCACGTGCCATGTCTTTTCTGGATATCTCAGATTCAGTTAATTCGCCTTAGTAACTCAACTCTCCAAGTTTTTGTTCACCTCTTCAGTAACCAGGTAGTGAACTCACAACTGGTTCTGTCAACTGACTTTTGTATTACTTCAACCAGAAAAGGCATGGAGCGTGGAACTAGAACAATCCACTCACGTGGTTCGTAGCAAAGGGTTCGATTGGAAATTCCAGCTGAAGAACGTCGGAGCGTACAACGGCCGAAACTTCGTGAATATGACAATAAAGGTGAGGACAGTCCGAACACTGTAAATAGGTACAATACATCATATCAGATATATAGAGAGACGTCAAGCAGTCATAGCTATTTTGAGTGCCTCTGGTACTGCACTGAGCGTTCAACTTCAATAAGTTATTCTTTGAACCGACGTCGATAAAGCAGACTTGGTTCGACTATCATTTGAATTATATATAACGTTTGTTTTTGAAAAGATTTCTCGATTGCTTGATTTGCGGAAATTGTCAACAAGTTTTTTTTTTTCCATAATGTTTTATTCATTCAGGATAACAGCCTGAACAAGAGATTGTATCACGAGCGTAATTTTCTGTTTTGTTTCCCGCCTTTTTTCTCAAAGAACGATCTGCCTTAATAATTCCCTTCAACATCGGTGCATCTGGATCAATAAAATCCTTAAAAGTCTACAGATTCTATAAAATTCTTAATTTGGAATTTCTGTTTTCCTTGTTTGTAGTAAACTAAATTATTTATGTCTTTTCGCTGTTTATTCACATATTTTTTTAATATATCTATTAATGTCCACTGTAGATAGATGTAGTAATTTAAATAAATTTGGTTGTTATTAATATCGGCGAGGTGGCATGATTTCTTCTCTCGATCGAAACTCCTTAGAGATAATATTATGATAATTGTTCAGTTATACATGTTTCTTTCTTTTGTTTATTCATTGTGTCTCTTTAGTAACTGGACGATCATGGCCCTTCACATTTTCTTGTTTCTTATAAGATTTTAGTAAATTCTGTCTTTCTGCTCTCTTTCCTAAATCCTGTTCTGCCAAACATTTACACAAGCCCGCTACGTAGGTTAAGTGATATCCTCTCTCTCTCTCTCTCTCTCTTTATCCACGCTCTCTTTCCCTTGCGTTCAGTATGTCCTGTTAGGCCCTGTATATATCAAATTTTCTAACCCCACTTTCTACATTATTTGCCCTAGGAATTTCAACTGTCTCTTTCTGAACTTAATAATAATGTCCTTTTCTTTTCCATTTCCTCTAAAATTCCATTGTTGCTCAAATATTCAGTCAGTGGTTTCCTTGTTATCCTCAGCATCCTTCTGTAGAACCACATTTATGTTGCCTCAATTCTATTCTTCATTTGTGATAAGATTTTCCAGCTTCCATTGCCATATAGGAGAACCGATATTACATAACAGTTCAGTTGTCTTTTCATTGATTCTCTTGAAATTTCCTTGTTTCTTAATATTTTGCTGAACTTTTGCAAGCTATATTTAGTTATCCGAATGCGCCTTCGAATTTTGGTGTCGCCCCTTATGTCATTTGTTAAAACAATTCCCAGATATTTGATATTACCTTACTAAATAAATGACGTTTACTTTTTAACTTGAGGAATGTTTTTGATAATTACAATTTGTCGTAAGAGAAAATTGCCGTAAACTTAGCACTTATATTAAGCGACCATTAGTGACATATACATGCCTACCATAATATCTTGTATGATTTTTTTTAAAAATCTAAATAAACATCTAGTAATACTCATAAGTTTCTAAAGAAAGTTCATTATTTCTTTTCAAAAATTTTCAATCATTATGTAGCTCTGGCGAAAAACTTACTATACAGCCAGGTAAAACAATATGGCGTTCGTAATTAACTGAGAGGCAGTGGACTATGATGTCGTGTGAGCTAGGCTGTTAGATCTTCTTCTTTTATGTATATATATATCCCTTCAGGACGTAGACTGTCGTAGATATTCACTCCCATCTATCCCTTGTAGTTCTTAATATGTTTTGTCCATTTGCTGCTTCTCCCAGATTTTGTCCTGTCCTCTAAGCCCGCTATGTATGACACGCGTTGATTTCCTTTGTCTCTCTTTCACACTATCCGCCCTATGACTTTCAGATTCTCCATGCAATCTTTTCTCATTACGTGTCCCAGAAATTTCAGCTGCCTCTTCCTTATTTTAAGTATCAGTTTCCTCCAAAATCGCTGTTCACGTGTCCGGTTCATGGTATCCTTAGCACCTTTCTGTAGAAACACACCTCCGTTGCCTCGAGTCTCTTCTTCATCTTTGAGGAGACCGTCCAACATTCGCTGTCGTAAAGGAGGACAGATATCACGTAGGAGTTCCGTACTGTTTTCTTTGTTATCAATGAAATCCACCTGTCTCGTAATACTCTGCCTGGCTTTTGGAATGGGTTTTTTTTTAACATCCCAATACGTCTTCGAATCTCAGCGTCGCACTTACCGTCCTCCGTCAGAACACTTCCCAGATATTTAAATTTCCGCACCTGCTTGATTTTAGTATTCCCGACGTAGGTATAGTCATAACACATCGATGCTCAGAATCCCCAAAATAGAATAGATGACATTATTATGTAAAATAAAACTTATGCATTAATTCTGGTGTTGAACTTGTGCTAACTGAAACCGGAAACATGAAAATCGAGTATAATGGATTCAGCTGAGCAAAACCCGAAGACTGACAACTGATGTTTGGAGAAAATGTCAACTACACCAGCTCTAACAATAGGTTTATATTAAGCAGTAAGTATATCTATATTTGTTGAAGAGCATAGCAGATAATGCGATTATATTTAATATCCAAGAAATAAAGAACAACTTCCGCTTCAATTAAAATTTTACTGACATTTCTTCCATCTTACTCCACTTAGTCTGATGCTCAAGTGAATATAACAAACGAGGGAAAAAAAAATATATATATAGACTCCTTCTCTGCATACGGTAATGATTTTCAGCATCGTGTGAAAAGCCGTGAGCGTTTTCAGCTGTTATTAACACAACAATTTTCTTTGCTAACTCGTCCCTTGCCAAACATAATGAGTTGCAGGCGTGGACATGCCTGTAGCGCAAAGCGGGATCTTTGTTCCTGGAGCGATTCCTAAGTAAGTGGGGAAGCATACAAAGAAAAGACAAGAGAAGAAAAGAAAGCGGCGCTAAACGGGCGAAGAAGAGCAATGGTCCTTAAGCAAGTAAATGGCGTAAACGAAAGATAGGGCTGTTGTTAAATGATCCTTTTACGTAGCGTAAAATAACTGGTTATGAATACGGCTTGAGTGAGTTTCTGTAATAGCATCAGCCCACTACTGCCTGCCACCTCGGCCACACGGCTTTTATATCTTAAGGCAAATAAACTCCAATTTCTTCTGGAGTAAAATTCGTCTAGTTTATGTTAATTTGCTTGACACGAATCCTAAAATTTCGATGCAGCGATTGTTTATTCTGAATGTGATCGGACCATCTCAAAATTGGAACTCGACGTAACACCTTCGGCAACCACCGTAGTTCGAGGAGACGATTTTACAAGAAATTGCCTACATATTTTTTTCGGTCAATATCATAATCTAGTAAAGTATATCACACTGTTAATGATAACCGCATGAATGTATATGAGAAATAGGATAAAAAAGCTTAATTGCAATGTATTGTTAGACGACTTTCATGAAACCTGTATAACACACACACACACACACACACATATATATATATATATATATATATAAAAAATATATATATATAAAATATATATAATGTATAATATATATACAGTGTAACCCGGATATAAGAGAGTTGTCGGGACCGGAAAAGTCTCTTATATCCGGGTTTCACTTATATCCGGGTTTGGTCTATTTTGTTTAGGTAAGTATGGCTCTAATTTGGGACCAGAGAAAATCACTCTTATATCCGGGTCTCTCTTATATCCGGGTATCTTATATCCGGGTTACACTATATCATGTATAATATATATATATATATATATATATATATATATATATATATATATATATATACATAATATATATATATTATACAGGTTTCATGAAAGTCGACTAACAAAGCATTGCAATTAAGCTTTATACATATATATATATATATATATATATATATATATATATATATATATATATATATATATATATATTATACAGGTTTCATGAAAGTCGACTAACAAAGCATTGCAATTAAGCTTTATATATATATATATATATATATATATATATATATATATATATATATGTAAGCAAATGTGTGGATGTAGATCCGACGGTATGATGAAAATGTGGAAAAGACAAAGCAAAATCCGAATATGAGAGTTTACTGTTTTTATTTTGTTTTTGTTTTTGTTATTCTTAAGAAAACTGACTTTAAGCTACCTATCCCCATCTCAGTATGCATCTAATTATGCACCCTATGCATATCTCACTGTTACTTCCAGCATAACGATATCTACTATAAACAAAAATTTGGCTTACCAATGGGTAGTACTCTCTCTGGATTCCTAGCATGCATATTTCTAGAATTTCTCGAGTCTGGACCTTTCAAATATATAATCCCTGATGATACACATTACTTCCATTACATCGATGACATTTTATTCATTTACCCACAGAAACATGATTTAAACAAAATCACTGATAGATTAAATAGAGTAGAACCTACTATAAATTTACCCACGAACTTGAATCTAATAATTCTCTACTTTTTCTAGAAATACTACTTACTAGAAATAATAACAAACTAGAATTCAAAGTATATCGTAAACCCACATGCAAAAACGACTATTTACACTTTTACTCTCACAATGATACTAGGACTAAGAGAGGTGTTATTATTGGATTTTACTTGAGAGCTCTGCGAATCTGTTCAGCAAAATATTTCGATGACGAATTTAGTTATATCGAGGATACCACAACGAGCCTTTCGAATCCGAGACAATTAATACTCGGCGCTAAGCATAAAGCCTTGAAAATTCACAGAGTTCGTTCATCAGTACCTAACAACATACCGACTACTACTACTACATCAAAGGTGGAGAGAGGCACACTTTCAGCTGCCCCTGATAATCCTATTGGCCGCATCTTTCTACCGTTAACCCTCTGACCGAACACATCTCCAACAATCTAAACGCGCTAAAAATTAAAACTACCACATTACCCACTGAAACCATCCGTAATATATTAAACAACACCAGCAGACAGCATATTACATCCGATGCTTGCGTCTATCAGGTGCCTTGTAAAGACTGCAACTTGAGTTATGTAGGCGAGACAGGTAGGTCATTGAAATCCCGCATTTCCAAACATAAACGAGATATTCGCCTCGGTAATCTAAGCAGTGCTTTGGTTGTACATATAGCCAAATCTGATCACATTTTTTATTTCGACACTGTGAAGATTTTAAAATATATCCACAATAAAAACCTTAGGCAGATTTACGAGGCTGGCATGATAGCCACCTCACACACAATAAACACCCGACAAGGTTTCTTTCATATATCAAGTTTTCTAGCAAGATTAATGCTTGACAAACGTACCGATAAGCTATAGTTTTAAATAAGTCCCCCCCACCTTCATCTTAGGATACAATCTTTTCCCTGTGAGCAGGTTTTCGTAGCGCCGCCCACGCGCCACCACCGTACCCGACCCCAAGAAAGAATACTCTGACTTTAGAATTTCAGTTTTTCTGTTTCTGACCAGTCCTGTATATATCGTCTCTTCACCTAACTTAAATCTAATATAAATATGTCTCCATTAACCATGTCCTGAAGAAGGTCTATTTGACCGAAACGTCTGACGTCGAGAGAATAACAAAAACAAAATAAAAACAGTAAACTCGCATATTCGGATTTTGCTTTGTCTTTTCCACATCTTCATCATATATATATATATATATATATATATATATATATATATATATATATATATATATATATATATATATATATTATACAGGTTTCATGAAAGTCGACTAACAAAGCATTGCAATTAAGCTTTTTTATCCTATTTCTCTTGCCTTCGTACAATTATTTCCTCGTTTTTGGACATAATGTGTGTAAGAACTGGTGAAACGATTTCTGGATCAGTGCACTATTAGCTAATCTATTAGCCATTATGAGAAATGATATATTAGTCTAAATATGTAGATTATTTCATAGCAATAGGAAGTTTTTAATTTTCGAATAAAGTCAGCAACTTGTGATGGTCGGTTCGATAATTGATATTATTGATCGATGATATTTTATCAACTTTTTCTAACGCTTCCAAAATTTTCATGCGATTTCTGCATCTAAAAGTATCTAGTCGCACTGAGGACCTGTGATACAGCGAAACAGTACTGTCTGCGAATGACATAATTTAGCTCTTGGAAATATATTCCAATTGAGAACTGCTGAATGATAAGCTAATTCTATAAACAACAGCCACATACGCTAATGCAAAGCTGTTCAGTAAAACAAGTCGAGCCCAATGGCTGATTGGCATTTGTTTATATTCGGAAAAACAATACGCTCAGTTGTAGAAGCTCTGACTGACACCAAATCAGTGGGTTTCGATCCTGGTTTGAGGCATTTGTGTGTCTAATCGCACTGAGGAGCGAAACAGTAATGTCTGCGAATGACATATATATATATATATATATATATATATATATATATATATATATATATATATATAGTGTAACCCGCATATAAGAGACCCGGATATAAGAGACATTTATATGGTCCCAAATTAGAGCCTGTGTTAATGTATATATAATAGACCAAACTCGGATATAAGAGAAACCCGGATATAAGATACTTCTTCTCCGGTCCCGACAACTCTCTTATATCCGGGTTACACTATATATATATATATATATATATATATATATATATATATATATATATATATATATATATGGAGAAATGTAGTCTTAAAATGTGTTATATTTATGGGACAAAGTGCTCGATATCAGAGATAGAGCGTGAGTAAATATAAAAGTGAGCATAGAAGTCAACACTTAGAGGCGACAGTCTGTTTCATGCTAGATGCAATCGTCAGGCCATCTGGCGAGTGCATCTAGCATGAAACAGACTGTCGCCTTTAAGTGTTGACTTTTATGTTCACGTTTATATATATATATATATATATATATATATATATATATATATATATATATATATTAAATAAAAACAGACCACTTTAAGGTTCCATGTAAAGGTGCGTAAATATATATATATATATATATATATATATATATATATATATATATATATATATTTACGCACCATATCTTCATTCAAACATGTTTCATTGAATAATATATCGGTATTATGTTTATATTTTTAATAATTCTTTATAGGTATTTAATTAGATTATTGATGTTAAGATGAAATTCATCAAGGAAAGCACCATGCTATTTTTTAAGCCAAGTACATTCGATGTCCTCCGAGATCATACTCATGCATGCATTGCTCAGAAAACCTGTTGTGACTGTGATCGTTTTATGGTGATTTTTGAAAAACATATGTGAATACGTTCTCTTATAATGATTTTAATATTTTACATTTATCCGCTATAGCAATTGTGTTTTATTTCCAAGTGTCTTAATATAGGGGAGATAACCAGAGATGTTAGAAATGCAAAATGCATTAAGTGTTGGTTAAAATCATTTTAAAACTTTGCTGCTACACGCGCAATAAATTTTGTTTAGTGCTATATGGTTGCTTTTGATATATAGCTAATAAACTACCCTCCTGTGCCAAATTTCAAAGCAACACACGGAGGCGCCAGTCAGCTTCATGCTATGGCCTGACAATTGCGTTTATCATGAAATAGACATTCGCCTCTTTGTGTTGACTTCAATGTCCACTTTTATAATTACATACGCATTATCCCTGATATTGAGCACTTTAACTCATGAATTTAGCATTCATTAAAACTACAGTTTATTACACACAGACGCGCACACACACAGAGACACACACACACACACACACACACACACACACACACACATATATATATATATATATAAATAATAATATTATATATATATATATATATATATATATATATATATATATATATATATATATATATTCTGTTCTAATATACCTGTGTTCCCTGTCTGTTCATTTCTACGTATTTATCTTTATTTGTTTATATGTATTATTTATCTTCCTTCTCCCTTTCAATTTTAACGATGAAAAATATATTTTCTATTCGTATTAATCTCTTTCAGTCTCTATTTATATCCCACTTCTATAAATATCTGCTTCCTATATTCACATCTATCTATCTATCTATCTATCTATCTATCTATCTATCTATCTATTCGCACAGTATGTATAAATATATATGAAGAAACACAATTTTTCAGTTATATCCAAATTGATGCGAATCCTGGTAAATTGTTCATGTCTGTCTGTAATTTGCTGCAAGAGATAAATTTATCTAAATGCCAAATAATTCCATAAATTAAATTATTTCTATGAGATTATCTGATTGTTCTAAAGAATAGCTTTCTTGTTACCATTTTTCTTTACACGGAAATGCACATTATCTATATTCAAATTCTATCCGAGGGGAATGCCAGTTAGACCGAAGATTATCCCGTAATAAATCACAAACAATGCAACAACTTCTGTGCATTGTCGCATCGTCGTTCAGGTTTAATTCGAAGAAAAACAACTTGAAATATGTGTAATCTCGTTAAAGATGCGTTCCAACAAAGAAATTGAAAGCAGAGAACATTTATTTCAAACGCATTATTATCAAGATGAATTACGGGGAGGCATGTAGTTGAAAAAAAATGTCGCATGAAAGTTTTTCCACCATCCACTGTAATCAAATAATAGGAATATTCATCTGAAAAGAATATTTGACAAATATATATATATATATATGAGAAGACGCATAGACATTCTGAATTGCATGTAATTTTATACATCTATAATATTCTTCGAATACCTGTAGATTTGTTATCATTTCAACCCAAGGAAAGCAATAAAGCCACTAATATACAAGGGTTTACTGAGTGTGAAAGAATGGGAAAAAAAGAAAAACATTATTAAAGAGTGAGAACAATAAAAGAACAGGAATCAAGACGACAGTAGATAACAATTGACATTGTATTTATATTTTTAAATATTAAAGTTGACTGGAAAGCAAAAGGCCTAAAGTGTGTTCCACAGGCGAGTGCAAAAGACGAGACTGTTAGCATAGAACCTACGGTTATATCTAGCCATTTCAACTGTAAAATGGGGAGACATCGTTACAAAATTAGTAATGCGCTTAAATTCATAAAGACTATGTACCAGAGAGGTAAATTCATCAGAACGATTACCAGAAAATTGTTTATAGATAAGGCACAAGGAAGCTACATTACGGCAGTAGAAAAGCGACTGAAGCAGATGCTAGGTCAGGACAAATAATATTGCATATTATTCTTTACATTTTATCAAGAATCTCTAAATATACAGGAGGAGAATCACGTCAATGATGGTGGTAAGATTCGAAACATGGACGAATGGTAGAGTTATAAATATGTAATATATATTCTGGCTAGGAAAAAAAGAAAGAAAAAAAAAACTCGTATAATACGACACAATGAAGTAACTTTCCGGGTTGCAGACTTAGCAATTAATTCAATATAAATTTTCAACTTCATGTCATCAGAGACCGTTTCTCCCAAGAAGGCGCAACGAGTATCTTCCCCTGGAGGTTAGCCTGAGATGATTAATGGAACGCAGTTTTATTATGGAGGCGTTAAAATTAACAAGATATTCCTCAAACCAGCTAAAACAAAGAACAGGTCACTTTTAGATCAGCTAGCCTTATTATCAGCCTTACTATGAAGTGAGTCGTAAATAGTTATGTCCTCAGATACTGAGTTGAGAATCGAAGCTATCAGGAAGGTCATTGATGAACATTAGGAACAATGTAAGTCCTAGGAGAGATCCCTGGTAGTCACCTGCATTAATGCAAACATATCTATAAGAGTGACTCCCCAAACAACATTCATTTCGCGAATTAAAGAAAAAAAAGACTGAATCAGTTCTACAATACCATTTCCGTTCACTTTGTGAAGAAGAACAGTATGCTAAAGCCTTTCGAGATGTTCAAAGCAACAGTCCTCGTTGCATAATTCTTATCTAAATCTTTACAGACTTTTTCAGCAATAATCGTTAATGCATCAACAGTTGACCAGAAATGTGAGATGCTTAACTAGTTCAGATTTGATTAGGACCACAAGCACTTCATCTAAATGAGATAGAAGACGAATTGGCCGATAGTTAGAAGTATCAGATGGTGCATCTTATTTCTTAAAGTCTAGAAATACAGAAGAGGAAAGCAGCCACGCATTTATTACAAAGCTTAGACAAAACAGGAAAGAATTCAGCAACTTCCTAAGAGTATTTGCGGGGATGCCATTATGTCCACATGTTTGTGGGGGATTCAGTTTCGAGATGATAGCAGAAAATATTGAAGGTGTTATATGTTTGGCAAAGAACAAAAACTAAGTTATATGTGGAAAGTGTAATATTGTTCACATTGACTTCTTGTCATACAAAAAGATCTATTGGCATTTGCTTCGCTCAGTGCGCGAGAAGAGACGAGAGTTGTGACAGAACAAATCGTGGTTGCTTTACCACGATAGTCCACCTGCTCTCAACCCCCAGTGCATTTGGCCGTTCCTTGCCGAGAAAAAAATATTTCTGTACTGGAACAACCTCCCAATTCACCTGATCTTGTTCCGTGTGACATTTTACTTATCACCAAGCTCAAAGAGATCATCAAGGGGATACGTTTTGAAGACGTGGAGTCTATTAAGCGGCACGTAACGACAAAGCAGTGGGGCTTCCAAAAAGATTCCTTCCAGCATTGCATACAAGCGTGAAAGAGAAGGATGGAAACCGTATAAGATTCAAGAGGAATTACTTTGAAGGGAAAACCTTGTAGCTTATTTGTGATTTAAATAAATAGTTGTGACACCAGAACCGTTGCTTTTCAGACACATCTCGTATGTGCTATATAAAATTAGATACGGGCAATCTTCAAAAATATAAATGTAATGTCTGTCGATATCCAACTTTTTGAATCCTGTTCAACTTTATACTCAGTCTTTTCTCTCAATTTCACTCCCTGTAACCCCGCCCCCGTACACTAGTGGCATTCCCACCTTGGGGAAAATGATTAAGGAAGAGACTATTTAGCAGGAATAATTTTATCTCGTGTATCCAATACAATTACACATAGGATTAAATAATTTCATTCAGCTTTCATCCATCCTCCATAGTTGTATTTCATACGGCCTGCTAATTATTTTTCGAATATGATTTTTCCGCGGCCCAATTAATTAGCTTTCCTCTTATTAATGCCGTTTAAATCATCGGTACGTTTATTTGAATCAACGTGCTTATTTTATCATTTGAATCCCCCCCGGCATGACTACTACAGACATAAATGACAGTTCATTCTCCCATTCCGACCTTTATAGCTAGGACTGGCGATGCAAAGCCCACGGAGTTGAAACCGACAGGCAGGTTCAATATACCCAACCGCATGACTATTCCACAGGCTTTGATGTTTGAAAAAATGTATATGTGTTCAAACTGATGCAGCACAGAATTTGCGCATATTGGCAGGGATGATAACGGCCTAACGAAGGGGAGTACTACATCATAGTCATCTTTATTCAACGTCTGAAATGTTATTGGATGTGCCGGTTGCGCAACATCTGCAGTGGAATCGGCCGAGCCTAGTTCAAAATCCGGCCTGGTATTATTTCCACATTCGTCCAAATGACCTGGGAAACGTATGAATCATTTTATCTACCCTCAACTATAGGATATACCACAGCATTGCTTGATCCTCTAGACATGGGTGGCAGACACTGTACGAGAAAAATCTGATTTCTAAAACATGGTGTAAGTAGCAGTAATCGAACACTATGTCTTTTCCAAGATGCTGTGACAATTCTCAAATAATAAAGAAAAGAAATGTATGGAGGTCTGTATTTGCTTCGGTCCTGGCGAGCATAGCCGTAATCCGTTGAGCCCTGCGTTCATGAAAATTTTAACCCTTCTGCCGGAACTCCTGAGTAATCCTTGTCATATACTGGTTCCGATGAAGCATATCAATTACTTGCTGCGCAAGTCATCGTGATCAAGGCTTTGAGCGTACGCGCCTTGTTCAAATTATTGATTCATGCCAGATAACGCGGTCTCTCCAAAAACTGTAACTAAGGCCCAGAGGTGGATTTTTAAACAATTACGAAAGTGCCTGAGCAGGCATCTGCAATAGGTATTGGCTAGCCGCGCTAGCAGACAGAAATACTCAGATCGGCAAACATTACTAGTATACGTTTTTACAATTTTTAAGATATAGCAATTTGTATTATTGATGAGGATTTGTTGAATACTTTGAATATTTATATTTAAATATATATCAGAAACCAGGCACGTAATTGTAATGAAGAAGTATAAATCAGTACTTAACAAAAAAAAGAGGTATGTAATAAGTATATGCGTGTATATTTTGCGTATCCATTTAAATATGATATGTTAAATGACAGACAGAATAAGTCAATCATATTTTTCTTTTTTTTCTACTTCAGGAATTTACTTTAGTATGGATGTATTTAAATTGTAAAGGAATTATTAAAAGATTGTGTCAGTTTATTACATATTCACTTTAAGGTATTATAATAAACAAATCCGTTATCATTACGCCCACCACAAAAATAAACCAACTAAACCATTAATTAAATAAATTATATAAATAATAAACAAATTAACAATCTACGAATTCATACGTAAACACAAGTAATAATAATAATAATAATAATAATCAATAATAAATAATTAAGTAACCAATAATAAATAATCAGTAGAAGTTAGCAATCGACACTATAAAACAGCTACAGAAACATCTATATACAATAGTTCCTGAAGATAGCTTGTGTTACAATTTTGCACATAACGGTTACAGCTACCTAGTAAATGTTAGTATAAAAAAATAGACTACACTACCCATAATGCACCATTGACCAGAAAAAAGTCTAGTTTATGCCCGACACATGGACTGAAGATTGCGCTGAAGCTTGAAAAAGACTGTTGTGGTTCGGTGTTAACATCAGTGACCACTGTATAATTAGGGAGCTACAATTTAGATTAATAACAAGGATACATTTTTCTTCACCGGTAACAGAATTTCCATGCACAATTGATTGTCAGAAAAATGCATCTTTATTATTTCTCTCTCTCTCCCTCTCCATATATATATATATATATGTATATATATATATATATATATATATATATATATATATATATATATATATATATATATATATATATATATATATATATACATATATATGTATTTGTGTATATATATATATATATATATATATATATATATATATATATATATGTATATATATATATGTATGTATGTATGTGTATATACATATATATATATATATATATATATATATATATATATATATATAGATATATAGATATATAGATATATATAGATAGATATATATATAGATATATAGATATGGTGATAAATAGATAGATGTGACAATGTAAGCATGTAGATTTTTAATGACCATTTCTATATACAGTGTGCGATGGGTAAATTGTCACCATTTTATCTTGTTATTTTCACGCATATGTGTTGTTTGCTTTTGCTTTTGTCGACAGCACTGTATAGTAGGGTTAGTTGGGCACTGGCTGTCATAAAAAGAGCACCATGATGCAATTCAATCCGCCAGAAATTTAGAAATGGCATACTGTAATGCTTGCCATTCGCTCCGGAAGCTCAAATACGAACATTTCAGAGTGTTTTGGTGTAACATCGAGGACAATAGACAGGATTCGGATAAAAAGCCGCATGAGTCAAATAGCGATTACGAAGGTACGGCAGCGCGGAATACTCACATTGATCGTTCTGATAAAAACAGAACTCACGAATTTTTTGGTGAGAGCCTCACACTCATTATGGCAGCCTACATCAACTGCATTGATGGTCAATGCTAGAAGACACTGC
>OZ038486.1:62436317-62458817 GCA_964036315.1 Acanthosepion esculentum | reverse complement strand
TAATTCTAACTTATTCTAATTAATTTCGAAAGCCTTTAAACAATTTAATAGAATCATTTAGAGTATTGAGGAACTGTACATCCACAATCACACACACACACACACACACTCACACATGTCAAATACCCTTACACACATATGTTCACATACGTTAATTTCATTGTACATGTAATAAACGAATGTGCTATGTTAAATGTTCACTGATTGGTCTGATACGGTCAATCAGAAATAAGGTAAGTAATTACCTTTTTACCGCCAAACTGCAAGAATGTTTGAAGTGCTATATAAACAATTGCCCGCGAAATATCGAACAGTTGCGGCACAGACATCGATTGGGACAGATCACTCCTGCAAGACCAGACATGAAACAACACCAGCCAAACACTTCGCCCAACTCATTAATCTATACTAAAATTTTTGTCAAACACATTTGGCACAAAGAACTTTGTCTGAACAATTAATATGAACAGTGTAACGAACATTACTAAAAGCATTTGAGATATAACTTTCCAATAGCTAACGGGAGGCAACTGTTGCATGAACAACCTTTTCGCATGCCATTCAATCAAAATGTAAATTTATGTATTTTGTTGAATATTTTATTATCTTTGTTTCATGTTACAAAAAAAAAGTTATATTTTAAAATCCATGCGTACAAATTTCAAATTGTATTTAAGGCGTCTTTAAAATTTGGTTGGCACAAGGCCGAAAGTATGGAGCACCCAGTGAGGATCGAACTCTCTACTTAGTCGTAATTGTTCTAGTGAGACATGCTTGCTAACCATTACACCTCCTCGAGGTGCCCATATGGTTGTTGATATATATCAAGTTTAATTTTGTAGATCATTGCTTTAAACTATGATCCAGCTTCAGATTTCAAATAATCAATTCCAGGCTAATATCCAGTATTTTTCAATAATCATACTTTTTTTTTTCACTCTACGCCAGATGATAATGCCACTAAGACGCACGGGACTTTTGGGAAGGAAAAAGAATGAGATCTTAGTAATAAACGGAAATCCCCAACAGAAAACAAATGGTCAGCTCAATATTGGCATCACAAATTTCCAGGACCTGGTTCTTAAATGTAGGTAATTTAAATCTGAGAATAAAAAAAACATCACTTTATAGTATCAAAAATTATTGAACCAATTTGATATAGTAGCAAACATTTATTTATTATCTTGATTGAAATTCTATTCTCATCATAATTCTGTTCACAAGTATGATGCTTTGAACCAAAAAATGCCAAACTATATAAACCTATAAAACTTATGATTAGAAAACTGCCACAAATTATCTTCACCATACAAAGCCCTCTTTGAGTCTCCACAAAACTTACAGGAATTGTATTAATTATATTTTTAGCCATTTTATATCGGCTGTGAATATATAAGTTTATTTTCGGATGATCTAACACCGGTTCGCGAAGTTTTTACAATTTTAATATTTCGGTTCGTGCGAGCCTGTGTGAAACGCTATGATGACAATATTGGATAAACCGCTACACCTGTTAAAGAAACTGAAGAGGTGTGTGAAAAAATAGATAGTAACAAAAATTTCAGTGTTTAAGTGGAGGTGTTAGGGGTATAGAGTTGAAGTAGACCTTAGAAGGAACAGTTCTTATACTTATTACAGAAAAATACCACCAATGCATCACACCTTCTCCATTGTTAGTGTTCTTTGCTGTGAATGCATACAGTGATCTAACCATATATATTTCTTGTCATTAGACCCTCAAAATTTAAGTTTCGTCAATTGAATCTTGCTCTTAATTAATGGATTTGATTTTCTCCCACATCGGAATTTACAACAATATTTCTACCCACTTTGATTTATTAAGATTCAGATTATAAAAGTTAGAGTAATTGAATGTGATTGAAATGCTTGTTAGTGATATTGACCTTCAGCTTAAATCTCAGTCAAACAAGAGGAAATTTAATGAGACCGATTAAGATTTTAAAACCTAACAAAGATAATTAATTTAGGCATCAGCAAAAAAAATGATACGCTCAAATGAAATTGGCTTTCTCACCTAACAAGAAAATATTTCTTATTCTTCAATCGGTAATACGATGAGAGATTTGTGTACGAAAATTGTTTCATTAAGCAAACCGATTTTGATCTTTAATACTACTACTACAACTAATAATAATAATAATAATAATAATAATAATAATAATAATAATAATAATAATAATAATCTACAAAACAGACAAGACATTCCAGACGGACATCAAGAAGTTTTTTTTAGGTAAATTGGAAAAGCAATTATAGAAGTAGTGAAAAAACACCATTTATTGAAGAAGTTCACCGATTTGGGTAGAATATTTGGAGCAACTCAAATGAATATAATCCCAATGCAGAATAGATCAAACGAAAACAAGGAAGAATGAAGGAAAATCCTGTGCAACAAAAGAAAACATATATCAAAAATAATATTAGGCAAGTTCTAATGAAATCTCAGAAATGGAAATTCGCCGGAAAATACAAGGTACCCAACTTATGGTTTTATCATCTGTCATCAATCCATAAAACTCTTGCACAAACTTTAGCAATGCTAGTTAATAACCCAAATGTAATTCCTCAATCACATAGCGGTTCGGATTAAGGAATCAGGGAGCTAAGTTCGAATTCCAGACAAATCCATTATATTCACTTACGTGTTAATAATACCCTTGGGAAAGGTATGAATCCCCTGCTTTTTCATTCATTTATGGGTAAATAACAGGATAAACCGAGTTCTATAGCCTTGGATGGCAACTAGTCTACCGCAGAAAAAATGTCAACCTACTGCGGAAAGTAATCTGCTTTGTCTGTCATGTATCGAAAGATTCATGATCGCCTAAGCGTTTATCACGCATGTTACACAACTGAAAGAAATTCTAGAATGGATCACTGAAGGTCTTACACATTTCCTACCAAAAACGAATCAAACAGATGATCCAAAAAGATATAGGCTAATAACATGTCATATACTACAGGCGTGTGAGTCTCGTGTTAAATACCGAGTTGAATTCACAAAACAGAATATCAGCCGTAAACATTTTGATTGCACTTATGTTGCAATGCAGTTTCAATATCCTTCATTGGACCATAATTGGCATTAAACGAATGGATTTCAAAACTAAAATGCTTCTCACTTGCCACCGTATAGATCATCGCAAGGCTGACATTGATCGTCTGTATGCAATCAGATCCGAAGCAGACAGCAGATTAGTTCAACTAGAACTGCCATATGTAACTACAGCAAGCGACGTTGAAAGATATCCGTAAACTATTGAGGACTAGATGATGGTCTGTGTCAAAGAACATGAAATAAAAAAAATTGTATTTAGTTGTTATAGTGGAACAACCTGGCACACGCCGACATGAATGGTTCAGTCTATAAAAGACTGTCGAGCTATTGAAGAAGAGCAAAAGTGAGACAGACAGAGAGAGCGAAGGCGACCCTTACCAACCTCCGTGACTTATCTCCTGTTTTCCTTAGTATTACGAACTCTTGCTCATTTGTACTTTACGTACAATAAACGATTGTTATTTGTTACCTGATTTCTTGAGTTATTGTAATCTTTCCACTCGGGATTACTTTGTTGTTTATATCGTATAATCCACAATATAACAGTGGCGACGAGGATTCGAAAAGAACTCACGACACAATATAACAGTGACGACGAGGATTCGTGAAGAACTCACCACACAATATATCAGTGCGCCACGAGGATTCGAAAACATCTCACAAGACGATATAACATCGCCGAGGGTAATTTAACAGTAACGAACGAGGAGTGAAAAAAGACACCCCTCCAAAGATAACAGTGACAACCAAGTCTAACGTCGAATAATACGTTTTTACCAGTCGCTGGTCTTGTTTATCGACTAAAGGTAGAGTGATTTTTATTTTTATTTTTGTTGTGCCTTAAAAAAGTAATATGGAAGAGATCTTGGAATTTTAAAAAACCATGTGTTCTGCTATGCAGCAGCAACAGGCACATTGGGAAGAACAAAATAAATTGATTCAAAAACAAATAGAATAATTGCAAGTATAACTATTCCAGTATCAAAAACAATAGATACAACTGCAGGAACGGCAGGAACAGCAGTTAGACTTACAAAAGCAAACTTTAAAGCAGCATGAAGGCTTGGAAAAGATATTAGCAAAACAAGTCGATCAAAAGGAAGGATAAAGATTTTTCTCTGCTGAAGGGATTACTTATTCACTTTCAGAATTCCATTACAAACCTATGGAAGGTGTAACTTTTCCAGCGTACTTCAGACGGTACGAAACAAATTTTTCAAAAAGATGTCAGTTATGGTCTGACGAAGAAAAAGTTATATTACTATTACAAAATGTAGGTGCTCAGGAAAACACCAAGTACACTAATTTCATTCTACCAAAGAAGCCGTAGGATATAGCATTCAAAGAAACGATTGAAATATTGTCTAATAATATTTGGTGAACGTGAAAGTTTATTTCTTACACGTTATAAATGTTTAAATATGGTTAAACAGGTAGAAGCCGACTTTATTTCATACGCAGGAAAAGTGAATTCTCAGTGGGAATTATTCAAGATCAAAGAATTTAAAGAAGACATGTTTAAGTGTTTTATTTTTGCTCAAGGGTCAACTGCAACAAAAGATAAAGAAATTCGTTCAGGAATACTGGCAATTATGGAACAAGATACAGAAGTAACGTTACAGAAAGTTACAGAGGAATGTCAGAAATTACTCCAAAAGAAACGGGACAATATAAATATAGAGGAAAAAAATATTGTCCAAGTAAATAGAGTTAAACAACGAGTCTACAAGGAAGTAAAATAATACTGCAAAGCATGTGATGGAATATACCAGGCTACAATAAGTGTTATTTTAGAAATAAAATATGTTATGAATGCGGTCGAAAAGGTCATAAAGCTACTGTTTGCAAAAAGAAAAAACATCAGAAGTCCAAAAGGATAAATGCAGTTGTATCTAAAAGAGATACAAATAATGAAGGAAGAAAGTATGTAGACGTTAAAATAAATGGTCGAACTATAAGCTGTTTGCTTGATACCGGAAGTGACATATCTATAATCGACGAAGTTACAACACACACAGAAAAGGGCCAGAGGTGTTTCTGGAAGAAAGCTAAAATTCATAGGAGAATTTTACGCGAAAGTGTCATTTGACGATAAAACGTACAAGGCAAAAATCTACTCCATATCTGGAAGAAATTCAAATTTATTTGTTATTGACTGGATTGTGTTATTCAATTTATGGGAAAAAAACAATTAACACGTTTTGTAGAAACTTAAATGTGTCGAGTATAGAAAATAGCAAACAGACAGAAAAATTCGTTGAAGACTTAAAAGATGAATTTAAGGAAGTATTTACTGACGGACTAGGTTACTGTACTAAGACTGAAGTTCGATTTAAAGGATAATGCAAAACCAGTGTTTAAGCAGAAAAGAAAGGTACCAATTTCGTCATTGGAAATGATAGACAACGAATTACAAAGACTAGAAGAGATTGGATTAATTAAAAAAGTAGATTAATCTGACTATCAATACACATAGAGGGCTATACAACTTAAAACGTTTGCCGTTCGGGTTGAAGTTAGCCCCAAGTGTGTTTCAACAAATTATGGATACGAAGCTGGCTGGTCTTGAATTCGCAATGGCATACTTAGATGACATATTGATAAAGAGCCAAAACTTGGAAGAGCACAAAAATCATGTTCGAGAAGTATTCAAGAGAATACAGAATTACGGATTTAAAGTGGGCCTTGACAAATGCGATTTCTGCATGAACAAAATTGAATATTTGGGTCTGATAATTGATCATAAAGGAAGAAAGCCTAACCCAAATATTAGGTTGGTGCAAAAATAATGTCGTTTTTTGATGTTCAACTCCATGTGATAAAACGACATTATTTTTGCACCAACCTAATAGAACATAAGCTATTAGAAATATGCCTATACCGGATAATGTAACAAAATTACAATTATTCCTGGGTTTAGCAAATTATTATAGTTTATATATTCCTAAAATGCACGAGTTGAGAGCTCCGTTAAACGAGTTATTAAGGAAAGGAAAGAAATGGTGCTGGACAAAAGAATGCGAAGAAGCATTTCAAAAAATAAAAACGTGCTTATTATCGGATTTAGCATTAGCACATTACGATCCGAAAAAGAAATTAATTGTAGCATCAGATGCAAGCGAATATGGTGTAGGTGCGGTTCTTTTACACAAATTCGAGGACGGATCAACGAAACCGGTTGCACACGCATCAAGAACCTTAAAACCTGCGGAAAAAATTATAGTCAGATAGAAAAAGATGATCTGGCAATAATTTACACCATTAAGAAATTTCACAGGCTTATTCATGGCAGATCGTTCATTTTGCAAACGGACCATAAACCACTACTATCGATTTTTGGTTCGAAAAAAGGCGTACTAGCCCATACTGCAAATACATTACAGAGATGGAGTATTATTTTGCTCAACTACAATTTCAAAATGCAATACATGCCATCAAGTAAAATCGCACACGCAGATGGTCTATGTAGATTAATCACCAAAAGCTCTGAATTGCTGGAGGAAACGGTTATAGCTACACTAAAAGAGGAAAATGAACTAGCGGAAGTACTTGTTAACACCGTTAGAGAGCTACCAGTGACACTGAAAGAAATGAGAAAAGCAGCGAAATTGGATGAATATATTATTAACATGAAGAAACATGCAAGGTGGAACGAAAAGAAGAAAAAGGTTTGAGGGTGTCTCCATTTTCGATATGCGACGAAACGCTGATGTATGCGTATAGAGTCATAATACCGCGTGTCCTACAAAAAAGAGTTTTGAAAGAGTTTCATATGGGGCATCCTGGAACCTCCAGAATGAAGTCGCTAATGAAAGGTTACGTTTATTGGCCTAGAATGGACCAAATATAGAAGATATGATAAAGCAATGTAAAGGTTGTCAGTTAGCAGCCAAAGCTCCACCGATAAGGACTCAACCCTGGCCCAAAACGGACGTTCCGTGGTCACGTATTCATATTGACTAGGCAGAACCATTAAGGGGATACTATTATCTAGTAATCGTAGATAGTTTTTCAAAATGGCCTGAGATTTATAGGTATAAACACTCGACAACTTCAAACAGCATAAAAGCGTTAGACGAAGTATTTAGTCGTTTTGGAGTAGTAAATACAATTGTAAGCGACAATGCTACTATGTTTACCGGGAAGGAATTCAAAGATTACTGTGATTCGTTGGCAATCGAACACGTAACAACGCCGACGTACAATCCTAGATCAAACGGGCAGGCAGAAAGGTTTGTCGACACATTGAAGAGAGCATTAAGAAAAAATAACCGAATCGACACTGAAGAAAAAAAGCTTACAAAGGTTTTTAGCGGTATATAGGATAACACCAAATCAGAAAACAAACGCTAATTTATCACCTGCAGAAATTATGTTTGTAAGGAAAATACGTTCAGTGTTCGATAGGATGTTACCAAGTAAGAAAAAGAAAAATTATACGAAAGTAAATACAAAATGTACAACGTATAAAGAGGGCGATAAAGTCTTCTTTAAGAACTATCGGTCAGGAAAATGTTTTTGGGAGGACAGTATAGTGTCACAAAGAATCAGTAGAGTGATATATATTGTAAAAGGAAATAATTTTTTCTGCAAAAGACATATTAACCAAATGAGATACAGATACATTGAAACCATGGAAATACCGATGGAAGTGTTATACGATGCTTTCCAAATCCAACCCCCCATAAATAATGAAGTACCGATGGAAGTAACATCGACTCCAAAAATCACTGATTTTCAAAAATCAAAAAAATACACCAACTCGGGATGGTAGGAGAAAAAGTGATAGAAAAAGGAAGAGGACTCCACGTCTATGTCCAAATCTAAAGAGAAAAAATATTGAAAGCAAAATTCTAGGGAAGAATTTAGCTCAGGGGAAGGTGTTATAGTGGAACAACCTGGCACACCCCGACATGGATTGGTCAGTCTATAAAAGCCTGACGAGCTATTGAAGAAGAGGAAAAGTGAAACAGACAGACAGAGAGAGCGAAGGCGACCCTTACCAACCTCCGTGACTTATCTCCTGTTTTCCTTAGTATTACGAACTCTTGCTCATTTGTACTTTACGTACAATAAACCATTGTTATTTGTTACCTGATTTCTTGTGTTATGGTAATCTTTGCACTCGGGATTACTTTGTTGTTTATATCGTATAATCCACAATATAACATTAGCAATAAAGGAAGCCGACAAATTCAAAAGGGAATTTCAAGTGGGTGACGAAGTGCAAATAACCCGTAATACACCTACTGCAGCGATAAGGTACTTTACAAAAGAAAGCAAAATCAAAGGCGATATACCAAATGCAGAAACGATAGTAAAATAAGCTTCTTCGTCGTCAATACTCTGCGCGTAGCAAGGAGGCTGATGTAGTCAAATCCTCTACCTTGTTGAGTGGTTACGTAGTGCACGGATAAAAGCTGAAACCGAAAGTTTTATCAGTTCTGCAAAGGTCCAATGCTTGCTAACTAGAGATTACCAAGTACATATACTGAAAAATTATGTCAAACTGAAATGCAGGTTCTGTGATAAATATCCTGAAACAAATGACCATCTTGTATCTGACTGAATAGTGTTATAATCCACTGAATATAAAACTCGGCATGATAGAATGGGCCAATATTCGCATTGGAAAATATGCAAATTTTACGGTAACAAAACTGCAATAAACTGGTAGGAATATCACCCAGGCCCGATTATAGAGATAGGACCTGTAACAGTATTATGGGGTTTACAATACACAGGCAGAACAATCAAAGCTAATTGCAGAGACGTCGTGATCAAGGCCACAAAAACAGAATGTGCTTTCTTATTGACACAGCAGTTTCTACAAACTGGAAGGCATCTTTGAAGATCTTCAAAATCTATCAAAATACAAGGATCGTTAAGTGTGACCCATAAGGATATCAATAATTCCATTTGTATATGGAAACATCGGAAAAAAACTTCCCGATAGTCAAGGAATTTCAAGTAGCGGAAAAATTTAATGAAATAAAAAAAAATGTACTCACAAGTACAGCTTACGAAGAACTTTATCTATGTAAAATGTGTATATTCTTTTTGGCTTGTTTGTTTGTTTGTTTTTTAAATGATTAGTGGAAAATGTCATGAAGCCATTTCTGACCTCAGGTCACTGATCTAGACATGGAAAGAAATGTGTATACAACAGAAATCAACAGAGATAATAATAATAATAAAAAGGAATCTTTCTAATTGATATGACATTCTACAGCATATTCAGGTTTCTAAAAATAGAATTTCAAAATCTGTAAGTTTATAAGGATATATAAATCGGAGTAACAAAATGTAGAAACTTAAAACTTCGATTACACCTGAGAGGGGCATTGATAAAATAATGTACCGAATAACACGCGAGTAAAATTCCTGGGACATCATCATCTCAGAGGTACAAAAGATTACTTTGTCCGGAACTGCACATACAACCCGCAAAATCCTCTCTATCTAAATGAAAGGTTCCAAATATGCATAGATAACAATATTACGCTATTCACCTCGGAGAGCACCTTTGGGCAATTCGATGTGGTGTAATGGTTAACAGTTACGACGGAGTAGTGAGTTTGATCCGCGTTTGGTACTTTTCGGCACAAGACCGAAAGGCATCAAGCGCGTGTAATTTCGGCCTTGTGCCACACCTAAGCTACGCTTACAAAATAATCCTGGAGAGGGCTTGGTAAGTAAGCACTAAAAAATTATTTTTCCGGCAAGATGATACCACACATCATAAATAATAATAATAATAATAATAATATTAATAATAATAATAATAATGACTAAAAACAGAATTTGATATTAATAAATTTACTGATACTTAAATTGATATGACCTTTTTATTAGCTTGTTCGTCAGTAGGGAGACGTTATTTTTTATTTTAAGTAGTAGTTCCTTAGAAAATTGACATAAAATGCACGCTATTTCCTACTGGCGGCGTTCCGAACAATAGGAACATCATGAACCATAAATCATACTAACGCTGCTTAGCAAGTCAAATGCACATAAAGCCTGCTTAGCCAGTGAAAATTCAATATACACAAAAATAAAAAAAATACTTTTTTTCCATATTTCATTCTTTGAATAAGGTTTAATAAAAGTGATACAAGTTAGATTGATAAACGTATTACTTATTCCTTATCCTATCGTATATATCAGCGTATATGAGCAACAATGAAATCTTAAGCAAAAGTTAAATCAAAAAGAACAATTACTGAAGTAATATCAGTCTTCGTATATGCCATTGAATGCTGGATAATCTGCTCACACATGAAGAAGAGAGTTGAAGCAGAAAACAATATGGTTCTATAAAAGGATACTGATAATATCATTTTCCAAAAATGTGAGCAACCACTAATTTTTAAAGAAAATATAAAAAGGACACTTATAATTAACATTAGAAAGAGACAGTCTAAGTTTCTAGTGCAAATAACCAGGAAAGAGTACTTGGAAAATTTGATAATCATCGGACATAATGAAGACAAGACAAGCATGTTTGAGTAAATGGATGACGCAATAGTGTTTAGGAGAGATAACAGAAGGACAACATTTATTACGATCTACAAAGGAAATTGTGGAGAGTCATGTTCGCTAACAGCAGGAAGAGACACGACACATAGAAGAAAAATATCCTCTGAAACATAAAGAGTTAGCTGATATTTCATGAACATATATGAAGTATGAAGGTTTGAGAATATGATGTACAAAGGGCATATCGCAGGTCAAAGGGACAGAGTGGGGCTGCGGGAAAGCTACTTGATCACCTGTTATCAATGGATGACAGTACGTGCGGTGTGGGAGATCGCAACCAGGCAAAGGAACAAAAATGGATAGGAAATTGTGGAGAGCCTTGATCGCCCACGTGAGGAACCTTTACAGCAAGACGACGACAACGAAGAAGAAGAAGAAGTAGAAGAAGAAGAAGAAATCGAAATGACAAAAATGTGGCACATGGGAACAACAACAATCCCTGTTGTGTTTTCTGCCCTAAGATTGGTTGGAAAAGATTCCAATAGAGTAACTGAGGGGATTCCTGGAAGCTCATACCTCAAAGAAATACAAAAGATTTTTCTCACAAGTACAGCCCACAATTTACGAAGGGCTTTATCTATGTATTTTTTTGTCAGTCCAAAGTGTCATTATGCCATTTCTAACCTTAGGTTTATGGGCGGGACCCGGAAAGAAATATGTACACGCCAGAAATCAACTGAATAAAAACAATAATAATAATAATCAACCTTTACATGGAATATATAAGATTGAGTTAATGATTACAGCTTACATATTTAAATAAATCTTTCGATCTAATATCCACAAAGAAGAAGAAGAAGAAGAGTGTTTATACAGTATATAGTTTTCCATAATTTGGAGAATTTTAAAAATTTATTCAGCTGCATACTTCTGAAAAATACAACATAAAATATATGTCTAAATTATAAAATTAATAAACGAGATGGCATCAACCCTCCGAGATATTTCAGACAAAATCATTTATTCAAAGCGAAATGCATCACAATACAATTCTCCGTCCTTTCGTTTATTTACTTAATATTTCCATATCTGTGAGAATGTGCAATAAAATGAAAGATAATAGAGAATTATGAGCTGTTACAATTTGAATGCGCCGATGTATTTAGAGCGAACATCACCGCGCATCAATTTGGACAGGTTTTTTGATTTAACATGTTGATATTATGATAAAAATTGCCAGAGGCCTAAAGGACTATTTTCGGTTTCTTTACTTTTTTGTATTATATAAAGATGGAAATCCATGTAAAAATAAAAGTTTGAACCGGGAGAGTTATGCACTTTAAGAGTATATTAGGAACATTAAAGACACGGAAAGCCTGAAGCTTGTATAGAACATTGCTTTTAATGAAGACGAAACATTCAGAGCAAAAAGCTATGAAGTAATTTGTATAAAATCGGAAAAAAATATTTATAGGAAAATATTTTTTCCTGATATAATGAGATCCATTAGCGAAAATCCCAGGACAATTAATGTAAAGAAAATCCAGTGATTAAATATATATATATCATGAATCAAAACAAAATAAAAGGGGAAATTTACCTGAGAGGAAATCATTTTAAAAACTACGGATTTTAAAAAAGCTGAAAGAAATAAGTAAAATGTCTACATTCATGAAAAATAAACACAAACATATAGAAAGTGTAAAAAGTGAGTAATATTAATTTTTTTACTTATTAAACATGGAAATGGAGAAATCCAAGTATTGACTTATTTTTAAACAACTTCCACATAATCGAACTAGCATCGTTTTGAATCAATAACATTTGATTAACTTTATAAAATCGATAGGAAATTTGAAACGTTCTTGTAACAGCGACGATAATGATTTTATAAAGAATAATATATGAGTTCAGTATGTACAGGGAGCCCATAGATCATCTGTATAATTTTATAAAATCATATAAAATGATAACTCCACAAGGCTTATTGGAAAACACTGGCCAACAAATAAAATATTCTTTAAAACCATCAGTGAACTTCACAATGATCTCCATCAGTTGCAGGTAACACTTCGAGACATTGGTCAAATTTTGCTTTCTGCAAGTCATTTCTTTTTTCCAGGAGGCTTACAGCCATCTCACGTTGAATCATCGGTTCTCGTGTGAACCCCAAAGTTAAGCAACGTAGAGCCTGGTCAGTACCTAGTTGGGTGACCGATTAGGAATACAGGTTTTGTAAGCTTGGATGTGCCGGTGGTGTAATGGAATTGCAATTCGACTCCGAAGACGAATTACAATTCCAGTCGTGTTCATTATATTCAGTTACGCGCAAATACCCTTGAAAATGTATGAATGCACCTCTTCTCCTCCAACTTTAGGTTAATTAGTAAGACTTGTATGAGTAAATGTTTATCCACCACACCCACCAAAATATCTTACATTCTTGTTGTAATCTAGGTAAGGTTACTGAACAGAATAATCAAACGAAAGTTGGCAATGAACGATAATATTTAAGGCAAGATCAACACATGTAATACTCGCCAGCAGCGCGTGGAAGATATAGTCAACTGCTGGAAGTGAGTCAAGTGAATTCTACAATGAATCTCCAGCTGCAGACCAACATACAGTGTTTACTACTTTATTTATGTGAATGGGGATATACCCATTATCTACCGTGAGTATGATACAATTCTAAACTTATTTGACATTGAATACTTGACTTAGAATATCATGCAGAGTAGATAAAAAAATAAATTTAGTGTTTTCATTAATTTCTAGTGAGAAGCATGGATGCTGACTCCTAGTTCACTTTCATACATTGCACTGAAATTGTAATCCCAACTGCTCTCTAAGAACCATCGTATACATTGCGCCTTCGCTTCTTATACTGTCATTTTCATTAAAGGTCAGGGATCAATTATAAGCACTTTTAACATCTACAAGACGATGAACTACATACTGCGGCAAGACATCTGATCGGGAGGTTGGAGGTTTTGAAGAGCGTGGAACCACCTGTTAACTGCTGTTGTCCCCAGTTGTAACATGACTTTGGTCGGTAGCACTTTTCAGGGTCCTATGGTCAAATTATGCACCCTAAACAAAAACAAAACATTATGAATGTATAAATTTTTATAGTAAAGATACCAGTAAATCATATGTATAGTAAAATTAACAACAGTTTTATCTGTAGTTGAACGCATGCAGTTGCGTTCAAAATATTTAGATTTTGGCATTAAATAATCCATGAAGACTGATATGCCGTTATACCAAATCGACCATGCAACCAAAATAAAAGATATCTATTCAAGATGTTAATCCGTATAATTTACAATTTCTGAACCCAAATTCTATTCCATAGTATAACTTAAACGAAACTAAAACACACATATCACGGCTTCTAAAAGATATGTCAACACAAACATTAAAAGCACAAAAGCCGAGTATCTTCTACGAAGTATTCAATTGCAAAAGCAGAATAACATATATGTTTATTACTTCAATATATATATATATATATATATATATATATATATATATATGTGTGTGTGTGTGTGTGTGTGTGTGTGTGTGTGTGTGTGTTTTTGTGCGTGTTTACTTATGTAAATAAGTGTTTCTTCTGGGTGTGAGCGATTTTTAGTTTCAGGCACACCGTAGCAAGCATTCGCCAGGCAGTTGATCTTGACCGCTATTGAATAGGTCGCCAGACGATGGCGTACATGAAACTAGTTATCTTGGTCGGCTAGAAGAAGCAGTTTGTTACAACTAAAATAGTTAGTATTCGTCATTGGAGATCAGTCACTATTTTCTATGTCTGTTTTCGCCGTATAGTGCTGAATTAATTTACAAAGAAAGCATGCATGAAGAATACATACATACATATACATATACATATATATATATATATATATATATATATATATATATATATATATATGAGGTGGTTTGGGGTAACAGACGATGAGAAATATTCTCAAAGAAGAAAAAAACAAGAAAAAAACAAGACAAGAAGACAATTTAACATTTTTTAATATAGTGGTGTGGCACTGAGTCCATGAGGTGTTTGATTGTTGATTCTGATCGGAAAAGCCCAAAGTGGAATATAGGCAGAAAGTGAGAAAGTGAGAGAAAGAAGAACCACAGAGAGAGAAGTGAATGAGAGAGAGAGAGAGAGAGGAGATATTTACCTTGGTGAAAATGGGGTCGTCTGGATTTCTTCACTGATAAAGATTATTTTTCATATCTATCAAGAATCTAGCAGACAGACAGACAGACAGACAGAAACATACTGAGAGAACGGACGGAGAACAATTTTATCTCATCCTTGAGGATTTAGGAAAACAAATATATATTCCTTGAGGAAAAGGAATTGGAAAACGAAAACGAGGAATGAACCCTTTCAGTGTGTCGATGTTATGAAAACAGATTCTGTAATTGCTGAGAGGGTTATCCAGTTGTGTTTCCCCCGGACGTGGGTAGGTCCGGGAATGGAGAGATAAATTTATCTGTGCTTTGAAGAGACAGGGGTTTCAACATTAATGATTAGAATAAACTACGCCATTTCAACCACATGATTTGAAAATTGGATTCTTCACAAAGTCAGTTGAGCCGGCCTGAGAGATGGGCTGATGTAGAATGCTGAGAATGAAGGGGGGAAAAGAGAGGATTTAGCCCTGCCTGTGTGGATTGGTGGCGCGAGATATGAAGCGAAGCAGGTAGGAGTTTGTAGAGGAGAAATCTCTATACCTATTCCGGAAAAAGTCGATGATTCTCCAAATTTGGAAAGATGATTAAGAAAGTAGAAATAGTGAACAAAATACCCTTATTAGAATTAATGTGAAAATCAAAGGATCAACGAATTCCAATAATCCTTTAGCCCCACGACAGTTTTGTTCCGAATTGCATATAAGCAAATCGTTTTGCGTGGTCGAGGACTTGGGCTCAAAAACCCCATATGACCTGCCTCTGGAATCCAAGCCAGCTGCCACCAGAGTTCCTGATTCCGAAGAAATTTGAACACAAATTATTAGGTGAGGCACTGTGTCAATATAGATATTGATGCGGATATATTGATGAGTTAAATTTTGTTGTAACAAGATTATTAAACAATTGAAGATGAACAACTTGAAACTTTGTTTTTATTTTTTCATTGTGAAGATATTTATTCCTTAATATATAGCACCCGCCACGGCTTGAACCGGCGTTGCAATTACTACGATACTCGTTCTTTCTCTGCTCTGATTTCTGGAACACAACTTCGACAGAGGTGGTGTGGATCGAAGCGTCCAGCAAGGAAACAACCAGCTTGGACAGGCATCAGCATTGACCAGCGTATAATTAGCCCTATGGCTGAAAAAGTCGTTCTAAGACCCTGAGGACCGGAACACGAAACGTATTTATACCCCTGGGTGTAGGCGGTCGCAGATATTATGGCGGAATAGTTTCGAGGGATGCGAACTTCAAGAGAGGCGGATCAATGTCTAACTTGAAAAAGAAAAAAGAAAACCATTTTAAATTTACGCTACATGCATGAGTGGTAACCTAGATGAATAACCTCATATTTTTAATCAATGTATCGCTGACTGTATTTCCCCGTCCCTATTTAATGAAATCTACTTCAGTCTAGACATGACTATCAATCTATCTATCAAACGCAGAATATCTATCTATCTATGATAAGATAAAGAACAAGTAGTAAACTTTTATCAATAATAAATTCTATTAGGGTGGTGCAAAAATAATGTCGTTTTCTCACATGAAGTTGAACGTCAAAAAACGACATTATTTTTGCACCAACCTAATAGTATTTCTACTTTTGTCTTGCTCGCTTTTCATTGGCTAATCATTTTTCACGTGAATTCGACTCATTATACCAAAGTTAAAAAAATAACGAGACAACACCAATAGCACTTCTAACAACAACAAAAAAATTAATAATCCTACACTCTACCAGCCTTTCTATTAAACTGGAATATAAATTAGTTATCAGTGATATGAAGATCTTTACCACCACTTTTAAGACAATCGTAGATATAATTAAGAAAAAATAATATCACCACAAATTCAAATACTGGTATTTATCAAAACAAAAAATTACAACTTAAAAAATGAAAAAAAAAACATTATATCGCGGAGACATCGTCATCTAAAAGCCCATATCTACGAACGTAAAAGAGATTTACTTTGAGACAACCATGTAAACCCTCTCGTAAGACATAAGAAAAAGAATGGCCATAAACCTGATTTCATTTTGCCACCTAAATTAACAAGAACATAATTCTTCATGGAGAAAGAACTTCGAGAACCTGCTAATGACAATATTACCAACAATAAACACACGTGAAAAAATTATGTTATATCGCTAAACTTTATTGAATCCATTCTGAAAGAATGACATAATTTTATCTAAAACAAACGGTATGTACCTAAATGAACATGCTAATACAAACCTAAACACAATGCATACTAAACATACATATGCACATATTTACGTATGTACATTATCAACTGATTCCCACGTAGAGAAAGTAGAATTTTCAGACACTTACATATATTTAGCAATATTTACAATTTTTCAGGTAGGCCTGGAATCCGTTATTTTTTTAATCTTTGGATGGGCGCGTAATCTCTCACAAATTATACTAGCGTATCTCATTATCTTATGTAGCCTTAATAAGAGGCAAGCGGGTTAGCTAGATACACGCTTTCTTCTTCTTCGTTTCCTACGTTTATTCGAACTTATTTATCTATCATTTCTGACAATCAATAAGCTCGTGAAGCCGCATTCAATTTCCTTTCGGATGATATTTGGAAGGTTTTTAAATACGAGTTAGCGGCTTTCTTTCTGCTAAACTTCTCTTCGGCACGTGTTTACCCGTGAAAATAACAACGACATAATACAGATGAGTCGTGGATGCACGCAAGTAATCGATTTTATGGACACTCAAATCAACAACTTTACACCTGGCACATTTCATTTAAAAGTTCGCCAGCGAAGACTCCATTACCATGAAATATCTGAATGCCATTCGTCCTTATTAAAGACACCCGTGATTATGGCCATGCTTTTCCAGGGAGAAAGTCCTCTTAAAAGGGCACCATCTTGCAAAGAGGCACAAAATTATTCAGGAGGCGATTCGAAAGAAATAAAAATGGGATATTGTTAGCGATGCCGAAAGGAAGCTTTTAAGAATCGTTCTCATGGATTTGGCAAACGGTGGAATCGATTTAAAGCAGGTTCTCTTTATTCTAAAATACATTCAAAAACCTCTTCATGTTTCTATGAACGTGCCGGAAAAAGAATACTTTTCGATAAATGGATATTTATTACGCTTGAATGTCACGAAGGTACGATCATGGAGAGAATTTTAAGAATGTTATTTTCACACGTATCGACTGAGTGTCAAAATAAATAAATGAGGGCTTAAAGTGGTTTTCTTTGTACACAGAATCACTGGCAATGTGTATATGATGCAAATCGGATATTATATCATGATACTAACTTTTAAAATATAAAAAGAACTTTCCCGTAACAACCGGAGTTTTAAATGTTAAGAATATATTGGTAATAAAAAGAATCGTTTATTTAGAATAGAAAAAAATTCTGCTAATTGCATTTAATATCAAGTGCATCCATTGTTTGCTGAGGAAGAAAATATAACTGACAGGTAACATCTCCTGGGAGGCACAGTGGTATAATGAATTGAGGAATTGGTGAGTCGTGTTCGAATTCCAGTCGTGTCCATTCTCTTTCTTAGCGAAACCTATGAATCCGATCCCTTCGCCCTGCTATGGGGAAATAGTTAGACAGATTGGGCGCTATTCCCTTGATCGGCAACCAGTCTACGAGAAGGAAAACTGACTCCAAATGTACTGTCTGCTTAGGCAACGGTTTGAAGAAGGTAACTTCAAAAACATATCGTCATTATATATCGTCTCGAAATAAGAAACTGTCCTCGCCCTACTTCGAAGCGTTACAGAAAATAATGGACTTATCTGGCTTAGTAAAATGGTTCGAACAAACAAAAAACCGGGACACGGTACCATGGAACTGTCTGATTTCGCCCATGTTTTTATCCCCTACGGTACTTTAGACGGCAAGAAATATGTGCATGAGTGTATGGATAGCTTGAATGTTAGTCGTGCCGGAATAAGTTTCGTCGATCTGAGTTCAAATTACGGCTTTCTCTCTTTGCTGGGAAAGGTCCGGATTCATCGATTTATCATGGTGTAGACAGAACGCTCTAGCATCGATAGTCAAAGGTGCTTATGCTATAAATGGAAAACTATGGAGACAACAGAGTAAAACAGCTCTCGTGATGCTAATTTGCAAATGATAACGCATAAGTGACTGCCTAGGAGAGCTATATATATATATGTGTGTGTGTGTGTGTGTGTGTGTGTGTGTGTGTGTGTTTGGTGGACACTCCCGTCGTATTCGACTGAGCAGCTAGGTTTATGGGAATCGACACCCCAGAAACGAGCACATATGACTTGATTATAGTAGTGAAGGCTTTGTGCAGAAACAGCCACACTTTTTTGAAGGGCCGAATACAGAGACCTGGTGCATTACGTCTCTCAGGTTTTGAATTCACAGTTGTCCTTCTCCTAGACAAGTTGCAATCCAAGGATATAGAACCCAGTATGTTCTGCTATTTACCCATAGTTGGAGGGAGAAGAAGAGGATTAATACCTTTCATAAGGATATTAGCATGTAAGTGAATGAAAGGGGTTCAAATGGAATTCGAACTCGGCTCTCCGTTTCCTCAATCCGAGCTAACCACTACTCCACCGTACCTCCTCTCTCTCTGCCTCTTTCTTTACACACACACACACAAACACACACACACACACACACACACACATATATATATATATATATATATATATATATATATATATATATATATATATATATATATATATATATGTCTTCTCTTTCTACGTTATATTTATAGATAAAATTTATTTAAGTGAAAGATGTTTTAATTAAACATTATTAATAATTATTATTAATTATATTTACCAACTTGAATTCTCGAGAAATTTCATAGAAAGTATCCGTTTTCCGACGGAAATCGATACTGTATTCCAATACGGAATCCGTACTTTGATGTGACGTGCTATACCATTTAGCGACAGAGAAGCGTCTGGTTAGCAGTGACCGAATTACTGTTTATAAGCACACAATATACAACGATATTTATCAATCGGTCATTTCTCCTCAGGCATCAATATTTCAAAACAGAGCATTTACTTAAATAAATTTTATCTCTAAAGATAACATATAAACTATTGTGGATTCCGGGGATGGAATCCTGCACAAATAAATAAATAACGCCAGTAATTGAAATAGGAAAATAAGTGTATTGAACGTAAGAATACAAACGTGAAATGAAGATTAGTAGTCCAGGAATACATGTTAGTAGAAAGTATATGTACAAGTCTCTGTAAGTGGAGCCGTAATTCTCTCTCTCTCTCTCTCTCTCTCTCTCTCTCTCTCTCTCTCTCTCTCTCTCTCTCTCTCTCTCTCTCTCTCTCTCTCTCTCTCTCTCTCTCTCTCTCTCTCTCTCTCTCTCTATGTGGACTCTACGTATCTCAGCCTTATCTCAACGTATCTTTGTGTATCTCTTTGTGAACACCCTGTGTACTCCACGTATCTCCACTCTGTCAGTATAAGTATACTTTAGACAGGTCCATCTTGTGTAAAATGGGAGAGCCCCACAACATAAAGCGAAAATATAAACTTGTCGGACATAATTCTTTTTATGATATATTGTCATCGTTTAAGATATTTTCTCGTTCTTCTTTAATATTGAATTAAGAAGAAATTGCAAGATTGATTTGTTTCTTCTTTCATTGAGTGTATGTGTGCGCTTGCGTGTTATATATATATATATATATATATATATATGTATATATATATATATATATATATATATATATATATATATATATATATTATAAATATGTATAATATATATATTATTACACATATGTGTATACGTTATATATATGCATTATGTATATGTTTCATTATATATATATATATATATATATATATATACATATATATATATATATATATATATATATATATATATATATATATATATGTATGTATGTATGTATATTTTATGTTGGTTTTGTGTGCAAATTGGACTCAAATATGGATTACAACGCGACAGAAATATAATTAAAAAAAAAACGTTATAAATTTATTAATGCTTCCTGCTTGTTCCTTATCACACACACACACACACACACACACACACACACACACACATATACATACATATATATATATATATATATATATATATATATATATATATATATATATATATATATATATATATATATATAAACATATAATTGTGGATGGTCTGTAGAAAATCATATTTAAAATGAAATGCAGATGCATACAGTGTGTATGCGGAAATTGAAATCGGCATGCACATTTAATATTCCGTTTGTACTATTTCAATTTCGCACTGTTACTCTTGAAAAATCCAATCTGTTTTATGAACAGGGCAAACTAGGATCTCTCTATAACCTTACTTGCTGAATGCAAAATCGGTTGATCAGTTGCATCTCGTAAAACCTAAAAGAATAACGCACATGGTACAGAAACTTCAGTAGCTACACAAAGCATGTTGAGTCTCTGAGTCGAACGATAATATTGGAAATTATCTCTATTTTTGTTGCCAAAGAAATAGTATTCGCGACAATCTTTTGACTAGGATAATTCGCAATTAAACGTTCATATGTTTAAATGTTGCTTTATTTCATTAAAGTTTCTTGTGACATATCAATTAAAATATTGCTACGCCATTGACTTGGCTTATTTCTAAATAAGCTATAATTCTTTTCTAATTAGTCTCTCTAAATACCAACTACTATTTTGAGTGTGCCTTCAAAATATAATATATCGTAAATAAGAACTGAAAAATCACATGATAGCAACATATCAATATGCATACGCTTGAAAATATATCCGTGTTTGGAATAGCAGAATACCTCATATAAAATTCTATTTCTGCTTTCACCAGATAATTTTCTCCTTTGTCAGTAGAGTACATTTGAAAACTCCATTGAAAGTACTTGGGAGTTTAATTATTATATCTAACCATTCCTCCCTTTGTAAGTAGGCGTATTTCCTGGTTTCACAGTTATCGGTCACTGATACATACCAATAGAGGTCTCTGTTAATCCTACCCCTTATTTATATTTTAATCGTTCTGCATAAGTTTCTGATCTTCTTACCTTCGGCCGGACACTGAATAGTGGGGAGCGATAACCGGGTCGTTTCATTCTTGGATTGTTTTAATAGTTTTCAATTTAGGATTTTACGTAAATAGTTTTCATGCACTCCATCTCCATATATTGTGATAAAACATTTATGTACAGTCAATGAAGTATTGAAGGGAGAATCAATCACGAATTTCAGAAAAAAATTATAGTATATTACAGGTATGAAAATGGGTTCAGAGATTCGCTTTACAAAATTTACAAACACATGCCATATTCAGTATATTACTTTTTATTATAACCTCTTCAATTTAGTTGTAAGAATAAACTTCTCTTGAAGAAAAGTAAAATTTATGCATTAATAATAATAATAATAATATATATATATATATATATATATATATATATATATATATATATATATATATATTCAAATGTAACGAGAACAAAAACAATATTAATTCAAACATTCATAAGCAATACTTATTTATTATAAAGATGTTACATATAGACAAACAAGTAATGACGACAAAGATCTATTTTTGCTTCGATGTGAAAGCATCTCGACAGGTGAGAAACAAAGATGGTTATAAATTATGCTATTTAAGGATGCAAATTATGAAACATGACTTTCTATTTTCAAAAAGGATATATATATATATATATATATATATATATATATATATATATATATA
>OZ038486.1:62428817-62431317 GCA_964036315.1 Acanthosepion esculentum | reverse complement strand
GTCATGTGTCGATGATTTCTAGCGTCACATTATCTCTCTATATATTTGGGAACAGTCATCCTAATGATCGACACACACTCGAATGCGCATCAAAACAGCGAAATATGACTTCATTAGCTAGACAAAGTTTTCATTTAACAAAATAGATAGATGCTTTCGAATCTTGGATAATTTCATGAGTGAATCATTTATAGGGAATAGTGGATAATTTCCGCATAGAATCTTGGTCAATTTCCACAATGAAGAATCTATAGGAATTTTGGGGTAATTTTGTAGTAGAAAGGTGAACAAGTTCCTCAAAAAAGACGCTATAGGGAATCTTAGATATTTTTTCCATAGAAGAATCTATAGATAATCTTGGTCAGTTTCCTCATATAATAATCTATAGGAAATCCTGGACAATTCCTTCATAACATCTTGGATAATTTTCTCGAAGAGGAATCTATAGGACGTCTTCGACAATTTCCACATAGAAGAAAATATGGATAATTTTGGACAATTTCCTTCTAGAATAATATATAGGAAATATTAGTCAATTCCTTCCTAGAAGAATATATTGGAAATATTGAACAATAATTTCCTCATAGAATATTGAACAATTTTCGCATAGAATAATCAATAGGAAAATCTGGGCAGTTTCTTCATAGAAACTTGGGCAATTTCCTTATGACTTTGAACAATGTTCTGATAGAAGAATCCATAGGGAATCTCGGATGGTTTCCTGATAGATGGATATATAGGGAATCATGGACAATTTCCTCATATAATAATCTATCGTGGATTTTGGAGAATTTCGTCATATAATCTTGCACAGTTTCTTCATAGATTCTTGGACAATTTCCTCGTACGTTTCCAAATTTGAAACGACCTTAACGGGATCCTTCCGAAGAATTTGAATATAAAATGGAAGGTGCAACCGAGTATACGTGTAACGTATATGTTTTAAAAATATTAGGAACTACGTAGAAACTGCTTCTGATACTCAGTAAAAGCTAGTTAAAAACATTAACACATATAATGAGGAAAGAAATCTTGAACGGTTTAACACTTACAAGAAATAGTGAGGGCAAAACAATCATGGGAAAACAGTGAGTAACATAATTCATGACACGGCATGATTAACTGGCTGAAGTATGATAACAAGAAAAAACAAAGTAGGTTCGTTAAAAGGTCAAATGCTTCCGAGAACAACTAATGAAATGTTGTAGACAGACTGAAGTTGTAGACCTGAATATTTACTCTAGTCCTGGAAATGGAAAAAAGAAGTTACTTAATTAATTAATCTCGAATATGAAAACAAATATAGCTGGAAATAAAACAAATAAATTTGAAAATATTCCGAGATCATATTTTGCAATTTAAAATTATTACTTTAAGTATACATGTACAATAGACCATATGTGATAATATCATACCTTTATATAATACATGTATTCAGTAAGAATCTGTTAAAGTAAATCATTTAAAGTATATAAAAATGATAAATAAATAAAATTATTTACATTCCCGACAATGTATTCAAAGGTTTACATGTACATGCACGGATGCATATTTGTTTACACAAAAAACAAGAAACAAACATATTTCCGTGCCAGTGAGTATATATATATATATATATATATATATATATATATATATATATATATATATATATACATACAATTACTTTTTTAATATATTTTCCTGTAATAATATGTTTTAAACTGTTTCTGAAAAATTAGACATGTATATATCTAAATAGAGGCCAAATTCCGTCTGTCCGTACGTGTATCTGAAAAACCTATAATTTGGGCCACACTTGTTCTACATGGACATATTTTATCTTTTTGGAATCAGGATGATTCCGGGGTTGAGACCACCCTGGAGAGAATTCAAAAAAATTAAAAATTAAAATGTTAAAATAACATTTTTTTAAAAAGTGATTTAAAAAGATTTTAATTTGTATTGAGTTTAACGTAACTCAAAAACTTTGTGAATTAAAAATTGTTTTAAATTCAGTTTAAAATATCCTCAAATCGTTGTGAATAGAGAAAATCATTTGTACTTCATTAAAATTACACGGAAACAGAGTTAAAGCATGAGATTTTGAAGTTACGCTGAGTTTGTGATTAGAAGAACTCTGCCTGAGTTGTAATTTCGACCCAGATCGTATATTCAATCCAAATCGGACATTCGGCCCAAATTGATCTTTTGACCGGAAATGTACTTATAGCCCGAATCAGATTTGAAGCGAGGTTTTGTAATTTCATGGAGTGAATTAAGAAATTCAAAGTTATTTCTTAAAAATTATCATTGAGGTTTTCAAAGCCGGACCAGAGGTCCCTTATTTCTTGCCGGGGCTGGCTTAAAATTTTGTACGGTGTGCAACATTTAAGCTAGTCAAACATAATGTGTTATGATATAGCAAATATCTACAGCAAAAGAATGCTTCGCGGATATGTTCATGCGGCGTGTCCCTTGAGAAATGGGCTTTCATGGCTCTGCGCAATTTCCTCTCATT
>OZ038486.1:62421317-62423817 GCA_964036315.1 Acanthosepion esculentum | reverse complement strand
GTATGTATGTATATGTATATATGTATGTATGTATATGTATGTATGTATATATATATATGTATGTATGTATATGTATGTATATATATATATGTATATATATGTATGTATGTATGTATATATATATATACATATATATATACATACATATATATACCTATATATATATATATATATATATTTATATATATATATATATATATATATATATATATATATATATATATATATATATATACATACATATATATATATATATATATATATATATATATATATATATATATATATATTCATATACACACACACATAGATAAACGATAAATGGATGCTATTGTATTTAATAGAGAATCTGTGGTTGTTTTTCTCTCACCGTTTCGCTATGTAGGGACATCATCAAAATAAGTGAAAAAAATCCCAGGAAACTTTTAAATTAATTTTTCTTTTTATCCATTACTTTAACTTGCAAGTTTACGGATATAACACGTCGAAAGGCGGTACTTGTGCGATCACCAAAGTTAAGCAACGCCGAACATGGTCAGTTCTTACATGGCTGACTGCTTGGGAATATTAGGTGCTGTGTGTGCGAAAAGAGTAACAGATAACGGCTTGGAATTGGAAATTACAATTAGAGACGGTCTCGTTATTATCACTTACGCGGAAATACAAATGTAATCCACCTATTCTCCTAATTGTGGTTAATTAGCAAAACTTTATCCGTAAACCATTATTATCTTCATGAAAAAAAAATCTTACGATATACAAATATTTTATGGCTTTAAATAACCTGAAAATTATTGATAAAAACTCAGTAACAAATGAGTCAATCAACATTAATATTTTCTTGACTGTAGGTCTACATTCATGAAGAAATGTACAAAAGACACACGGTGAAAAAACAATGTGTATATGATATTAAGCACTGACAACAACCCTTTTCATTATTCCATGAATTATTTAGACTAGTACCTCAATCAATGTTGTTTTTATTTCAGCATTCAAGATTGTGCATTCTTTGAACTTTCTGTTGTACTGGAGTTTCTGTTTTGATTTATTTTGTTTTGTTTAGTTTTTTTTTAAAGTACATCACATCTTAAGTTTTAGCGATTATGACTTCCGTATGTTTGGGCTTCAATAGAGATCCAGTTCTCTGATAAAAAATATATAGATTTGATTCATATCTGAAATTTGAAATGCGTCCTTTTCACTATTCCACAAAGTAGTGTTAATTTATGAAGCTTTTATTAATAGATTTTGGACAATGACTTTAATTTCATTCAAGTCAGTCTTATCTCTTAGGGATCCGAGTATCATATTTTAATGTCATATGGTAGATAAAAGCATACAGTCCTTCAATATTTGGAAAAAAAATTAAATTAATATAATTTAAATTATAGTATATAACTCACAGTTACATCTCGTCATTTAAAATTAAAAGGCGGAGATCTAGTCACCAATCTAGTACGGCATATTTACATTTACATGAAATTATTAGGAAATGCTAGAATATGTAGGCCATTAAATTACCCATGTCCTTTGTACATACATGAGAAACTATATATTACTAAGTTTATAAAAAATAAACTTTTACTGAATCAGAGAAATGAATTAGATATTTTTTGCCGTCATTGTCAAAAGTTTTCTTTAAATAATATTTAAAAAGAAAATTAAAAAGAAAAATGTGACCTGGTAATATACATACTTAAACTTGATATGAAAAAATGATTTTATATACTGTAAGTAATTCTAGTACATTTATTTGTTTTAAAAAAATAAGTATAGTCTGTTAAAAATTAAAAGTGAAAATATTTTAATATTGTTGTTAAATAAAACGTATTCTAACCTAAATATCCCCTAAAAATCTTTAAGTATACAAATAGAAAAAATGCCGTAAGAATGTTTTGAAAATAAATGTAAAAAAAAAAACAGACGACATGCATTTAACGGATGTCAGAATTTGTTGAAAAATACATCCCTACCCAACTAAATATAACCCCTTTGTCTAACGTAACTAATAACAGATGCAACAAAAGTTAATAAGAATGAACACGCTACCACCCCTTGTCTTAATGATTGGATTTCTCTGTATCCTTGGAAATAGTGAATTATGAATTTTTTCTGTGCCTTTAAAACTCAGCAAATTTTAAAATAAGTTACTCCAAAATTCGCTTGAGGATGAAATGGAACTAATGTTTTTAATTTAATTACAAAATTACATTCGAAGCTTTTAGCTTCCATTTTTGAAACATGGTTATTACAGTGTAGTGAAATTTTTTTTAAATCAGTTAATTCATAATACATACATACATACATACATACACACACACACACACACACACACACACATATATATATATATATATATATATATATATATATATATATATATATATATATATATATGTATATATGCGTGTATGGGCGTATGTATGTGTTTTCACTTAGGTATATTAATATAATGCAGTTTTTACACTATCAGTATTTTCAAAAAATATTTTAAACG
>OZ038486.1:62413817-62416317 GCA_964036315.1 Acanthosepion esculentum | reverse complement strand
AATATAAACTTAGATTCATGACTGAAATGCACCTTTTGCCATTTTTCTTGAGATCAAAACACATGTTCGGTTGTACAGGTAAGACGACACTTTTTATTCATGGAGATGATCAGTGGCTTCATTGCAGATGCTCTTGTTTGTAGGTCATGTTCAACTAAACGACGTGGCACAGTTTTTCGAGATAAAGTTTTCTTCAGTACAATGCTCATTTCCCGAGAAACAGCAGCAGCAGTTTTAAATCAGTCCTTTTTAACCAACTTTACCATAGCACGATCTTCTCTCTTGGTCGTTTTTCTTAGCCTACCTGTAGACTTTCTTGCTTCACACGTACCACAATCATCGTAGACCTTAAGAATAACGTGAACAACACTTTTTGAATTGTTAACAATCTTTGTAATAGACCCAATACTTAAATTATCCTTCTTTCGAAGCTTAATAATCTGCAAACGAATTGGTAACGGAGTAAGTGACATTATATTAACAAATTTCACTGCAGATATTCTTACTAATGTTTAGTAAACGAACCGTCACGTAAACAAATTAAAAAATTAGAGTTCGCTGGTTAAATATACTAAAACACGGAGTAAAAGCAACCGTTCTGATCATTTTGGCCGCCATGGGTTTTGCAGTAAATCACTAAATCATCCATAATGTTTGTATTATCATCTTAAATTACACCAAAATGTCAGTCAATAACAAATCATATGGTATTTATTGTCCGTGAAAATTATAGATTATAAAACAAATTTGATAAAAAATTATACTACTTTTCTGACGAAAACAATGCCGTTCTGAACATTTTGGCTGCAACTTCATATATATATATATATACATATACATATATATATATATATATATATATATATATATATATATATATATATATATATATATATATATATGCATGTATGTATGTATGTATGCCGTCATATATATATATATATATATATATATATATGTGTGTGTGTGTGTGTGTGTGTGTGTGTGTGTGTGTGAATGAGTGAGTGTATTTGTGTGTATGAATTGTTTTCAGATAAATTGTATCTTTAAAGAAACATATTGATTAAAAAAACAAGAGGAAAATTATTCTTTATTGATGCTTTTCGTCCTCTGAGTGACCTAATCCTATGTATTCTTTGTAAGAAATCAGTTTGTAGATCAGGTTTCATTGACGCATTTTTGTAAGGAGTAATTGTGCCGAGAGTCAAATGTAGTGCTGATAATTTTTTTTTCAAAAATGTATAAATGGTAATATTTTCAAAAATCTATTGGTGGTACTTTTATTATAAAAATCAATTTTTATAATTTCATAATGTTTAGAGCCCAGTTAACTATTCGCCCATACATGGCAATCTAACATGTGTTTCCATCCGTAGTCAGGGTGGACTTGGGAACAACGGCAATTAAGATGGGATTCCACACTCCTGAAAACCTCCCTATCTTGACGTGGAATGTAGTTTATCGTCATACCAGGACGAATTATGACTTGATAATCTCCCACAGGGGACGAAACCCGTCTGCTAAGAATAGTGTATATAGTGTGTGTGTGTGTGTATGGTTTGTTTGTGCGCATGAAAATGTGTGTATATATATCTAAATATATATGTATATATATATATAAATATAAACTTTTATATTTACACACGCTCTATCTCTGATATTGAGCACATTATCCCATAAATATAGCACACTTTAAGACTATATTTCTTCATATATATATATATATATATATATATATATATATATATATATATATATATATATATTATAAATTAATTGATATAAAATATGTTTTTTCGCTACACAGTGATAACCATGTTTCAGAAATGGAAGCTAAAGCCCTTGAATTTAATTTTATTTTTTAATTTTAATTTTTAATTTTATTAAACCAAAGACATTAGTTCCATTTCCTCATCGCTTGATGAGGAAATGGAACTAATGTCTTTGGTTTAATAACAAAATAAAATTCAAGGGCTTTAGCTTCCATTTCTGAAACATGGTTATCACTGTGTAGCGAAAAAACATATTTTATATCAATTAATTTATAATATTAATGCTCTGTAAATTTTAAATTTACATTGAGCACTATTGTGTAAAAATAAAAATATCTATAAGAACACCGGATTTTATATCTTACTGTTCTTTCTTTTTTATTTATATATACATATATATATATGTGTGCGTGTGTGTGTGTGTGTTGGTGTGTGTGTGTTTGTGTGTGTGTGTTTGTGTGTGTGTGTGTGTGTGTGTTTGTGTGTCATATATTATATATATATATATATATATTATTAATTATATATTATATGTGTGGTACTTATTAGAAAGCGCTCAATATTAGAGATAGAGCTAACATATTTGGGTGGATTGATGTGAGTTTGTGACCCTGGCTACAATATAGACATCCACAGCCAAAACGAAAAAACAGAAAAAGAAATATTATTTGGTTTGATCTACCATACAATAAAACCGTTAAAACGAACACACGTAAGACATTCCTTAA
>OZ038486.1:62406317-62408817 GCA_964036315.1 Acanthosepion esculentum | reverse complement strand
AACATCCTTCTGTAGAATCGCATTTCTGTTGCGTAAAAGTCTCTTTTCACTTTTGAGGAAATTGTCCCACATTCACTCCGATATATGGAGGCAGGTATCCCGTAATAGCTCAATACTCTTTTCTTTCTTTTTACCGAAGTTGTTCTGTCTTTTAATACTCTGTCTAGCTTTTAGAACGCATCTTTTGTTATCCCAATGCTTCTTCGGATTTCAGTATCACACCTTCTCTTCTTTGTTAGATAACCTCACACATATTTCAATTTTTGTTCTTGTTTAATTTAAGTGTCCCCACATTTGTAATTTGCAATTTGGGCTCATCCTTTTGGTAACAACCATGTATTCTATCTGCTTGTAGTTTAGTCCCGTTTTTTCGATTTCTTTCTTTTGTGACGTTAGAACGCTGACTCGTTGTAACTTCCGTTAGGTCAACGAATGCTCGTTATCACTTCCGAAATGCCTGTTGTAGACGAAATTTTTTAGACGCAGATAGTGGTAGTAGTAACGCCTTCAAATAATACTAGCACTAATAATACTTGTTCAAATAGTATCGCCGAATAGTAATTCGTATGATGATCAATATACAGAAATAGCATAGTGGATAGACTAGAGAATAGCGATCCGTATAGTAATAGAGGCAACTGTAGAGGTAGTTATAGAAGATAGGGTGGAAATAGTGATTCATATATTACTACAGGATAGGGTAGAAATAGTGATCCGTATAGTAATAGAGGCAACTGTAGAAGTAGTTATAGAAGATAGGGTAGAAATAGTGATTCATATATTACTACAGGATAGGGTAGAAATAGTGATCCGTATAGTAATAGAGGATAGTGTAGAAATAGTAATCGCTTAGACAACACGTTACTTCCTATATATTCGTTTTCTTTATGATCTAATTAATTAAATAATGGATTCGCCCATGTTTGCTCACTGGCGATCTATGTTCAAACTGCAGTGCCGGCAGCGACATTTCACTCCTACACAACACCTTCGCTGCCATCTGTAGGAGCTTTTTGTAGTTCTCTTTCCGTGCCTGCTGTCAACACTGTCATTTGGATATATTATGTTGTCAAGACTGTGGCCGACAACAACGAATCCCGGCAGGACATCTTTTCTCTCAGAATTGCCTCACGGTATAGTTGAACAAATCCGGTGTGAATACACATCCTTGTCTCATTTTCTATCTGTATGTAGGCGGTTTTTTGCCGGCATAGGTTCCTGATTATACTAATATCCTTCCCTATTATGTCAAGTTTGCTGAACAGTTCTATCAGATCCTTCTGACACAACTTGTCAAACGTAATCTATAAAGCACAATTAAACGAATTCCATTTTTAATGCTCTTTCTGAGCATAAATATCGCTTGTCCCACAGTCTTTGACGAACCCGCATTTTTCTTATTCTATTTTCGGTTTGATTTTGCTACACGTTCTATTCATCTGAATTCTGATGATGAATATTTTTATATGGCTCATTTGGCTGATTGTCCGATGGCGTTCACATTCATGTGCGCCTCGTTTCTTAGGAAGTACTATGAAAATAGATCTACTTAGATCTTCCGGTATATTCCCACTGTTAGAGATTATTTTATTATTTCTTAGATCATGTATATGCCTTAATCAGCTAAGGCTGCCGGCATTTCTATTACAATTCCATCTGGCCCTGTCGCTTTTTTCTGTTCAATTTGGCCAGTGCAGTTTCGATTTTGAATATTTTCAGACAGTAGATGTTTCTGTGTGTTGCTGATTTTTCTCTTTCGTCGTGGAAGAGTTCTCCGATATATTCCTTCTATCTCTGATGCATTATTTCATCTCTAATATCAGCGTTCCGTCCTTGATTTTTGTGCAGTCTGTTGATGAGCTGTCATTTTTCCTGTTAGTTCATATATTGTCATGCATATATGGTTTATCTGTAATAATAATTATTTCTATTTCTGCACATTTATTGTCGAGACATACCTCTTTAGCCTGTCTGCATTTGACCGTTATTTCTTGGTGTAGTATCTTTTATTCTGTTCCATGACTTGGTATTGCTTTTTGTCTCCTTTTCATCATGTCAAGAAACTCATCTCTCATCCATTCATTTGTTCTTATATGTTTATTTTCCTTTAGGTTGATTTCGTTTGCTGATGCCACCACAGCTTCTTTTAGTGTGTCCCCTTCGATTTTCCATATCCATTGTGTTTATCGTATCTTCATTTCGCACTGTGAAAATATTTTCCTTCATGTTCGGGTCATTGAAGCGTCTGTTATACTGCAAGTTTGGTGCTGCGTTAACTCTCCTCAGATTCCGTAGTTTCATTGCAAGTGTACATATAACTGGGAAGTGATCGCTTCCTCAGTCGTCACTTGGATACAACTGCAATTTTGAATCTCTCATTGATAGTAATGTTGTCTACTTATTTTTTGGGGTGTTTTTTCTCCTCCTGGTCTTCTATCTGTCCAGATTCGTCTTGAAATCAGGTGTTTGCTACTACTTGGTCATTGGCCGTGCTATTATT
>OZ038486.1:62341317-62401317 GCA_964036315.1 Acanthosepion esculentum | reverse complement strand
ATCCGGCGGGGAATAACCGTGTCTTATTGGCAGGATGTGCTCTTTAGTTTTAGTCGACAATTTTCCTAGAGTTGGTACCTTGAACAAAATTTAGTTTGGTCAATGATAAAACGCAAATAAATTCAAATCCCAATGTTTACAAATAAAAACTTATACCGGATCGGTCGACACCGGGTAAACATTTCTCGCATCTCGCTGATAGCAACCAGTCTGGAGTCGAAAAATCTGTCACTGGAATAAACTCTTTCACCAACAACAAGACACCTGGTCACTTGAACAAAATCGACTTCAACAGTGAACCTAGTGACTTAAGGTAACAAAATCGAATCGTGAAGTGTATAAACTAATCATAGTTTATTTTCCACTGCTTTCGAAAATCCCTAAACGAAAATCACAGATCACACATCTCAAAGATGGAGAGGTATGGTAGGAACTAAAATAAGACACTATCTCAACCCACATATGCTTGCCAATGTCTGCAGAATTAAAAGTTTCTCAAATACAGAAATAGATAAAATAAAGCTGAATGTAAGACAGAGAACACTCAGACATGACGTTGTTGCGGTGTAAGTCGAGAGAATGTGAAGAGAATGTTTATCTAAACGCATCTGTAATACGAGAATTATTACAACCACCTCCAAAACTATAGGATATATAATCGGATGAAAAATAAAATAAAACAATTCAAATGCTGAAGTTTATCAAATCCAATGTATAAAGTGTAATAAAATGTATATTGGGGAAACTTCACGTGATTTAATGACACGCATCCAGGAACACAAAATACATTTGCGTTTAGCTATTCAAATTTTCTCGTTTTACACAGCAACAACGAAGGACGTAACTTTAATTCCATCAAAATTCTTAGAAAGAATATAACAGAATATTAGAATATAACCCTTTAAAGAGAAAATATTATGGAAATATATTTATATCAATATTGCCAACTATTAAAATGTTTAAAAACGACATTACATCAGCATTTTTCAACATATTATTCATGAACCTAACTTCAACATACATAAAAATCTAGATAAAACATACCCAGGGGATATACTATAATGAGAACTCTAAATAAACAAAATATTTCAAAATACCCTGCAGCGTCTCACTACATTTTACTTACTTTAGCATCCAGAATGTTTTCTTACAATTATTTGAATAGTATCTCTTAATTCATTACACGTGACACGTATCCAATCAAAACATCCTATTGCATCATACTAACTTTGAAACACTTTAGTATCGAGAATGTTTGCCACACATAATGAATATTATCTGTTAATTCATTACAGGTGACAGGTAACTAATCAATAAGAAATAGCCAAACACGACATACCATTAATCTGCGTATTTTTGCTTTTTATAAATTTTATATGTTGATCCCTAATATGCGTTAATAAAGTGAAACATGTTAGATTAAGATCTGTTTTCCTACTTGGTCATTATCGGATCAATCTGGCGGATTCATCTCCATAATCCCCCTCTCTCTACAGATATATATATATATATATATATATATATATATTTAAAGACACTTTTATGTTTAACATTCTTTTTATTGATACAAGTATTTAAGTAAATGGTCTGTTTATAATAAACCCTATTAAATAATATTTACCGGGCTGAATGTCCGAGATTTTTTCATAGAAAATATTCGTCCTCAGACAGGATTCGAACCTGTATCCTATACGGAACCATCAAATCGCCTGACATACACACACACACACATATATATATATATATATATATATATATATATATATATATATATATATATATATATATATATATATATATATATATATATATATATATATAGTGAGAGAGCGTTTTGGTCTTTTTGATAAAATGATGAATGATCTTGGTTTTTTTCACAGTTACTAGGATGTCTTCATTATTCTGACTGTCATGTGTAATGGATTCAAATGTACAGAATACATGTCTTTATCCAAATATAAAAACTAATTCTCTCTAAATCAGTAATTCAATTTCCTATTGGAAAATAATTACAAGTAAAAATGAACGCAATGATGTCTATTTTCCAGAAAATATTTCTAAACTAATCTGTAAAATCTTAAAAGAAAACAGTAAAAATATTAATTTGGATTGTGCTGAAATATGATTATTCGAATCCATATTTGTTGCCCGCTAAAAAAAAATGTGGACATTTTTCTTCTGAAAACGAATGTTATCTCTAGAGATGTATGCAAATATTCCGTTGTATCCATTATTGAAACTTATGCATCGAAGTGGTCTTCGAAGTATTTCTCCAGTGACCCTCGCTGGCGCCGATATCTCAATTATCCAACCCGATTACTATTCACCCTACACTTCAACATCATTGTTATTTATGAGGCACTTTTATAGAAATGCTTTTTACGGGACAATATGGACGCGTACAAAACAATCGATAGCGTAGTTGGATTATGAGGCAACATATTGCAGATGGAATCAGGTGGAGACGTTTGAAGAACAAAGATAATATCCAACTACAACAATTCTCTATTAAAAAAAAATCATTTGAATCTGGCGGTTAATTTATTTATTTATTTTAATCATTTCATTCCAAGCAAGTCAATAAAGCCACTAAGACGCAAAGGGTTAATGAGCGTGAAAGTAAATAGTAATAAGGAGAGATAAAATAAATAAATAATAAAGTCGACAAAGATAAAAAATACAGTTCATTTAAATTTTTAAAGGCAATGTTGGCTGGTAAGCCACTGGCCGAACGAAAGTTTTGCAAGCAAGATTTACGATAGAATAAAAAGAGTAGCGTAGGACTTGCTGGTAAATCTCTCCACTTCAACTACAATGATCGACAATTTAATACCATGCTTAAATTCCTTAATTAAAGATACCAAAGTGAAGAGCCCATCAGAAGAATTACCTTAAATATATTTACAGTAAATAAAGCTACATAGCGACAATGCCGAAATACCATGCCTGGACCGATAGCATTGTATATTCTTTTCTTTTTTTTATTAAGAATCTCTACCATTTATGCCAGCGTACAAGGCAGCATTTAACAATAACCACCCCCACCAATAAATAAAAATAAATAAGGGACCAGTCTCATACTCTATATAGAAAAGGTGAACATTAAATCCTGTGATTTATTTTAAGTTGTTGTCTTTAGAGATTATTGACGGCAGGCTAACCCCTGCCTTGATAGCTACCAGCACGCATATTTTCTACTGAAACAATTTAATTCTAATTAAAATTCCCATTAAAATAACACATTTTTAAAGTGATTAAATATTGTAAATAAAAAATGCAAATATTTTTTTCACTTGCAAAACGCCTAAAATTACTATGTATCTATTTTATGTTTGCTTTTAAACAAATATTTTTTTTATTATTCGGAAAACCCCATTTGGAAAATGTGGTTACGCTATTAATCTTTTTGTTATGTCTTGCTTAATTCTCTGCGTAATAGTAGTCGTAGTACAGTTCTCTGTGTCCTGAATAACAATCGGCTTCGCTCGGCATAGCCCTACTATGTTCGCCAGTTGTTCTCTCTTTATACTTGTCTATCTAATTTGCATACGATACTATTATTACACGAAAAATAAAGTATGTTTGAAAAGATAAATTGGATTGGTAAAAATAAAATTGGGCAGTAATAATAAAAAGGGTTGGTTAAAATAAAATACGCTGAAGAGGGAATGAAATAGAGCGAATTCATTCAACAGCCAAATATTAACCTTTTTTTACCGGTGTTTTGTTTTTTTTTTTTAAGTGGCGTCACCAGTATTTACGCTTACACAAGCTGGTCGTGTTGTTATTAACGGATAATGATAAGTGTACCGGGTATATTATAGTAGGGGTAACGGTAAGTGTTGATTGTGGTAGATAATTGACAATATCTCACCTCCTTATTTCGATCATGTTAAACAAAAACAAAAACTAAATCTCTATCTCAACACGGCGTTTAAATATCGCATTCGCGGGCAGTGGAACGAGTGTACGGTTTACGGTGAAATTCATTTAGCCTACCGAAAACACAGCACACATGCAAGAGGTATTGTAGATTGTGGTAATTAACTGACATTATCTCCCCATTGTTTTTCATTAGAATTGAAAGAAAGTATATGCTTAGTGTTATATGAACTTACCCATAATAATAATAATGGACTATTCCTGACATTATAAATACTGCACCTCTCAAGAGGTAGGACAGATAATTGTAAGAACATTGAAATAGTGATACTTGACGATACAACATAGTTCACTCTAACCAAATATGATAGTTATTACTAATACTTCTACTTCTTTGTATTATATTTCTGTTGTAATATATCTTTGTTATTCCATACCTGTGTTCGAGTTATTTCTTCATTGGTTCTACCTTTGACCATCACCGTGGTACAAGGAACTTGGACCATAACAAGTGGCGACGAAGAAACTCCAAAAAACAAACTCTCTACGCGGAGGACATTCTGCTATCCGTCGCGCATAACAGTGTCGACCAGTAAACTGTAAGAAAAAAGTTCTACGTGGAGATTTCTAAAAGAAACATGTTCTACGCGAACATATAAAAAAAAAGAAATAAAAAAATTTTCCTTTTTGCACATCAATTTTACTGTGGCAACAAGGGAACATTTCTTTTTTTGGCGTAAACAGGTTCCAGAATATCAGGCTACACTAAGGGAAAATACTTACACAAAATTACGTTAACATGGAAGATTTTAAGTCAACCATTGTGGAACTTATGAAAATCCAATTTGAACAGCAACAAAAAAACGAACAGAAACATCTTGAATTACAATAATTATTGCTACGTGTAATGTCAAATAAAGGGCAAAATTCCGGATTTGAAACAGTTCTCTCACAAGACGCTATTTGGAGCACTATCGAAGATTTCTCGTATTCACCCGACGAAGACAAAATCTTTGCAACTTACTTCCGAAGGTACGAAGATCTCTATGAATTTGACTGCAGAAATTGGTCAGAAAATTAGGCACATGCGAATATACCAAATTCGTAGATTACATCCTACCGATGAAAACAAATGAGTTAACTTTCAAAGAAGCCATAAAACTGTTAACATAACTTTCAGCCCTATTCCACAAATGTTGGAAATGTCTGAACCTAACAAAAAAGGACAGCGAAGATTACATAACTTTCGCTTCCATTGTAAACAAATATTGTGATGACTTTAAGTTATCAGAATTCAGCCAGGGCAATTTCAAATGTTTAATATACGTTCAAGGCCTGGTTTCAACAAAAGACGCGGAAATTAGACGCAGAATCCTTACAAAATTGGAGAGTGAACAAGATTTGACACTTCAAAAACTGGCCGAAGACTGTCAGAGATGCATAACTGTAAAGAAAGACTCAAAATATACAGAAGCTGGCATCGCGCACATACGTAAAGTACGAAGACAAACCAACTTTCCCGCCTCAGAAAGAAACCAAACCAATTTTCCCCCCTCATAAACAGGTAAAACAATTTTTTCTACTTCAAAAAGTCAATATCAGAAAAAGAAACTACCACCCAGTCCCTGCTATCGCTGTGGGACTTGGCATTGGTATAAAAACTGTCCATACCGTTTTAAAACTTGTCTATCATGCAAAGAAGTAGGACAGAAAAGTTCTCATTTTTCGACTAGAAGAAAAGCAGAATAAGAATCACGAGGACTGACCAAGCGGATGCGACTAACATAAGAAAATACGTACAACTAGAAATGCAAAACAGAAAAGTCAGACTAAAGTTGGATTCCGGCTCGGATTTAACTATTATTAACGTACAAACATGGAGAAAACTGAACAAACCTACCATGTTAAGAACCGATAAAATTGCTAGGTCGGTAACTGTGAGAAAAATAAAATTTGAGGCTGCAGTGATTACAAACGTGACATTTAATGGAATGCCCAATAAATTAAAAATGTATGTGTTAAGAAATTCAGAAAACTTATTCGGAACGGACTGGATGTAAAAATTCGAACTTTGGGATTTACCAATAAGTACGTACTGCCAAAATTTAAAACGTTTTTCGACCGAGCCAGATAAATTAAAAGATAAAGTAAAAGAGAGTTTCCCCGAAGTATTTTCAGCAGGTCTCGGAAGATGTAAAAAATCGCAGCAAATATAGAAATAAAAGAAAACGTTCAACCTATCTTCAAGAAAAAAAGGAGCGTACCGTTTGCTTCAATAGAAAAATAGATCAAGAATTGTCTAGACACGAAAACACTGGCATATTGACAAAAGTAGAATACAATCAATGGGCCGCACCTACGGTTTACGTCAAAAAGAAATCGGGGGAGATTCGTTCGGGTTTGAACGCAGCGATAAAAGACTACCACTATCCTCTACTCAGTCCAGAAGAAGTATTCACAAAATTAAACGGGACGTGTATACTGCATAAAATGCCGGATGAGACAATAAAACCCATCGCGCATGCTTCTCGAACCACAGAGAAAAATTACTCACAAATAGAGAAAGAAGCTCTGGATATTATGTTTGCAGTTACAAAATTTCATAGATATATCCTTGGTAGATTTTTTTGCTCTACAGACGGATCACAAGCCGTTATTAACAATATTTGGTTCGAAAAAAGTTCTACCGGTTTACACTGCCAATAGGTTGCTAAGATGGAGTACAATTCTACTGAACTACAATTTCAGATCTAGCAACGAAAAAAATCGGGCATGCGGATGGTCTGCCGAGACTTATACCAACGAAAACAGAGCCATTGGAAGATTCTGTAATTGCAGCCCTACGACATGAAGAAGATATCAGGACAATACTATGTTGTACAGTTCGAAACCTCCCCGTCACATTCCAAGAGACAAAAATGAAGCAATAAATGATGAATTCATAAAAGAAACAAAAGCAAAAATAGCAGAAGGAAATAAGCAAATATCGGACAGCTTTTCTTTATGCGATAATGTGCTACTTTATATCTAAAGGGTAGTAATTCCCAAAACACTACAAAAGCAAATCCTAAAAGATTTCCACAGGGGCCATCCAGGACAAAAATAGAATGAAATCTCTGGTGCGAAGCTATGTATATTGGCAAAACATGGACCAGGACATTACACAGATGGTGGAAAAATGCAAGGGTTGTTACTTAGCAGCCAAAGCACCGCCAATCATCAATACGCCATGGCCAGACACAGATCGTCCGTGGTCAAGAATACACGCAGATTATGCAGGTCCAGTAGATGGTTTCTACTATTTGATCATAGTGGATAGTTATGGTAAATGGCCGGAGGTGTTTTGTTGCAAAAATCCTACTTCGGAAACTACCATAAATTGCCTCCACGAGCTGTTTGCTCGGTTCAGTGTAGTCGATTGTCTAGTCAGAGATAATGGAACGCAATTCACATCAGCGGACTTCCAAGTGTTTTGCGAAATTTTTCAAATCAAACATATCAAATCCCCGCCATATCACCCAAGATCAAATTGGAAAGAGGAGAGATTTGTTGATACACTCAATAGAGCGTTAAGGAAAGCATATGATGTACCTACGAAAAAAGCGTTACAACATTTTTTACAGGTATATCGAATTACGCCAAATAATTCTACGCCATCAGCATTATCACCCGCAGAAGTGATGTTCGACAGAAAAATCAGATCAGTATTTGATAAATTACTACCAAAACAAACGAAGCAAATAACACAGTCGTGCGTACCAAAAAGAAAATTCCACCCAGGAGAAAAAGTTTTTTTTTAAGCATATAAAAATAATACATCTTACTGGGAGCAAGGTACAATTGAAAAAAGTATCAGGAATATGGTTTACATAGTACAGGGACACAAATTCTCACATAAAAGTCACGTAAACCAAATAAGAAAGAGACTGTTAGAGGATGCTAACGGTCCACCTCAGGAAGTAATGGTTACGATTTGCGATAGATTTGATATAAAAAGGCCGCAAACAATGCCAGAACCACGAAAATCGGCCAGAAAAAGGAAGTTTACATAACCTTTGGTAATAGATTCAAAGAAAAAAATATTAAAAACCCCTGCTACGCAAAAGCTTCGGAAGGGCGGTGTTTAAATATCGCATTCGCGAGCAGTTGAACGAGTGTACGGTTAACGGTGTAATTCATTTAGCCTACCGAAAACACAGCACACATGCAAGAGGTATTGTAGATTGTGGTAATTAACTGACATTATCTCTCCATTGTTTTTCATTAGAATTGAAAGGAAAGTATATGCTTTGTGTTATGGGAACTTACCCATAATAATAATAATGGACTATTCCGGACATTATAAATATTGTGCCTCTCAAGAGGTAGGACAGTTAAATGTAGGAACATTGGAATAGTGATACTTGACGATACAACATAGTTCACTCTAACCAAATCTGATAGTCATTACTAATATTTCTACTTCTTTGTATTATATTTCTGTTGTAATATATCTTAGTTATTCCATACCTGTGTTCGAGTTATTTTTTCCTTGGTTCTAACCTTTGACCATCACCGTGGTACAGAGAACTTAGACCATAACACTGTGAATTTATTTAATAAATTCAATAAAATACATTTTAAAATACGATTTGTGGATGGTGTCGTATTGTACGTCTAATATAGCCCGAAACCTTTATTTTAGCTTGAAAATTTGTGGATCTTCTTATACGGCCAGACGCTTGTATGTCAGCATATGAGGTAAATACTTAAGCGAAACACCAGATCAGATGAGACAGCAATATATAATGTGTTGACGAATAGTAGTTGTATATATGTGTAAGACAGATTCTGGTGAGAAATCATTGTCTAGCATGGCACTGTGAACCAAATTGCTTAGCGGTAGACCTAGCAGTTGATTTAATATAATCTCTCTATTTCATGTCAGCGGAAAACATTAACCCCATGAATTCTCAATGCTAACCGTGGCATCAGGTGGTATGAGTTAATGAAATACGTAAAACGCTTAAACCCTTGTACAAATTAATTGAAACAAAACAATAATTCGGTCATTTTTTTTTCGTATTTTCTAATGAAACATGACCCCTGCAGAAGTTGGTACTTCGTATGTCCATTCCACGAAATCGTTCTTACAGACTGACAACAAATCCTCTATTTAATTTAAATCAGGCGTGTTTCCGGGCCACTCTAGTACTTTGATTTGCTCACTGGTAAGGATTGCCAGTATGTTCGTGCAGCATTACAAATTTTCGTACGCTTCCTTGGAGTAACGTCCATCGCAGACAGTGGCCGTAGAACAACTAATCGACAGTCGGGACAGTAGTGTCTGCGCGAGATAAAAATCTGATGCAAGCACAGATGACGCTATATTATCAAGGCCAAACAAATTTCATCACAATTCGGAAAAACAATTCATATTATTACACACTACTGGAAATAACCCCATCCGAGGAAAAAAAAACTCGAAAACTATTACACCCTGTTGCTTCAGTGGGTCTAAAACTGACCGTATGCTGAAAGAAAGGAAACTAAAGCGGCTGTTTCAATTAATTTGCGCAACGTTGTACACATATGCCAGTGATTTATCCATCGACAGTTTTAGAAAAAGCTGGCGTTGGTTGTGAAGTAACACTTGTATTTGGAAGTGTTTTCTCCAAAACTTGGTATACTCAGGAATAATTAAAATATTTTATCAGCTTTTCATTTGTAAAACTTAGACTTCAGCTTTTCTTCTCAGGCTCCTTGGCATTTGATATTATTTCAATTTAAATTATTATATGTAGGCAAGGGTAAATATATCTTTCTTGCTACCCAGTAAATGATACAACTGTTTCAGCCTTCTGCCCTACATCAATCGCCATTTTCATAATGAGAAGATTAATAAAACTAAACGTTGCATGAAAAGTTTAAGCGTGTCGAGAGGTTGACATTTTTTAAATTAAATAATTTCTAGTAAAAGTGTGTAAGTTATTAAGGGGCGACAGACAAGCATGTGCCATCTCAGTAAACTTATTCAAAATTTACACCGAAGCGACACTGAAAGAACTATCAGTCCTGCAAGGATTTCATTTATTTAATCGCAACAACATGAAAAATCCATGTTTGCGGTTTGGTTTAGTCTATTCTTTTGCTAATTATCGATTATGTGTTTTTCTAAATTGATTGATGCATATCCTCTGTGATTGATGTTTGTTCGATGAATTGTATCAAGACGAAGAACATTATTAATTATTTATTTCGCTTAGTTTAGTTTGTTAAAAAACCCACTGAACTCGAATGCGTATCTCACCCACTGCAGCTATGAATATATCTGTGAGGCGTTTTAGATATTACGCTGATACATCGTCGATGTAATGAATACATTGGATAGATCATACACAACCAAATATCTGAAACTGTAACATGTAAAATATCGATGGACGTGGAATATCAAAGTCAAATGTTACGTCATCATTGATCTAGATCGACAGGAACAAAACAATGGGGCCAGATGAGATCTTGTCTTCGTAGAGATGTTAGCATTCTTTGACGATTTCGCCTTTGGTAAGATTACAGAAATAATAACTGAAATATCCGGCAGTTGTTGATATACAAGAAGAAGTTAGTAGATCCATTTTCATAGTTCTGATTAAATGTAAATGAATGCTAGTTCACTGAATCATCAGACTAATGAGCCACATAACAAAATTTACTATTCGAATTCTGATGACCCGAGATTGTAGTAGAATTAGTACAGAAATTGGACACGAACAGTTAAATATTATGTTAAATTTTATGCGATATTTATGCCCAGAATGATGTCAGAAGAAGCAATACAAATACAAAAAGATGTATGCCTATATCATACTAAACTTTCTGATAACTCAACACAACGAATTGATTGGACTGTTATGTAAGCTTGACCTATATTGTAAAAATATTATTATTGTAAAGAGATATTTATTATTGAAAGATTTATTATTATTTCAAAGACATTATTGCAAAGACATTACTATTGTAAAGACAGAGTATTATTATTTTAAAGACATATTTATTATTTTAAAGACGTTATTATTGTAAAGACATTATTATGTAAGCATGATCTATATTGTAAAGATATTATTATTGTAAAGACATAGTATTATTACTTTAGAGACATATTTATTATTTTAAAGACATTCTTATTTTAAACATATTATTATTATAAAGACATATTTATTATTTTAAAGACATTATTATTGTAAAGACATTATTGTTATGTAAGCGTGATCTATATTTTAAAGATATTATTGTAAAGACATAGTATTATTATTTGAAAGACATATTTATTATTTTAAAGACATTGTTATTGTAAATACATGATTATTATAAAACCTATTTATTATTTAAAAGACAATATAATTGTAAAGACAGTATTGTTATGTAAGCGTGACCTATATTGAAAAGGCATTAGAAAAAAACATAAAAATTATACTGGGAGTAAAATGCCTTAAAACGGATAGAAAATAAATGCAGTATATATTCTTAAACAGAAAATCAAAGCAGTAAAGACAAGAATGTGTATTTTCAGTGCGCTTATTCAAGCTTTACAGCTAGGTGATCCTAAAATCCTACGAATATATAATATTGACGCTTACAATCTTAATAACGTAAGATAAGTAAATGATTCAGTGTTGATAACAGAATGTCATGCAGAATGTAATAATGGTCGAAGAAAGGGCTTAACATCAACTGTAATACATCCTAAGTTGCTAACCTCGAAGAGCACGGAAAATGTGACACAGAACTTCGAAGCTATTTAGAATAGCTGAAGGTGTCTTACAGAAGTCTAGCAAAGTAACAAGATGCAGGAAAAAAATTGTTGGAAACGAAAAACATTGCTGAAAACTTTGCGTAATATCGCTCCCCCTATTTGACAGTTAATACCGGAAAATCTAATCGAAGATTAAGTAGATACAGGAGACCACAGAAATGTTGTTCTACAGAAGGGTGCTGAGAATAATATGGATTGAAGATGTGGATAACGACGAAGCTTTAAGGAAAATGGAAAGAAAAATGACGATTATGCGAAGAATCAGAAAGAAAGTGTTTAAATTCCTTGGACACATAATGAATAAAAGTCAAGCAAAATGGAAGAAGCGAATAACCTACGTAACGAGATTTTGAAAAATGGTTGACAGAATAAATACTGCAGGCGATGGGGAAAAAATTAAACCTTACTTAAAACTAAAAAGGACGAGAACGTGTAGAAAGCCATGATTGTCCACACCCCGAGGAGACACGATACAGGGGGGACGTTTTTTACTTTTAAAAAGTATAGTGCCAGTGTGAGCGTTCAAGTTATTGGTTAGAAGTTGCTGGCAAAATGCATGTATAATATGATGATTTTATGTGTCAAGTTCTTCTAAAGAGAGTTTTTTTTCCACCTAAATATACAGTTCGATGTGAGAATCTTAGTTTAGTAAATCTATGCGATTTGATAACTAAATCTAATTACAAAATCTACAAATTGTTTTTCTCAAGGGAAAGATCCAAACATTAATTCGTATCAATTAAAAAAAAAGAAAAGAACTGGGAACTACGTATAGTGATTGACTGAGTTTGTTTGAAAGCATATCAACTCATTATAGGCTATTTCTGGAAGCATTGAGATCATAAAACTATGATATACGTAATTCTGCTTTCACAATTGAATACATGGTAGATGATACTCAGATTTTCTGAATATTGTTAATGCTAACATCTAGGAAAGTGAATCGGGCTAACGTTCTCAGCTGACATGAAGTTGAAAAACTATATTGAATCCATTGATAGGTCAGCTGCTAAGAAAGTCGGTTCATTGTACCAGACGAGACATTTTTTTCTCCAGAATCAATCTTACTTATCTATAAGTCTATAGCGTATAATATTGCTGCTATATATGGTCATCTGCCTCGGCTCTTTAACTTGAGATCCTTGATAAGATCCAAAGAATAGTCAGCAATTTTATTGATCTTGATCTGGCGTCTCGGCTTCAGTCACATACCCACCGCTATAATGCTGGCTCTCTGTCTTTTCTATAAGTACTTTCATGGCTATTGTTCGGATGAAATCTTCCCTATTGTACTTAGACTTTTTGAATTTAAGCGCAGTACTAAACTGGCATCGAGATCATATCAATTGAGCTGGCTATATGTGGACATAAGTTCTATGATAGCAGTTTCTTTTCTCACACTTCCCGCTTGTGGAACACCCTTCCGGCTCTATACTCCCTATCTACTTTAATCTCCAATATTATAACTGCAATGACCATCGCTGTCTATTGTACTCCTGACTCCTCTTTTCTCTTTCTTCTCATTATTAATGTTTCAGATTCTAATTCTTCCACAACCTGCAACCCCGTGTGTATTAGTGGCTTTACTGCCTTGCATGGGGTGATACCGATTAAAACATATGTAAACACGTTTATATATATATTTATTAGAGTAGGTGTTATTTATGTTATATTTTATAGTTTTACTTAAGCTATATTTTGGAATAGAGTTTGATTTCTTTAAGCAATTGTAGAATATTATATGGATTAATGTTATTAAAGAGTACGTTCATGTTAGTTGTTTGGTTGGATTTTTTTAGCGGCATATCAACCCCTATGAGATAATTAATGTTAAATTCTACATATATTGAACACAATTTTATGGTTTCAACTAAATATATTTTGTACGCAATTGTACGCCTTCACCAGCATTGTTGGTAATTTTTGCTATAAGATTTATTGTTGGCAATACTACTATAAATGTATTGCTGGTGAATTTGCTTTGAAAATGTATCTTTGGTCATTTTTTATATAAACATATAATGCTTGTATTTTTACCATAAAAATGTATTTTCATACTTTTATAGATATTTGTTTGTGGTTGGGAATTCAATTTTTGCCTACAACGTGGACCCTAACAGTTGGTAGAGTTTTCTTGTCGATGGCTGGCCTAGGAAGTCACTTGAGAGCGCACCGACGGGGAGTGGCAATTGACTATCAAGCCATAGACGTCCAGCAAACGAAATGTGATATTTGCCGTAAGACATGCAGGTCCAGAAGAGGTTTCATGCGACATTTTAAATTGCATGATAATATAACACCAGCTGTTGCATCTCTTACGTACCGTGTTTGTGCCAGAGTATGTAGGTCACTTGTTGGGCTAAAGAGTCACATTCGTTCAGCACATCTCCAAAAAGATATGAAGCAATGACCGTACTCGAACACGACAACCGGCATATATATATATATATATATATATATATATATATATATGATATAAAAGTCTCAAACACTAATATTCCATGGTTATAATTTATTACATTGGAATCGTAATCACGATCCAATTCATCAGACTAAACAAATTAAAAAAGAAATCGGAAAATACTGATTTCTTTTTTAATTTGTTGCTCTGATGAATTGGATCGTGATTACGATTCCAATGTAATAAATTATAACCATGGAATATTAGTGATTGAGCCTTTTATATCATATTCTTACTCTGTCCTGGACATTGAGTTCTACCTGGATTCTATCCTCTTGCGAATTTATATATATATATATATATATATATATATATATTGACCACTAATATTTTCAATATCTATCTATCTATATATCTCTCTTTCTCTCTCTCTCTCTCTCTCTATATATATATATATATATATATATATATATATATATATATATATCTTAGTGAATATGTATATATATTAGTAAATATGTATATATATAAGTGAATATATATATATATATATATATATATATATATATATATATATATATATATATATATATATATAACTCCGCATGCTCATTTGTGCGTATGTGTTATATTAGGTTTCCTTTAATAGGGTTTCCTTTTACATTTCCCGACAAACAAAATAATACTTATTTGTAGGTCGAGTGAAAGAGTTTAATGCTAAATTCTCAGTACTAATGATCGATATTGGCACCAAACCAATGTCGGTGATAAATCAATGTAGCTTTGCCCTTGCTTGGCGCCATCGTCAAGCCCAGTTGCAATTCACATGAAAATTGTGATTAACTGATTGGGTCGCTCTTACAGTTATATGACCTTTTTTATTTCATAATGGGATTCAGTTTGGCTTCCGGAGCTGAACCTTTTTATCAAGCGTCATAGAGTAAAACTGTTTTATAAGAATAGAAAAATGTTACGAAGCCAATGTCTGAGAGATTCGGGTTCTTTGAGCAGGAATTGGATTACGTTACTTATAACTCAATAATGCCCACCGTCTCTAAAATTGTGAAAGTGGCATTAATGGCTTATATTTTTATCACACACACACACACACACACACACACACACATATATATATATATATATATATATATATATATATATATATATATATATATGGTCATCTCGAAGATAAATGTCGATGAGAATTGTTCAACATATAAAAGTAACCGAGTACATGCATTTTTTTTACTTTTTCTTTTTTACCACGGCATGATTCCTGAAAGAAATTAATCATAGAATATGAAGATTATTTGAAATATAACAGCGACTTGCCTAATGCGTACTGTTCCGCTGATAGATGAGAAGGAAATAATTTAATTATATCGGCACTTGTATCTGCAGGGAAGAAGAATATGGGTCAAATCCTATAATTTATACCGTTATTTTAAAGAACATAATAACTTATATTTATTCTTATCTTTATCATTACTTCCCTATTATACGGTAGACATTAATGCATAATTTAACCAGTTTTATTTTTTCGCTTCTTTTACATTTCCCATTATATTTTCGCTGTGCATTATGCTATTTCAGTAATAATTAATAAGTTACTGGAAACTAGAGTATATATGTTGGTCTTCCGCACTCTACAATATCCACTACAGATATTATTAAAAATTAGCATTAAAGATATCTTAAAAGTTACGACTAGGGAAGGAAGACCTAGAATAATACAAATGAAAATGAGTTATATACGAAAATCTTTTATATAAACTATATATACAAATATAAGTCATTCTTAGATTTTATATATATATATATATATATATATATATATATATATATATATATATGTGTGTGTGTGTGTGTGTGTGTGTGTGTGTGTATGTGTGTGTGTGTGTGTGTGTGTGTCTATGTGTGTGTGTGTGTGTGTGCGCGCCCGTTCGTTTGTGTGTGTGTGCATAAAATAGATAGATTAGTTAAAAAAACAAGAACAAACGAAAGGGTACCAATATAATCGGTATGTAACACATTTATTAAATATTAATTAGTAAACATTTGACAGAAATGAAGCACGGAAAGAAAGGTTTTAAGTTTGGAATTTTCGGTTACTCCTGTGTTTGTCATCAACGGGGTGAGATATGAACAGAGAAATGGGAATTACTCACCGGCAGATGTTTTTGTGAACGGTGTATTTTCTGTTAGGGATCTTATTATTAGAAAAGGCACGATGTTAAAGCGTTAGGCCGGTCGCGTTAGTCGGGGGAGTGGGGATATGATTGCAAATATAGATGAAGAGAGTTATAGGTTACGGATTGGAGAAGATGTTTCGCATGTACTCAATGTAGCCAAAAATTGTTCGACCTACTTGTCAATTTCAGAACAACGTGCTGTACTTATAATAATTTGTCAATTTCAGAAAGACGGGCTGTAGATAGAATAACATCTAACGAGTCAAAATTAAGGAGGAACAAAGGAATATATATTAATAAAATATAATGAAATTAAATAAAATGAAAAAAAAGGGAAAGAAGAAATAAAAGAATAAAACTTCGACTAAACATTTGGAAATCTATTGTTAAAAATGGGGGTGCAGACAAATAATAATAAAGGAAAAACAGAAGGGAAATGCGTATACATATATATATATATATATACATATACATATATATATATATATATATATATATATATATATATATATATATATATATGTGTGTGCGCATGTGTACATAAGGGCACATAACAGTATGTAAATATACACAAGCCACCACACAAAATTATGAATCTCTATACACGTTAAGATATAAATACATAATACAAAATGAATATATATCTTCACTAACCTTCCTCACTCCTTATATAAGCTTATATGCAACAGAACTATAATTATAGAACCAAAGATGGTAACCGGAAATAACCCTCAGTATACATGGCAATACTTCCATTAGTAAATAGTGCGTAATGTAGGAAATCGAAGGTGGCAGAACATAAAAATGTAGTAGGTAGGTAATGGCTGATAAAATTTGGAGTTAAAATGTGGGCGGATGGCCTATTCATCTGAGGAGTGGTTTTGCTGGTAATGGGTTTCCTTGTGAAAATTATACTCTGAGTAAGCCCAAATATCTGTTTAGTCCCCTTATGCAGTATTTTTCATTTAGGGTATACTTCAAATCCGATCTGCATCTATCCTCCCGGCTGACGAAACCAGACGCTAAAAGCACGCGCTCGACATCGTCGATGCTATGACCAGGTTGGTTGAAGTGTACATAGACTGTGAAATTGTTGATGTCCCTGATACATTTCTTGTAGTTATTGAACCGTAAACGGGAATCTGTTCCAGTTTCTCCCACATAATTCCCCTTCTCGCATTTGTGACAGAAAAGTAAATATACGAGATTGGAACTGTCGCAGCTAAGAGCAGGGGTCTGAATAGTACGTGAGTACCGAGGTATGTGTAAATGTTGTGAGTGATTATGTGTTTGCAGACCAGGCACCGGGGTTTATTGCAGATGACATTCCTTTGGTGAGTTAAAGTGCCGCAGATTTTTGATGATGTTAAAAGTGTGAAGATTTTGGGGCCTGTCTCCTAGAGTGTAAGGGTTATCGCTAAATAAGAATATTTATGTCGTGTAACTTTACCAGTTTCTCAGTTTTATGATTTTCAAAAGTTAAAGGGACATAGTGAGATGTGTGACACTGTCATTATATGGGTCATATCTGTAATGGTGTAGCCACAAATCTATCCATTTCAATTTAACTCTTGAAAATGATAGGACTGTGAAAACGGTAATGTCACTCTAAATATATATCCTTAGACAATAGTTGCATTTTCAACTTCTTTTTCCAATATTTCTAACAATTTTGGATATATATATATATATATATAAAATACTTTAACGATTTTCACTATTTACATGGTTCTGGCTGTTGTCCTCCTCTTTATTTTCATATTAACGACGTTTCGGCCGTTGTACGCTCCGTCTTCCTTCTGGTGATAATATCTGAAGAATGCCGGAGCGTACAACGGCCGAAGCGACGTGAAGAAAGATGAGGATAAGAATCTGATCAATGTAAATAGTATAAATATACATTCTCATAACAGGCAAACAATATTAGGAGACGGATAACAACATGAAGTTAATTGTATCTTCCTGACAATGGTCAAGGTATAATCCTTGTGTTATGTCGCATTTTCCAAATTAAGGTTAATTGGATTTGTGCGACCCGCCGTAGTCAGAAGATACTCCGTCGTGCGCTAAGGAGCAAAGGAGTATCGTCGGCAAACTCCAGTCAAGTGACTCTCAAGTGTCTCTTAGCATACCAGTCAATTCTAAAAGAAATGAGATGATCGAATTTTGCATATCTGCTCTGTTCTTTTTTAGAGAAAAGTTTCTTTAAATGTTGCAGAATTATTTAACTCAAGCTGTGTTCGTTCTTTGTCATTAGTTTAGTCAACTGGAATATGTCTTTACCAATTGTTAATGTATCATCTTCCCACGTATTTCATTTCTTTGCCCTTTCCATCTGTACAATTCTTCTGTCTTATTACAATCATGTGTCATAATAAAAAATGCTGCTTATAACTCATTGTCTGTCGTTTTTACATTTTCTCTTTGTTGTTTTATATCTAATTATTGGCTCTACTTATATATTTTTTTTGTTTTTTCTTAATTCCTCACGGCAAGTCTCCTTTAAAAATACATAAAATCAAATATTGTCAGGCTAATGCTTTTTCAGTCACTATTTTCCCCTCTTTCATTTCCTTTCACAAATATAGTAAAGAACTCTTGTGTCTCGTTTGTTGATTTCTCATTCTTGTTTCTTATTCGTCTCACTGTAGCTAAAATGAAGTTTCAGGTAAAAAGTAAAAACGATAGTTCCAAGTCAAAATAGAAGTTGTATTTTACATATAATATTTAATGGTTCTACGCCTTGATTCTTAAAACTACAATAACTTTAACATTTTCTTCTGTCATCACATGAGAAGAGTAATGGTAAACTATTAGTAGCAACTTCACTTCCACTTTGTTTTTGGAATGCTCACTTTTCTGTTTAAATGATCCGGGAAGGGTGGAAGTATTTTTGCTTTGTTTTTAGTATAATTTTTCTCCAAGTTTCATATTAAAAAATAATATAATAATAACTGAATATTAAATAATAATAATAATAATAATAAAAACCTAATATTTTACCTGTCGCTATTTTGAAACATATTATCCTATATTATGTTTCCCCGACATTTTCGGTTAATGGATTCTTTTAAAAGTATATGTGGATAGTATCACCTATTCTTACGAATCTTGGCAACAATTTGGTATTTCATAATGAAATGAAACAAAGTGAAAATAAGATAATGTCAAGTAAGGTAAATTTATATATATGTAAAAAATATTTTGCATGCCATTTTAAATTTTATATTATTCTTCGTAGTAATTCATTCTAATATTATATAATAATATGGTATATTGACTTAACTTACATATATTAATTTTTTTCTCGCGGATATATTTCTATATTTCCATACTTTTTAGTACATCCACTCAAATAACAACTTGCACACAGCCATATCTTATTGAAACATCTGTTCACGTTCGATTGCCGTAGGTATGCATCCTGACAAATACATCTGTGGTACGACGGTGACCTCATCGCACAGGACAGTCGCCTGACAAATACATCTGTGGTACGACGGTGACCTCATCCCACAAGATCGTCACCTGACAAATACATCTGTGGTGACTGTCGAGTAACTACATTAAATCTAGTCTAGCAGACCATAATTACGGTAACGAATTATTATTTGCCTATCTTTTTAACGATTTACTAAGCTTAGATGTGACTCAAAACTGAAAGAATGGAGCAGGTAGTGAGGATCGAACTCACGACTCTGTTGTAATTGATCTAGAAAGACAAGCTTGCTATTCCACCAAGTGGAGGTTCCCATGTCAATTTTTATAGCTATTGTTCGTGCCAATTTTCTTCATTTGAAGGTTCCTTGGATCAAGCACGACTCGATATCCAATCTGTTCTCCATATTTGCAATCTTGTGCCACACCTAAGCAGACAAAATTTCAAGGTTAGATTCTCCCCGATTTTTTAAATAATTTTATTAACAAACCTCCTACTGAATTATTCCGTTTCATAAATAGTTTGAAATAGTTCCTGTAAAAAAAAATATGATTAACATAATTTGTGCTATTCATTTCATCCGATGGCGTTAATGCAATTCAGATCAACAAATTGACACTACTGTTTCTGGACAATATTTTTCCGTAGAAGTAAAAGGAATTGTCCGAACACAATATGTTTGTTTTATTGATATAATGTGATTCGCTAACAGTAGCTTAAATGTGGCACAAGTCTGCAAATATGGAGCCCTCATTGAATCGTGCTTCATCCAGCGAGACTTACTTGCTTACAATTACGCACTTCGGACCCATCTTAAGTAGAGTTTTCTAAATGTGGCAAAAAAAAACCGCCTGCATGGGCACCTAGTGACGACTGAAGTCTCTAATCAGTCGTAATTCATCTAGCGATAAAAATTTGCTAAAACTTACACACATTAGCATATCGTAAATGTGACACAAACACGCAATTCGTAATTGATCTGACGATTCTAGTTTGCTATCATTATACCATGTCGTTGTTTTCTCTTAAAACACGTCGAAGTGTCCCCTGTTTTATTATTATTATTATTATTACCTCCGAAGATATTTTCGCAATCCTGATTTGTCACTTTACGTTTAGCAGTACAGCTGGCGTTATTTCTTTATCTGACAGCAAGATTTCTTCTATAGCTAAATAACATTTTACTGTATGATAGCCAGTATTTTAACATTACATGTGAAAATATATTAACAGTTATTTCTTGAACATGAATTGCTGGAATGATCACGTCTCTAACATGTCCGTGTGTCTTTTAAACTGTTAAATACAGTATCGTTCAAAAATCAAAGGAAGCCTTAAACCAAAATATTTTTTTTAGAGAATTGCTTATTTGGAAATAAATGTTTTGTAACCCTCATCTCACAGATAATATGCTGATTCTAAACCTGTCATTTATATAGCTAAATATCATAATCTCTTTGGCGGGAGTTAGAATTGAATGAAAAACTTTCAAAGAACGTACAAATATAATCGTGCATAATTTTATAACACTTTGCTTAATTAACTTAAATTAAATTGAAAATTTCTTATAAAAAAGAAGGTTTCTGCATTTCAAAAACAAAATCTATAAGACATATTTCGTCTAACATCTTTGAGCGTGAATAATGGCAATAATCCGAAGGTAACATCAATGCTAAGAGACAATCTTTTACTCATATTATATATATATATATATATATATATATATATATATATATGTGTGTGTGTGTGTGTGTGTGTGTGTGTGTGTGTGTGTGTGTGTGTGTGTGTGTGTGTGTGTGTGATAGTTTTAATGTATTCTTTATCTATGGGCTAATGTGTTCAATATCAGAGATACAGCGTACGCAAATATAAAAGTAGAGAATGGAGTCAGTGTCCAGCGGCGGCAGTCTGTTTCATGCTTGAAACAGACTGTCGCCACTGCGTGTTGGATTAAGTGTCCACTTTAATGTTTACTTCAATTTCCAATTTTCCAATTATATTTTTAATGTTCCCGTAAACAGATTTTTCACACTATATACTTAATAGTATTGTACACGATGTGCACAAGAAACATTACAGAAGACCGTGGCTATCAAACAGACCCTGTGAAACAAAAAAGGGTGATGAAATATTTTCACGGAATTGCAAGAATCTTATCAAACTTTTGATTACTGTTTGTGATTCCAGTGACTCACGTTGTCAGAAAGATGTGGATCTTAACAGACCCAACTCGAAAACATGCGATGGCAATATTTTCAGAACAGGCATTTATAATAAATACTGTTTTCAAATGCTTCACTTAAATTAGATATAGTTGGTTCTATATAGGGTGTCCATAAAGTTCGTGTGCACTTTAAAAAAATTATAACTTTATTTGTATTTGCGATAGAAATAATTTGTGAAAAGGATTAGAAAGAAGTAAACCTATGTTAAGTCCGGATTTGTGTTTGTTTACGTTAAAGTTTTAAGTTCTTTTTGCAGACAAACATTTTAGATTTCCTTGATATTTTTCATACATTTTCTGCAATTGTATTCTTCAGGTTTTAACGCATATCTTTCATGTTTTGAATGTAGAATGACCTGGACGTCTATGTGTTTCACATCGGAAAGTTCACTTGTGCGCAAAGACATATATGTGGTTTCATTTTCTCCTTTGTTATGTTCGTAATTGTGTTTATTTTATCGCACCTTTTCTGCAATAGTACTCTCCAGTCTTCTACAACTATTTGTCAAGTTTTGAATGTAGAACGACTTGGAAGCATATGTGTCTCACTTTGCTATGCCAACTTCCGTCGGACAATATATGTGTGGTTTAAGGAAGACTGATTTAATTACTCAGATAGCGACGCGAAAGTGTCCATATCTCAACAAAGGAATCACTGATATACACGGAACATGTGAGAAGAATATTTGGAGGGAACACAAACAAATAGCGATTATGTACTCAGCTTATGTTGAGCTTTTGGCTAATGAATTTATTTTTAGGATAATGATTGAAAATTAAGATGTCGTAAATACTAAATAGTGTATTGTGTGTAATATAAAACGCAAATGAAATTTAACAATAAATAAGTACTAAAATATTCCACCCCCCCCCACACACACACATATATATATATATATATATATATATATATATATATATATATATATATATATATATATATTATAAGTTATAATGTATTGACATTTAAGTTCCACCTGTAGATTCAAGTAGAACCTGACGTATGTTTACTTATATTTTAAAATATAAACCCAATTAATGTTTACCTATAATATAAATACGACCAGATTCTACCACTGGACATAAGAATAAAGAATAAGACTAATTGTTATATATTGTCACAAGTATAAGACGACTAATATTTACCAAGAGTATATAATCTACCAATTTCTTGTCGTAAATTCAAGCATACGCCGGATTAATTTTTGCATATTTTTCCAAGTATAAATTAAAAAGTAGTTTTCATTTTGTAGCATATGATTAATTTCCTCGGTATAGCCAAGTGTATCTTTGATTCAACACCCTTTAAACTTCATGGGTGATGCAAACAAACATTAATACAAAGAAAAAATACGAATAAGAATGAATTATTATTTCAAAACTGACGCCTTAAAATGTGACAGTCACTACCAAAAATGATCGACGGTTCGCCTACTCAAAGTCAATCGATAAATTTTTTCCTTATTTCGTTTTTCTTTCGTTATTTGTCCACGGTTTATTAATATACATTTTTCTTCCACACATTGCTTTTCTTTCTTTCCTTTTTTCTTTCTTTCTTTCCTTTTTTCTTTCTTTCTTTCACTCCATTTTTCTTTCTTCCTTTCTTTTTCACATTGTAAGTTTATATTATTTTTTCATTGTTCTTATCTTTCATTCTTTCTTCATAATTGGTTTATATGCATTTCTTCTATGACTTTTCATTCTTTCTTTCAGTTTATGTACTATGTCCTGTCAGGACGTAGGCGATCATGGCTTTCCACCTCCCTCTACCTAATGCAGCTCTCAACAAATACCTTCTCTCTGCTTCCTCTCCTAGACCACGTTCTGTCATCCACTAGCTTAAGTCCGCCAGGTATGTCACGTTTTTCCCTTCTCTCTCTTTCCCTCTATTCGACCCGTGAGTATTAGATTCTCCGGGGCCTCCTACCTCATTATGTGTCCCAATAACTTCAGTATAAGGCATGCTTGTTGGCAACCGCTCTAAGATCTCATGCTCGGTCGATGATATCATTAGCATCCTTCTGTAGAACCACGTCGCTGTCACCTCGAGTCCCTTCTTCATCTCTTAGGACATCGTCCAAGATTCGTTGCCGTAAAGAAAGACAGGTGTCACGTAACAGTTCAGTATACTTTTCTTTGTTACAAAAGATATTTTCCTCTCTCGCAGTACTGTGCCCAGCTTTTGTAATGTGTCCTTCGCCATCCCAATACGCCTAAGGATTTGATTATCGCAATTACCATCCTCTGTCAAGACGCTTCCGATGTTTAAACTTCCGCGTCTGTTTGAATATAATGATCTCGACTTTCAAATCATATTTAGGGCTCATCCTCTCTATGACGACCATGCACTCCGTCTTCTTGTAGCTTATACTTAGTCCCTCCTTCTTACTCTCCGTCGCTACCTTCTGTAGGAGATTTTGTAATTTAATTTCCTTGTCTGATATCAGTCCTTCGTTACCTGCGTATCTTATGTTGTTAAGATTGTGACCGCCAATGCTAAATCACGGCAGGGTTTAGAGTTCTCTCAGAATTGCCTCGCTGTATAGGTTGAAAACGTATCCTTGACTTACACACCTTTCTATTTTTGTATATTCACTGAACTCGTTCCCTATGCGCTTGCATGCAGTTTGCTGCCAGTATAGGTTCTTGATTATTCTGATATCTTTCCCGAATATATCCAGGTTGAGGAGCATGTCCATGGGATCCTTGTGGCTTACTTTGCGAAAACCTTTGCGTAGTCTATAAAACATGGGTACACGTCATTCTGCATGTGTAAGGCTCTTTCTGATAAACTTCTGAGCATGAATATCGCGTTCCTTGTTCCGGTGTCTTTAACGAACCCACACTGTTCTTGTCCTATCTCTGGGCTGATTCTTCTGCGCTCTCTGTTCATTAGAATACGGATGATGAGTTTTAACACGTGGCTCATTTGGCTTATTGTTCGGGGGATTTCGCATTCGTTTGCGCCTGTTTTTTTTAGGCATAGCTACGAAGATAGGTCCTCCGGTTTATCGCCGCTGTTGCAGATTTCATTTGTTATTTCGGTGATCTTACTTATGCCAAAGTCACCTAAGGATGTCAGCATTTCCGTTACAATCCCGTACGGTCCAGCTGCTTTCTTTCTGTTCAATTTGTCCAGTGCGGCTTCTACTTCGGTTTTCAGAATTCCAGGTCAGTCGGTAGTTCTAAGTATGGTTGGTTGTTCCCTTACGTTGTGGAAAAGTTCTCCAATATACTCGCTCCAGAGTTAAAGATTTTTTTCCTTCTCTAATATGAGCATTCCATCCTTTGATTTTAGGCAGCCTGTTGATGAGCATGTCTTTTGTCCTGTTAGTTGTCTTATTTGTTTGTGCATGTCTCTTTTGTTGGTAGTACTCAATCTTTCTATTTTTGCATATTTTTCGTTTAGCCATTCTTCTTTAGCTTTCCTGCATTTGCTCCATATTTCCTTGTGTAATTTTCTGTATTCGGTTCCGTATCTTGTCCGAGTTTTCTGTCTTCTTTCCATCATGTCGAGAATCACATCAGTCAGTCATTCTTTTCTACTTTTTCGTTCTGTCTCCTTTGGGATGATATCTTTTGCTGATGTCACTAAAGCGTCTCTTAGTTCGTCCCATTTCGAGTTTCCATTGTGTGCCTCGTATCTTCTTTTCACATTGTCCATGTATTTTTCTTTTAGGTTAGAATCGCTCAAGAGTTTGTTGTATTGCAATTTGGGTGCGTCGTTACGCTTCTTCAATTTCCGAAGTTTCACACTTAGTTTACATATAAGAGAGCGATGAACGCTTCCGCAGTCGGAACTTAGGTTAGGTTTAGCAGTGAATCATTGCATTCCTGAATAGTTATTTTATATTCACTATTTCTCAGATGAACATTTTATATTCATTCATTCATTCATCGCTTGTTTATACAGTATATTTCATTCTGAGAGAATTATATATTTTTCTTTCATTAATTATAAATTTAAATTCTTCTTTAAATTCAAAGTAAATTTATACATTTTCTTTCATTCATACTTAATTTATTTATTCGTTATTCTTTTTCTTTTCGCCATTTAAATTATATAATTCCTTTATTTCTGTTTTACCGAAGTTATATAGTCATTCATTCTTTCTTTCTTTCTTTCTTTCTTTCTTTTTCTTTATTTCACTCATGATTAATTAATATTATTAATTCCTGTTCTTTATAATCATTTTTGTCTCTTTCGTTTGCTCATCATCAATATATATATATATATATATATATATATATATATATATATATATATATATATACTAATTTGCAATTAGAATTATGATAATTTCCATGCTTGGTTATTTTTTCAAAATTTATTATAGTTTTAGTTCCCATTTATAATATTGTGTTTTCTTTTCCCCTCGACGTTTTAAAGTATAGCACTCATAAACTCAAATAAATACGGTCTCTTTATTTTATTGGAACCTACTCTTTCAACAAGGACACGTGGTAAAATCTACTAAATAAGGCTGTCTTAACAAAATACTTTAGCTATGTACTTTTCTGAAGTAAAGAAAATATAGTAATGTTGTAGAAGCAACCTGAAATATCATTTCAGTTAAACAAACGAATATAACAAAACATTGTTTCAGAGTTTGTAAGAAGGACTGTAAGCTGGTTAGATGCGCAATGATCGGGTCATTCTTCTGGGCGTAATGATGAACTACATTTGTCTGGATGCTATAGCAATGGTCATCTAACAGGTAAATAATTAGAAGCAAAACTGAATTCAAGCCACACAACTGTCCACTCTTAGCTGCGTTAATTTGGAAATATACCTAGACTTGGAAAATAATTGGCCCAGATGATTTGGCAGAGCTAGCAGGAAAGCAAGAAGGGACATCTTCAATACGCTCCACTCACTTAAGGTATCTCGCCATTTCCAAGAATATACTTTACTGAATATAACGAGACCCAGAAAACGGGTTAGTGAAGGCGAAAAGAATAAACGAAACTAGTGAAAATGGATGTTTATATAAAGAAAATATTTTCATAGAATTGCATGATTATTTCGCACTTTTGTTTGCTAGAAAAGTTACGACAATGAGTGACCGCTGTAGAGTGACTGAAATAGAGTTCAAATTAGAATTTGCATGTCTTTGAGTGAACATCTTTGGGATGAGAAAATGTAAAAACCTGATATTATGAATAGGGCGTTATATACTATACGTTTTTTAATATATATATTTTTGGCCGAGCCTACGGGATCGGGAACCCCGCATTAAATTCGGCCTAGTGCCCCATGTGACTGCGTGGGGCAGTTGCAAGATACTCTAGCAGGGATCTGTTCCATCTGTTCTGTCAAACTTTGTGCCTTTGAGCAGAGTTGAACGCGGACGAGGCTATGCAGAAGGACAAGATCTCGTCCGAAGAGGTAGACAGACCGAAATCGTTTATGCGGGGTTAAGGAGAATTTTGGGCCAAGCCTACGGGCTCGGATAGCCCCACAGTAAAATCTGCCTCGTGCCACATTCCTCGTGGGGAGGCAGGTAAATACCGACTAGCTGGGATCTGTTACAGCTGGGCTGTCGAACTCTCTGCTCTAAGGCATAGAGGAACCCGGACGAGGCTTTGCCGAAAGGCAGAGTCTCGTCCGGGGAGGTAGACAGACCCGTTTATGCAGGTCCTACAGGGATTTTCTGCCCGGATGATCCACGTTAAACTCTGTATTGTGCCACATCTACCCTAGTGTGGTGGGGGGTAGTAAATATTGACTAGCTGGGATCTGTTTTGGCTGTGCTGGTCGAACTCTTTGCCTCCGGACAGAGAGGATCCCCAGACGAGGATATATGAAGGACGGTCTCGTCTCGGGAAACAGCTCCCTGACCCTGTTTTATATGGTGTCTACTGGGAATTTTTGGCCGAGCCTACGGACTCGGATTTCCCCACATTATAATCGACCTTGTGCTACATTCTACCCCGTGGGGAGATTGGTAAATATTTCTAGCTGGGATCTGTTGAGTACGACTCAGACTTACGCGAGAACTACCGATCTTCCAATAGTAGCATTCCCTACTGGACTGACTTGCGACGACCTTGTGCATAAATGTTACTTTACTTTTATTGTACTGGTTTTTACAATAAACCTTTACTCATTTTATCCACCTTGTTTTCAAGTATATATTCCTATTAGCACGAAATATAACAGAAATTATGAGACCTAACTGCCAATCTAGTACTGCGCTTTTTTCCGTGAAGCTGTCGTAGCAACGAAGAAATCTCATCAGTAAAAAATAATACTGAGAAAAGGTAAGCTATGTTACAGCGAGGTCAAGACAGATAGGTCTGTCGATATTTATTCGGATTTTGTCAATAATCTGTAGGAAAATAGCAGAAGCACCAGTCGTGATGCAGCAACAACATTCAGCTACACGAAATATGGTAGGCTAATAAATGCCAGATTCCAAAGGGAGGAAATGTCTAGCATGAGACAGTGAACCGACATTCGTAACAGTAGTTTATAAGCAATTAATTCAATATAATCATTCTATTTCATGCCAGGGGAAATCCTGCGACAAAGAAGACGTATTGAGTTTCTCAGTTGGTGGTTATATTCAACCATGCCGATGGCAGGCACAAAATTATTCTTTAATCTTTAAAATGATTAATTATTTTCCATCCTACAACCTCCTTCTCACAGACCAAACATCGCTAGCATCTCGCTGCTCCATCACTATTTCTATGGAAAGTGTTGAACCCAACTACATTCCTTAGTCCCACCAATTCTTACATTCACCGGTAAGACCGGCATGCCACGTACATTATGAACGAACCACCCTCATTACCTTCCCTATTGTGAAATGCAAGTTTCACTAGGGCAGTTTTAACGCACGAAACGCAGATCTGTGGTATCGTCTCCAAAGAAAATGCTTCTCCGATCACTACAATCTTAACCTGTTCAGGTCAAGGGTTAACATTTATCTTTCCCAAATATCTGCATAGACAATTCGTCTTACTTTGTAACCCTTTACCTTGTGTGGCTTGCTGTCCTTATACAATGTGAACATCATTGTAAAATAAAAATACGAGGGTCATTCAATAAATAAGGTGAATCTTTCGGTATAAGGACTTCTAATACAGAGAGAAGCTTACTTCTTTTTTATTTTTCAACGTTGTCTCCCAGCACCGTCACACACTTTTCCCATCTGTGCACAAGCTTCCGTATTCCCTCAGCGTAAAAATCTTTGGACTGATGTCTCAACCAGTCGCTCACAACACTTTTGATTTCATCGTCACTTTTAAAATTCGTGCCTCTCGTGAACGCTTTCAAGGGACCAAACAGGTGAAAGTCTGAAGGGACAAGGTCTCGGCTGTAAGGGGGATGGGGGAGTAGTTCCTAGCCCAGCTCGTTGATGGTCTGCACCGTTTGGGATGCTGTGTGAGGCCTTGCGTGGTCATGATGCAAGATGACTACTTCTGACTGATGACCCTTGAGTTTGTCCCAAGAGATAAGTTCAAATCCTTGCAATGTCATCCACTGTCAGCCTTCTGTCAGACTGAATGAGGTCATTGACTGATTCGATCACCCCAGAAGACCTCACTTCTGTAGGCCTCCCACGCCTGTCTTCATCCTCAACACTGCTCCGTCCTTCTTTAAACAATTTAGCCCACTTGTAGACATTTTTTGGCTGAAACATGTGGCACCACACACAGTTGACATTCTCCTATGACTTTCAACTGGTTTGCACCCTTCAGCAACCAAAAACTTGATAACTCACCGCTGTTCAATCCTGGAGCATGCTTCTTGGCGGGCCATCTTTGTTAATCGCTAAAACTCACAAAGGTTTTTTTTAATCTGCAAAAGAAATTAAATCCATGTGAAAAAGAAGTAAAACAAAAAAAAAAGAGTAAGCTTCTATCTGTATTAGAAGGCCTTATACCGAAAAATTCACCTTATTTATTGAATGACCCTCGTACAAATTGAACGTCATTGTAAAAAATAAATAATAGAATATAATTTCGTTTTGGGGGCGTTAAACGTAGCAATATATTTTTTCCGAAATTCGCAACATACTCTAAGTGATTTTTGAGATCATCTCTCAATTTGATTTCATGGAACTGTTAGAATTGATGTTTTAAACAGCAGTAAGAACTTGCATCATCAGCATAGAAACCGGGTTGTGAACTGATGGAATCAGGAAACTCTTTCATTGTTCGTGGTATATCAAAAATGTATGTAAATGTAATCAAAGTTTTCATCTATTCATCGTCATCAACAATAGCATACAATTTTCGCGTTTACATATATTGTAGATTGCTATTGAATGATACATATTAGTTCGGGTAGAGTGGTTTAAATGATGCGGCATGTTTAGTTAATCGAGAAATAGACGTGTGGGTAAGTGTCTTCCACTGGATATATTCAAGTTCTACAGCGAGTCTGTCCTGAGAGAATTGGAGACTCTGTTTGCTGTCGGTGGACACGATATGCATATTTCACTATATCACTATACGATATGCAGATGTCACTAATGTTGAAGGTTGACACAAGGAAAATTACAGAACATTGAAGTCAAGTTGATAAGAGAAAATAGAAAGAAAGAAAATGGCCATAAAAAACAAGAGAGACTCTATGGTTATCAGCAAGAGAATAAGCCCGATATACGGTCAATGAATTTGTGAGGCGAACATCAAGATGCACAGAAGTTTAAAGAAAGGGTAGGCGTTTTTACAGAGGAAGAAAAATGAGACACCAATATCTGAAGGAGAATCAGAACATCATATACCTTCCAGAAATAAGTAAATTACCGATAACCTTAAAAATTTCATTAAAAAAAACAACAAAACATGCCGATCAATACGATCCACTTTTATGGCGCTGAATACTGAACAGTCTCTTCAAAGAAAAGAGAAAAAAAAAGGGGCAGCAGAAATATGGTCCTACAGAAGAATCCTGAGAATTCCATGGGCAACGAAGAATTCTTAAGCAAAATAGAAAAAAAAAGGACACCGATACTCAGAAGGAAAATGAAACATTTGAAATTTCTTGGGCACATAATGAGGAAGATTGTTTAGAGAAATTAAAACTCGAAATTCATATCGAAAAAAAATACACGGGGGTGGGCCTCAAGCTAACTGCCTGAGGTGCATGTGTAAATGGATGACGGAACGGAGCTACAAGGATTAGAAGGCTGTAGGGAACAAGGACAGCCTGTGCTCAAATATAGAAAAATACTTGGGCTTCAGCAAAGAAATGAAAATCCCTCTTTAGCTCATATGGAAAAATAATGTACATTTCTATTAACCCCTCAACGATACATTTATAATATACTTGCTTTTCTCTTCCTTCAGCCTCCGTTTCTTCTTCTTCTTCATCTTCTTCTTCTCATCCTCGTCCTTCCTTTCTATCATTATTAAAACAATATAGTGTTCATTCTTTGTTTTTATAAATAAAATCTTGGGAGGTAAACTGATAACAATCGCCTGAAAATACCGTAATTTTGAAACCAAGTTAGCGAAATCAAGTGATCTCCTAATTTATAAAGTATATATATATATATATATATATATATATATATATATATATATATATATATATATATATATATGAAGAATATATCTCCCAAAATGGTAGATAAGATAATTTAATGATATCATATTTGCCCACATACCGTCGAATTGCTTAAACGTTCGCGTCATTGTTTTACAAACATATCTCTTGTGAACTTCTTGTGAAGTTCTGCTTTTTTAAGCAGTGTTTCTTCTATATATATTTACACGAGTTGTTGATGACAGTGTTAAAAAGTGAAAAAAATTATGCAAAAATTGTGATCGTCTTCCTGGCATATTGGGAAAAAAAAGCCCTCATTCGTCACTTGGTAGCTTGCAAAAGTTGAAATATATGGGGGGAAAGGTATATCTTCGGAAGTTATTTTTAAGCACGGAAAGCATTTATCAACCAATCACTGTGAGTCTCGTAAAGTTGTCTAATTTTGATTTCTTAACGATCCTTTTGCACATATTTCGACCTAAAAAAATGACTGAAATGAAACTGGTTTCGCCGTAAGATTTTAGCACCAATAATGTGCTGGCATTTAATTCTGAGAATATGTGAGTGCGAAAGCTTTTCATTATTCTATTAAATAAAAGAAACTTTTTCGCATAAAATACATTTTTTTATCTTCAACTTTTCGCATTGTTTTATATAACTTCTTTTAGTTTGATTGATATAAATAAGATTTTCCGTTTGAAAATTTAGATTCTAACTTTTCGCACATTTTTAATAATATATGATATGGTCCCTCTTCTGCCCGTTTAGAGAAACATTCTACGACATCTTTATTGATAATCGTGTGTGGACATAGTTGCGCACGAGCGAACATACACACACATACACGCACATATATATATATGCATGTATGCATGCATAAATGTGCGTGTTTGTGCGCATGTGTGTCTGCATTCGCCTTAACAAAATAGGCTGTGCGATGAAAAAAAAAAACATCGATCGCAGATACGAATTATGGAAAATCTTTCATAGACGGCGACATCATTTTAAAGCAGTATATATGCGCCCACGTTCCATTTATAGTACTAAATATGAATGCAGAAGGAGAAAATCCTCGATAAGGCAACGTTCACAGACAGACACGCCCATGCAAAACAACATAAGAGAATTTGAAGTGGCAAGATCCTCAGTGAAGTTAATGCACATATCTCAACAGTGTATTCAAATTCTAACAATAAACGTAGAATGAGCAGTAGCGCCACCTGTCAGACAGTGACTAAGAATGGAGATAAGAATATATATATAAAATGAATGGGAAAGAGACGTTTTGAATATCCTAGTAAAATATTTCTTTTGATTCTGTCCAGTCTGCTCTTTGTAACCAATGCACTGACAAGTAGATTGTATTTGATATAAGCTTCTTTGGTAGATTTTTATCAGTTTCTCTATATTCTTTCTAGCTTCATGTTTTTCTTTTCTCTCCCGCATTCTGTGTTTGTCTTTGTATAAGTATGGATCGGATAAACATGAAATGTGTAGAATTTTACTCTTTCTTATAATCTGAACACATTTGTTCCTGGCATTTCTAATATTGTTTTGAGAAAGTGTATTTGTTTTTATTTCTTTACATTAGTATGTTTTAAAGCTGTTTTTATTTTGTTGTTGTTCTGGGCAAACTTCCAGATTTCAAGTCAATCTATCTTCAACAGCTTTTCTACGTAGAATTGTTGTATCGCTTATCTCTTAGATTTTATTTTCGTTTTGATTTATATAAAACAGCTTTTATATGATAACTAAAGATATAATGATATATTCAACTGTAAACTTACTTTCTATTACTTAGCTATTGCTATTGGTGGTTATTTGGATTTTCTCTATATAAATTCCAATTCACTCAGACGATTTTTTAAAGTTATATCACAAAATATAACACAACTCTGTGTCGAATATTTTGATTCTTATGCGTATTTTGTTTCCTTTTCAAGTTGCTTTCGGTTTTATTTTTTCACGTATTGATTTATTTCCTAGTATATCACTATGATTTAGTTATATAAATGTCTCGTTTTCTTTAGACTTGTAAGTAAATTTAGACGCAATTCATTAGCTACCCCAAACTTTTCTGTCGTATTTTCAATTTTCAAAATTGACACATTTTCTTTTCTAATTTTAATCGGTAACATCTCAAGCAACGCAGTGCAGCTACCTACAAGAAATGGGTTAGACGGAGTAGAGTAATTAGGAACAGAAACATTAGTAATGAACATAAATAGAAACAAGAGTAAGCAGGAGGACAGTAGATAGCGATTGGCATTGCATTTAATCTTTTGCAGATTAAAGTTTGCTGGAAAGCATGGCGCGGGAAGGGAGTTCTACTGACGAGATGTACGAGAAAAATATCAGCACAGAACTTACGGCTACATCTATCTTGCTCAACTGTAATTTAATTAATCTCGTTGTCAGTCTAGTATTACGCTTAAATTCGCACAGTCTAGGTACCATAGCGAAGAACTCATCCAAACATTTACCTTGTAAGTACTTATAAAAAGAGGCACAGAGAGGCAACATACGGCGATGGACAAGTGACTGAAGCCAAGCCGCCAGACCAGGACAAATAATATTGCAGATTCTTCTTTGGATCACGCCTAGGGGTTCTAGGAAAACAGCAGGGGCACCGGACCATATATTGCAGGAGTATTCTAAGAATGGTAGACTTATAGATATGCAAGATAGATTTTGGAGAGAAAAATGATCTCGCCTGGCAAAGTGGACCAAATTTCTTAGTAGCAATGGATTTAATATTGTTTTCGTTTTCATTTCAGTTAAGAACGTTAGCTCGAGAAGGCGGCACGAGTCACTTTCCGGAAGGTTAACATCGGTCACGCTGTTGGAAGGTAGACAGGGGTCTCAAAGATTATGAATGGAGAGAAGTGTAGTTTTGGAATCGTTATAAATGACAAGCCATATTTTGCCCCAGTTAACGACGGTCTAGAGATCATTGTGGACACCAGTAGTTCTTTTGACCTTGTTGGACTGATCAGCCTTCACTATCGAAAGAGAAGTAAATGGCAGTGTCGTCAGCGTAGATGCCAAATTGAGAACTGATGCCATCGGGAAGGCCATTAATGAAGATTAAAACAGCGTAGGACCCAGTACAGTGCCCTGGGGAGCACACAAGACATTATGAAAGAATGTAGATGAGGGGACATTCAAATTTGAATAATTCCGTTTTTAATTAGTATGATACAAATGTCTATTGATAATTTCTTGGACTGACCTCATTGTTTGTAAAATATGACCCAAAATCCAATCAAAAATATTCATTGAATGCAGGCTTGATCAGGCCAAAAGTTTTCCAGCATCAATCCGAGTTGTGTATGCGAAGTGTGCTTATAATAAAGAATATATAGAGTTCGTATTTGAAACAATATATATATATATATATATATATATATATAAATATATATGTATATATATATACATATATGTGCTATCTAAGCTATTCACCAGAAACTGGCGCTAGAGAATCATAAATTAATGTAGCAAATAATAGAAACCACCGCACTTGAAGACTACCTACAAGAACTAGAATGAATAGCACGTGTAAAACGAAGAGAAAGTCATCATAAAATCAACGTCTTGACGTTCCGTAATACTTCAATATTTAACATTAACGGAAGACCTAATCTTTACTGGAAAGAGCGATAACAGTTAGAGGACATGATAAACCTATTTTCTAGAAAATTTGTTTTAATGTAAAGGTTTTATGAGTTTCAAAATTCAATGGAATTGTCAGCACGCTCAATTAATACCGAGTGTTCTTTGTGTGGAAATTACTAATATTACGAATAACATTTCTCAAAATATAGAAAAATATAATAGGGGAAATTCCAATCGAGTATACGCATAAATATTTTACTGATGATATATATATATATATATATATATATATATATATATATATATATATATATATATATATATATATAATATATATATATATATATATATATATAGTCTTAGTATTTGCATATATATTTAAAAAAATGCGCCCTGAAAATGACAATGTGAAATTGTCGAAAGTACTTGGCCTGTGTCTTCCATCTGACAACTCGAATATAAGGACCTTATTATTCAAGGAATTGATAGTAAGTTAATGTTCCATTAAGCCCTATCATCGAATTTATTTCGCCATTAAAGGGCTTAATGGAACATTAACTTAGTATCAATTCCTTGAATAATAAGATCCTTATATCCGAGTTGTCAGATGGAAGACACAGGCCAAGTACTTTCGACAATTTCAAATTGTCATTTTCAGGGCGCATTTTTTTTATATATATGCAAATACTAAGACGATTTTTAAAAAAATATGCTACTTATTGACAACTGAATATATATTTTAGAGCGTGCGTTGGGGCGATGCTAGAATTCTTGTTCAAATCGATCAAGTTTGAAATTTGTTTTAGTTTTGAAAAGTTAGAAATCCACGAAATTTTCTTATATTTATTTATTTGTTTAAGTGGAATTTTTTCTCTACTAATTGTATGATACTAAGTCAATTTCAAGAGGACATTCTCCTTCAAATTCTGATGCTTTGTATTATGTTAGATTTGGATATGAGAGTATATATATATATATATATATATATATATATATATATATATATATATATATATATATATATATATATATATATATGTATGTGTGTGTGTGTGTGTGTGTGTGTGTGTGTGTGTCATATAAATCTGAAAATCGTTTGAGAGACATACAGAAAGATTCAAAGCTAACATACACAATAGTGCTTATAACTTCAATATATATTTCTATTTAGTCATCGCAGTCTGTTCATCTACAAGAGATGATGTCTTCATTATTCTCATCAAAAATCCGATTATATTAGAAAAAACACAAAATGACTTCAAAGAACTTATGTAAAATACTTTTCGCGTGTCTTTTATTGTTATTTCGAATAATTCCATCTACAGCATTCTTAAAGAAACACTCCAGACATAAATATCTTTTAATTCTCAGGATTAGAGAAGTCTTTGGTTGTAAGTATATATTTTCTCACCTGGAATCTCTTTGTGCCTAAAAATGAATCTCTTGAGATTATTAAAAAATAGTATTGTAAATACGCATGTAATTTGTTTCCTTAACTTCATAAAAAACGAAACTGATTAATCAGAATATCTTCCATAACTAAACTATAGAAATAATAATAAGTTTACTGTACTGTGATATTCATAGAAGAACCCAACGAGTGTGTATTGGCTACCTATATTCAGAGATAACATCTACATGTCTTTACTTTCCAGACAAAGATTAATCAACAGTTTCAAGAATGTTCGCCAATTGTCGGTATTGCATTTCTCTCCAAACTTGTTCAGTGATAAAAACTTATGTCCTGATGATATTGTGTTTTTAGGCAGAGAAGCATTGGTTTTGAGATGTGATGGATAATGTTAGAACATTTAGGAAAATGAAATCTACATATAATAAGTTCTAAAGAAATATATCAATTAACCCTATATTCTACATTTTAGGCAGCGTTTCTGATCGACACGCGCACTTAATGATAATATGAAGTATTTTAAATGAATATTCTTGATAAGCTATGAATATCATATTGAAATAGAACAACATAAGATTACACAAAATATCAATATAATATGGAATAATGTTGACGATTGTATCTAAATTAGTAAAAGTTAATTTTGAATAAAATATTGGTCATTGTTTTATCTCAGTGATTAAAATATGTACTAAGAAAACAATGTTACCCAACAAAACCACCAGCATCGTGTACCCACTGAAGCGTAAACCCATTAAAATCTCAGTAACCCGCGTAACTAAGCTTATAATCTAATTTCACAGGAATTTGTTTCCTATATAAATACATTTGTCTGAAAAGTATTCAATTAGTTACACTTTGAAGGTAAACGTCTTAAGCAAGTGTATGACACCTAAGAAAAATCCCAATTTGTACTCATTTGGAATTTGCACATGTATCACAATGTATATCAGAATATACAAAATATTCTGCAAAGCCGTCTATCGAGACGTATACTGCTACGTAGCCGTGTTTTTGTTAATCTCAATCACGGTCTTAAATCTCGTCCCTTTAAATGGCGACTTCATTTAGGCCGGAAGTTGCAAGATGTCAAATCCGAAATGTTGAAGCTCTGCGATTTGGATGAGTTGAATTTTGCCAGAGACAAATGCATGGAAGAAATGTGCAGAGGCATTCCTTTAATTAATCACCATTCCAAAACTCCAGCTCATTTTATCATTCAACTATCAAACAATGTCCTTGTAGCAATAATTATGTTTTGCACGTTACAGGCGAAAAGTACCATCGAAACCTCATCAAGCAAAAAATAGTTCCCAGGACATGGAATACCAGAATACTAAATCAAAAGGGCCAGTTAAAAATATAAAGCAGGAAATGAATAGGCTAAATGGTGATATTTTTTATACAGTGTAACCCAGATATAAGAGAGTTGTCGGGACCGGAGAAGAAGTATCTTATATCCGAGTTTCTCTTATATCCGGGTTTGGTCTATTATATATACATTAACACAGGCTCTAATTTGGGACCAGAGAACATCTCTCTTATATCCGGGTTTCTCTTATATCGGGGTATCTTATATCCGGGTTACACTGTATTTGCGAAAGAGGGCAAGAACTGGAGATTCCACCAGTAACAAACCTCTTCTATTCTTTTTATGTACTGTGTCCTTTCAAGAGGTAGGCGATCATGGCTCTCCACTATCCCCTATCCCTTGTAGCTCTCAATAAGTTTCATCAATCTTCCAGCTGCCCCAAACCACATTCTGTCATACACTTGCTTAAGCCCGCCAGGTATGTCATGCGTTGTTTTCCCTTGTCTCTCTATCCCTGTACTCGACCTGTGAATATCCAATTCTCCAGGCACTTCTTTCTAATTACATGTCCCAGAAACTTCAGCTGCCTCTTCCTTATGTTAAGTATAAGCCTCATCCTAAAGCCATATACACAGGTAGAGAGAAAAATGAAAGGGGAGTAGGGCATATTAGACCAATACACGACGAAATGTGTTCTGAGATACTATTAACTATCTGGTTGAATTCTTGTAGCTAAACTGAAACATACTCATCATTATTGTATACGCACCGAGAGCACAAAGAACGGAAACAAAATTGAAAAGTTTTACTGATTGCTAGCTAACGTCAAGACTCAATGTAAATGGCAGGAAATTACAATTGTCATGGGAGACCTGAATTTAGGCAAGGAGAGGGATGATGAAATAGTTAGTAACACCTGGTAAGGAACGCGGTGAAAAATAAGTTCAATGGTGCACGTCAGACGATCAGGTTGTAACCAACACCTGGTTTCCACAAAACTCTACTTAGGTGATCGTACGGCAACCGGTGTTTCAAAGCGTTGTGACCGTAAGCTGTCATTGTTTTAAAAGTGTCGACCCCACAAGTGCATACACTGTGCTTAAAACAAATAGAGAACATATCTCTAAGGTAGAAAGTAGTAGAAATCTTTTGTGCATTTTTAATACAATTTGACATTTGATACTAACCCATGTCGTGTCCCAGTGGTAGCAAAAACGAAGCCGTTTGGAGTTGAGGCCCTGTAGTGGTATGGTACAGGAATAGGGAACGGATTGAATGCGACCGACCCCAGAAGACCCTCCACGGCGAAATAGACAAATATATACATGATCTCAACGACTAAATCGGCGATGAATGGCAGAGTAACCAAGGCAGACCATGACAGACCAAACATTCGAAAGCTCGACGCAATCAGTTTTGCCATATTTCACCAGTCTCAATCCCCTTTGAGACGCGAGGGGGAGATTCTGGCCAAATATGTGGGTTCTCCGTCACGCAGAGACGTCCATGAAAATCAAATTCACGCAAACGGCCTCGTCAAACTCTCTTAAATGTACAGCCATCCGCGCCACCCTTACTGCCACTCCGATCACTAACCAATGGATAGGAATGTAAGGAATGTATGAAGAAGGGAATGTGAAAAATGGGACTAAGTGTGAATGAGATAATGACATGTATTGTATGAGAACACCTGTGGATTGTCAAGAAGTTCCATCTATTTCTTTCCGTTCCGTATAATCACTTATCAGGTCCTAACTGGAAAACTACTGTTAATATTTCTAGTAAATATATGCTTCTTCTCTCCAAATTTGATGATAACAGCTACATAACATATGCAGTTTATATTAGCGTTACATTGACAATAATCTTGAATTGTTTAACCGTTGAACACAGAGAAATATTTTCTATCTTATAAACATGGGCTGTCAGATATCTTGTTTATAACTTTTTTTTTGATCGGTTCCAATTATTATACGCGCATTTTCATTTCAATTTCCAGTCGCATACATTTTTTGGGGGGTTTAGTCATATTGTTAAACAAATATTTATGGTGTTGCTACCATATCGATGAAGTGGCATATTTTGAAGTCTCTTTGCTCATTACGTCTAATGGTAATAGTATATCTTTGCGGATAGTTCACTTAATACAAGACCATGATGATCCTCCAGAGACCACTCACATGGATTAAAAGGAGAAATAACTAACTTGTATATGCGAATAAATCTAATCAATTAACATTAGAAACTATACGATCCATTACGAATGTGACCTCAACGCATAGGCTGCTGCTGCTGCTATTCTTCTTCGTCTTCGTCTTCGTCTTCTTACATCCCATTGAAATACCGGTTTCAGTAAGATCACCGAAGTTAAGCAAGAGTGAACCTGGTCATTACCTCGATGGGCGACCGATTGGTATTTCGGTAATATTAATTGAAGATTTGAATTCTAATTGCCTTTGGGTTCATTATATTTCCGGTTATATTTATATTCATTTATGTGCGAATACCATTGGAAAATGTATGAATCCACCGCATCCCCCACCAGCATTCTTAACAGTAAGAGGTGTATCACAAAAACTATTATTATCCGAAAAACTATTAAAATCTAAAAAAATATATTCTTGCTTTACATAAACTGATACGCATTGATAAGCCTTAGGAAATCAATCAATTAATGAAATAATAATAACGACAACAAGATAATTTGTGAAATGAAAGGAAATAGTTTTATGAATAAAACAGAATTTAGCATATGACTTTCACAGCAAAGAACGCCAATATATTATACGGTCTTTCAAAAATTCATAAGAATTTTTATAAATTTTCTCCACTACGCTAAATGTGTAGTGGATATATATGCTGTAAAAAAAAAATCATAGATGTGCTAGATATTTTTTGTCCCATATAGCAAAGCGATCGTCGTCTTATGTCCAGGATACATATGATTTCACTTCTAAAATAAATGAATTCTCAGAACGATAGAATGATTGTCATGATTGCTTTTTAGTCACCAGGGATTATCCTAATATTGACAGTGATGACGGAATTGGGGCATACATGAAAACTTTTGAGAAACAATGAAACAAAACCATTCCGTTAAACTTTCTCTGTAGACTTCTACTTTTCGTCTTAGCAACACGATAAATTTGGTAAAAATATTTTCCACCAAATCAAAGCATGTGCAATTGGAATCCCCATAATCGTTAACTTTGCGAATGTTTTTTTTTAATGACAAACTTCGAATAAGAAATATTCGAAGCTTTCAGAGCGCAGCCATGAACCAGTAATTTGGCTGCGATTTATTGATATTTCCTTCATCTGGTAATGTACGTATGAAAGTTTGCTAAAATTTCTACGATTTTGTGATACTCTTGCACAAGAATATCTTTCGATCACATGTAAAATTTACATCTACTTTCTCCAAAGGTGATGTTGAATTTTTAGGCACTAGAGTAAAGTTCTCAAGGAATTTTCTATTGACCAAATTATTTTGCAAGTCGACGTCATCACCCATTTAACTAATCCACCGTTCTTGTCATCCTCAGACGATAATGCCAAACACGAATTGTCAATTTTTTCGCAGGTGACGAATTTGCACGGAGATAAAAAGATTATTGGAAGCATGGTAATAATTTCATTCAGTATTATGTTAAGCGCAGCTCTCAAGAATCAAGAACGAAACAAATTGCGAATTAAATAGCTAAAAACGAAGATTACCATAATTTTATACCAGGTCAAAACACTGGAACACGCAATAAATATTCTGGCAGAATCCCATTAGTCATCACTTGGCACCGAAATTTTGCTGGAAATTCGAAAACACTTCACGACAGATATGAACATATTGCGCAAAAAATATCCGCGTTTTAAAGAGATATATCGCAACCCGCCTATAGTTTTTTCAAAAGAAATAAAAACATCAGACAAATTTTAACAGACGTAAACGTCCACATTCAAAACAACATTGAAGTTTCGGGTCGTTGTACTCCCAAAAAACATTCATAGAAGAGGAATCTCACTGCGTTGTGTAACATGGGTCAAGTTAATTTCAATACAAATTCAAAGAGAAACATCACGATTTTTTAAAGTGTGTGGTAACTGTACTGATTTCTATTAAATATACGCCGCCCAATGTAGCAAACATGACTTGATTTATGTTGGTTGCACAAAAGAAAAAAATGCATAAAAGATTTCATATACACAGGTATTTCAGACACAACAATATAACATCAACGGATTTAGCAGGACATTTTATTACAAACGACTGTAATTTTGACAAGAATGTAAAGTGGACATTCTGAGAAAATATTCAGAATTTACCGACCTTTCGACACTTAAAAAGCATGAGGATTGTTACGTAAGCAAATTACTAATTTCGCGGCCCGGGTGAATGAACTGAAAATCAGGAGATTTCCATAAGATTTATACTATACTGCTTGATTAATTCCACTTAGCAGCTAAAGTAAAATTTCAAGATGAACAAAATCACCATCGTATTAAAGAAGTTTCAGTTACATGCCCTCACGTTGCCGGCGTTTAATTCGTTTTGACTCCTTCATTATCAGGAGAGCCGTCTTTTTCTTTACAAGAAAGCAACGTTTGTACAAAGAGTTGGAATATTTTGCAAATTTATATATATTTATACTTGAAAAGATTTTTAAAAAAATATATAACTTGAAGACAGTCTGTTGAAATGTTGTTTAACATTGTAAAAAAAATGTGGATATTTATTTTCATTTCTTCAATTGCACTCTTCGTTTTACAGTAGAAAAATGTGTGAAGGTTTACCTCAATCATTTTGATTATTATTATTATTATTATTGTTTTTATTGTTGTTATTACAGCTGTTTTTCTCTTGTTGTGTTGTTGTTATTTTGTTGTATAGTTATTACCTCCCTCGTTACAACTAAGGTCGGATATGGTACCAGGCCATTATCTCCTTTACATATTTAAAACTCCATCAATAACATCAACAATGACAAAAAGGATATTAATAATAATAAGAAGAAATCGGGATCTCAAAAATGTGGCACATGGGAACATCAACAATCTATGTGTAGTTGAATCCCTCGGATTGTTTGGAAGAGATTCCGGTAGATTAATTGAAGGGATTCCTGGAAGCCAATGCCTTAAAGAAATACAAATAAATTGTTCTCATGAGTACAGCCCACACCTTACGAAAGGCTTTGTCTATGTAAAATATGTTTCTTTTTTCCAGTGGAAAATGTCATTGTGCCATTTCTAACCTTAGGTCCTTGGGCTGGACCCGGAAAGAATTGAGTACACATCAGAAATCAAAGGAAATAAAATAATAATAATAATAAAGCATACTATTATATATATATATATATATATATATATATATATATATATATATATATATATATATATATATATATATATATATATATATATAGTATGCTTTATACTATATATATATATATATATTTGAATCCACTCACTGTTTTGATGCTGACGAAGTGAAACCGAATTTTATCGGTCTCGCGAAATATAAAATATTACCATGGCTTTCTGAAGTCTCCGATTTGTTAATTCTATATATATATATATATATATATATATATATATATATATATATATATATATATATATATATCGCCATATTATAAAAATAAAATATTTATTTTTATGATAGTGTCTTATATATATAGAAAATAATAAGTTGCTTTTAAAGCAACTGTCAATAATTTTTTTAAAAATTTATTCCATCCTATGCAACTGATTTACACACGGCTATTTTCTTCCATCATATTGACCGATTTGTTTGTGTTTTGCTAAAAGCTTGTTCTGCTGTCATTTCTTCAGCTTCATTCACATTTTCTGTCTTAATATTTATTTATCTTCCTTCCACCAATCTAGCATTATTTTACTTTTTTTATGTTTTCATCTATTTTCATTGTCAACCTCAGCTTCTTTGTTTATCGTTGCTACCAAGCATGGCATTTCTAGCACCCTATTCATGAACCTTTACTTTCCCTTCTAAAAGACCCCGGGCATTGCATTTAATCAGACCTTGACCAGCGAACAAAAGAGGTTCAAAAGTTGAGGTCAATCGCCAGCGAACTGCAAAAATATAATAAACGCTAAGATTGATTTGGTATTTTGTACGATTTATTCTTGTATTTGATATTTCTCACTGATAAAAACAATATTTACAACTCCGAAAACAGGTGCTGACAAAAGAAATATTACTAATACATTTAGGATGGATGACGGCAAAATTTTCACGAATATATTGTAAGGACCAAAGTACGCAGATGTAGGCGTTAAGAAAGGTTAATTCAATTGAGAATACAAGGGTCGCGTGTAATGTCCTTTATAGTCCCAGTAAACAGAAATTGCTCTCTCAAATAGAGGAGTAACAAAACAAAGGGAGAGCACTCTTGATAATTCATAACATATATATTATAACTCCATCCAATTTGTGTCAGCATTTCAATTTCACCATTAAAATCAGTGAAAGGATGAATAATTTCTGTTAATATGGTGCCTAAAATATACGGATTTGCAGCAGATAAGACGGTAAGAAATGTGTTTTATAAAAGCCCATACCTCATTATACATCGGGTGTTGTACACTTTTCGCCCTAAAACACTCACACAATAAATATTCATGGCTGATTCCTTTTTTTACGGCTTATCAACCATGTTCAGATTATTTAAAGCCGGAAAATATTTTTGATCATAAGAAATTTTTGGGAGACAATCATGGCTTCGTGATAGGAGTCTTACTAATTAACCAATAGCTGTGGGGGGGGAACTGTCATTTGAATCTTTCGATTAAAACTACAATTCTTCTCCACTCTCTTGAAGTCCTCCCTCTCTGACAATCTTAAGAGGAACTTCTGTAAGGCCACGTTAGAATCTGTTTGCTCTCCGTCTCAACATGGACACTGAGGAAACATCAAGAAGCATCACTTGACGGAACATATACAAGGATGTTACGAGTTGCATTGAAAGTCAGTTGGTTGAAACACCCAACAAGAAACGCCTGTTTGAACACCTTTTTCCTATCTCAATTTCGCTGAGAGAGAGAAGGCTTCGGTTAGCTAGTCACTCTCGGAATAGTAAGTCAAAACCTGAGCGTGGCACCCTCCAATGGGACCCATTGATCGGCAAAAGATCGGTCGGAAGACCTCATCACACCTACATTGACCAACTTGTAGATGACTCTGGATTCCATCTGGAGGATCTGCAGATGGTGATGTCAGACAGAGATGTTTGGAACGAAAGACAGAATCAGATAATTCTCAACCTGATGATGTGGGGAGAGAAGGTGGATTCATAACTTTCCCGAGGGTATTTGCCCGTAAGTGAATATAACGAACCCAACGGAAATTGAAGCTCAGCTCTCGAATTAACAATTCGCAGCCATTATCCATTGCACCAAGCACGCATCCAAGCTTAGTATACCCGATATTCCCAAGTAGTCACGCATCTAGGTACGGCTCAGTCTCGACTTTGCTTAACTTCAACATGTTTAAACGTGATATGTGTAGAATAGGTATGTCCAATTTTGACCATTTTAGCGTTTTTTTTAAGTTGTTTTTTTGTCAGTTGAAAGACACATTAAATTCGAAATTCTTGTAAAAATTAACTACTTGTTGGATTTTAATGAAAACTTCAGAACTTATTCAGAAATGAATGAACTTATTTTAGAGATGTTTGTCTCTTTGAAAGTCGTGGTATAAATATTTTTTTTTATATCTGTTACCCCCCTCGAACTTAATTTTATGAAAACACAAAAAAAATTTATTTGCAACCTGAATTTTTTTTTTAATTAAATGCACAAAACTCTGAAAAATCTAAATCATCGATTTTTTTTGTTAAAAAAATGTCCGAAATTGTCCAAACATTTACCTCAATTGTAAAAATACAAAACCCAATAAAACTAAGACAATATTTAATTAAGAAAGTTTTTAATGGCTTTTCTGAATAATATATACGGAGGTAATTATTATCTGAAAGAAAAAATTTTTTTTGATGAACAATGAATTTTTACATAAATTTTTTTTTTTTTTCAATTTTAAATACACAATATGACAAAAGGTTGTGATATATTTATACATTAAGTTCTTTCTGCAACCTTATGGAAATGATATATTATGTTTTCTACTTTGTAAAGATCATAAATTTGAAAGCTTATTAAAATCTGACAACCATAATTATTTTAAAGATAATTTTTAATATTCCAAAATTGTATTTAAAATCGTCTACAACGAAAGTACGGATGCACATTGTTGAAATAATGTCACATCAGTAGTTTCCTTTGATAGAAGCAAGTTTTTTTTTTTACTTCAGAAATGGCTTTGATTCATTCAGTACCAACAAAACAACGCTTGTCAAGTTTTCTGAATATCGTCGTATTATTTTCAATTTTTTTCTTTTTCTATTCAAATATAATCGAATAGTGGGATAAAAGAAAATATCGACTATTTACAATTACAAAAAAAAAAAAACGCCCTTGGAAGTCCACCCAAATTTTCAAGTTTGAAATCGAATGCATAAATTCATTGTACATTACTTTGGAATTATTATCCACACGACAAATTATCAATTAAAACGATTTTTGGAGTTTAAAATTTATGGAGTTAGCTCGCTACTACTCAAACTAAAAAATACTTGTTGAGTCAAAACAAAACCAACATAGCATGTTAATTTTATTAATAAATAAAATAAAACTCATATTAAAATTACTGCCATATAATTATTAATAAATAGAAAAAAAATCTGCCTTAATAATAAGAAATAAAATCTCATTTCATTAAGTTAACCCGTTTCAATTAATGGTGTTTCATGTAATTTTTATATTCTCAGAAAAATATTTCATGACTGAAATAATAAACCTCAATATAAAAAAATGTATTTTTTTTACTGTTTTATTTTTACTTGTAAAATTTGATTTTCTTTCATAATTTAAATGTTATTTTCAGTGCAGAATTCTTCCTCAAACGTAAGGTAAAAAAAAAAAAAAACATTTGAAAGTGAATTCTTTTTTTTAAATCTACTAACCAGATTCACTTAAAATTAGAACGAATTATATCACTTCTGCGCTACCGTCCAATAAATTTCCGTGCCGTAAGTTGTGAATATATTGACGTACATCAATTAACGCCTGTCAAAAATGACTCAAAATAGACCACCCCCTATGGAAATATCTCTCTTAAAAAATGTTCTGCTAAAAATGTAAGTAATGTTTCTTTCAAATTACATTAAGTATACTTTAATCATTCTAAATTTCCTAAGATAACAAAAGAAAAAGGTGTAATTGATTTTTCATGATTTTTTAACTAACAAACTATGATCTTTCCGACAGAAATGTCGATAAGTTCGATTTTACGAAATTTTTTGACTCGAAAAAAAAACAAGATTTTTTAATAAAATTTTTAACATTTATAGGAAGGATTAAAAAATCTGAAAAAAATATTCAGAAAAGACTTTGGTCTTTCCTCTTTAATACCAACATAAATATTTAAACGTTAAAATTTGTTTTATCAATTTGGGGACCTTTTGTCGTCAAGGTATACCACTTTTTAGCGAAATATTGGACATACCTAGTGTAGAATTATCATGTTTTGAACAACGAATTACTTTACTGCAGAGAAAAGTATACGGATATCTATATATACAGGTTGCGATGGGTAAATATTGTTATCTTTTTGTTATCTTTTTAATTACGTTCATGAGCGTTGTTTGTTGTTGATTTTGTCGACTGTACAGTATAGTAGAGTAAGTTGGGCACCGTCTGCGAGAAAAAGAGTATTATGTCGCAATTCATTCTGCCTGATATTTGTAAAAGACCCAATGTACTACTTTTTTCTTTCTGTCTTTTTTTATTTTTATGTATGTTTTCTTTTCATAATTATATTAAACAGAGTCTATGATATATCTTTTATACTAAGCAGACTTATAATATGTTAAAGTTCTCTTTCTGAAAAAATCATTTTGCACATACAACTTGGAAAAAGATCTATGAAACAAATTTCTCCGTGTGATTGAGGGCAACTTAAATAATTCTGAGCACCAGTTAAATAAATATTTAATTTCAAATATTAAATAAGATGTTCGGTTCCTAAAGGCGAAGTGTCTTATTTTAACTTCTGTGAAAAAGTTTAATTAATAAACTGCATAGTATTCCCATCAATTATCCAGTCGGGTTTTAAATGCCGTACGAGTGTTCCCTCGACAGTATAAAGCGTTCTGACTCAGAATTGCTACACACGAATAATTATGAGGAACTGTGAGAGGAAGAGGTAACTCCCCGGGCAAATTGTTGACGCGGTCTCTATTCAAAGATTATTTAAGTCACGCGTAAAATTAAGGAGGAAAAAAGGCGAGTAATCATCAGTACGCTTTTGAGACGCCTGCTGCCAATATGCGGAATTGGAAATCGTTATAAATCTCCGATTTAGAAGACAATAATTAACACGGCGACAAGTGTAACGATGCTGAATCGAGATTTAAGCAGACACAAAGAGACACACTCTTCGACAGTTGAAGAAGTGACCAGAAAGAAGAGATGTAAGATTTGATGGGAGGGCGTATAACTATTTTTCTTTGTTGCGATCGCACAAATAAAACCGAATAAGTCATTCCTTCTCCCGGCACGAGTTCGTTGAACAGATCTTCTTTTTAATGATCTACAGACATATCTCTTTTATTAATAAGCGCATTAATGTTTTTTCTTCCTTTAGATATATTTCTCGTAACGTTAATAACCATCGTATCTCTTTTCGTTTAAAGCGTTTTAACCTCTGTTGAATGTGTCGTAACATTAACGATTCAGATTGAAATTACTCACGTCTCATAGAAATATATTAAAAAAATTATATATAAGTTGAAGAACTTTCCGCAAGGAAAAAAAATTCTATGCCGATAATTCTTCTTTTATATACCGTCTTCTTTGACAATGGAGGCGTTTGTAGCTCTCCACATCTTCATCTATGCAACATTTGATATTTTACCATATTACTTATTCTCAGTCTGACATTTATGCATACAAACCCATTAACTAAGATATTTTCTCTTTTCTCTTCTTGGATTCAGTATGTTGTCATTGTTAAATTTTCCAAACCTTCTTAATTATATGATTCAGAAAATTGAACTTGTCTCTTGCCAATTATAATTATAAGATCCGGTTGTCTTTACAAATCATTCCTTGCCGAAAGATTCTATCCACCCTATTCTGAGCATCCTCCTTAAACGAAAAGTCACATCTCTGTAGGATCTAGTCTCATTCACATTTGTGAAAATATTGTTCAGAAATCCTAGCCATATAGGACAATAGATATTACATAGAAATTCAACAATATTTAAAAATGTTAGTTTTCTAATGCCTTGTATAGATTTCGAAAGACAACTTTATTATATTTAAAAAAAAGTGGGACAAAAAACACACGAAAATTCTGTCCTTACTGATTAAAAAAAGAAAACAATGTTGGCCGAATATAGAAGGTCTATTAAAAAAAACATTTGTTCTACATTCAGAAACACCCGACTGACAAAGATAGCACAGAGGAGTACCCAGTTTTGATGGGTACATCCCGAGATAATGAAGAAATAAGCTGCCCAAACATGACAACTAAAAGTACGGGGGCCAAAAATGGCCAAAATGTAAAGTCCAAAAATATTGAAGCCATTAATGGCCAAATTAAGGAAAAAGATAATGTTGAGGCCGGGGAATCGCCCTTCTGTTGGAAGTCCGCGCCAAAATGTGTAATCAATATTGCGGAGTTTTTGGAGCGAGCGAAGAGTTACGTGTTAAGTTATTTTGTGTACGTAATATAACTAGGGTATTTATTTGTATCAAAATACAAATTGTGGCACAAGGCTGAAAAAGGGGAGGGGTAAAGGCTGGTCTTCACTAACTATCTTATACCTAGATAATCAGATTCATGACCCTTTCCTACGTTACAAATTCCACATTCGCCAAAAGAAATCGTCCATCACCATTCATTCCTCCATACACCAAAATACTACATCCTCACAAGGGGAACCTACAAAACGCGCCCCTGCACAAAAACAGTGCATTTTAATTAGACCTTGGGACCCCAACTCTACCATCCGTATTTCAGGAAAGGCCTCTCTGGCTTCAAAGAGATGGGTCCATACTTTAAGATATTTTCACGTGTCCCTAATAAAGGCCAATAACCTGGGGCACTAGGAAAGTTTTTCGAGTCCTCTACTGATTTGTTGTTAACTGAGGACAACTTAAACAAAGGACCTAAGAGGGATCTTTTGGGGGTAGAGAGATTCTTCTCAATTTCCTCTCTGTCCATCCTACATATGTCTTCTATTTTCTGAAAAAGTCTCTTTTTTTTCTTTTTCTCCCTGTCTGGGTGTGGCGGATTGGAGGTGGACGAAAGGGTAGGCGCAGCGAGGGATTGTTGGGGGAGGATGAATCAGAGGCTGTGGGGGTTGATGTCTGTGGAGGTGAGGAAGTGGTGGGAGGGAGTGGAATATTAGAAAGGGACGCGGGGAGGCTTTTATCTGCTGGAGTGTCTATTTGTCTCACTGGCGAAGCAGGGTCGGATCTGCACTTGGCTTTTTCTCTGCTCTTCCCATCCCTTCTTTGTCCAGTGTTTTTCTTTATTTGTGTCTCTTCTTCCTCGCCCACTTCTTCCTCCCGGCTCCTTTACGAGGAAGAGGACCGTGTATAAGGCACCTCCTCCTCCTCCATATCATTATCAGTCTTTTTGGGTTTCTCCTTTGCTGGACTCTTTTGCATCTGTTTATTTGCTGCTGCCCCCGTTGCTGCTGTTGCTTTTGTTGTGTGTGTTCTTCCACCAGCTTCTTGGGTGGCTGCTGCTGCTGCTGCTTGGTGGGACTTCCTTCAGGGGGATGAGGGGGGCCGCTTTTTGTTTTCGTCCCTTAGTCACCACCTACTTCCAACCATCACACGGAATCTTGCTGGGTTCTATGGCCTCTTTGGCTTCTGTTGTCGAAGATGTTGTTGCTGCTGTTGGTTGTGTAGTCACCTTTTTTTCCGGGACACGCCTTGGCCATGTGACCCAATATCCCACACGCCCAGCAGTGGTGTTTCCGCCCCTCAACCACCACCAACATTGTTTCTTTTCTTGCATATAATTGTGTTTGGGATCTTAGCGAAATTTTCCTGGGTCAATATGATTTCTATTGTCACATCCCCTGTCGCAATCACCGCTTTGCTTATTACTGCTTCCACCTTCTCTAATTCTCCATACTGGGCGAAGAACACCCCCAACCGATCCTCTGTGATGTCTATAGGCACCCCATGAACCATCACGTTTGTCTTCCGGGTGCCCATATACTCAGTTTGGAGTCTTAGGGATTTGGACATCAGGACACTTCCGGACAGCTTCTTGGCTTATTCTTCCGTTTCCATCAGCAGATCGCAAAGCAGCCTTGTCCTTCTTGCCAGATTCTTCGGCGTAATGTTGAGGCTTTTAAGGGCCTCCTCCATAGTTTCCCTGCTGACACCAATTAAGCTCCGACTTTTGATGTCGGACGTTAGCAGGGAAATAGTCTTTACGTTAACAGTGTCGAATGCTTCCTTAATTGTCAGGAGCTCATTTCCCTTGGTGAACTCCTCATATTTCTTTCTTAATTTCTCATAGTAATCTGCATCTTCCTTGGGCCGAACTTCAGTCCAGGCCGATTTTTTTTAGATTATTTTTTCCGTTGCCACCGGCAGTTGAGTATCCGGTGTTTGAGTCAACGCCGCCATAATAGTAATATGTGCTATTACGACGGAGAACCAGTTTGTTTGGCTTTTTACTTTTAGCTTAACAAATAATATTTAACAAATAATATTAAAAAAAGAAACCAAACAAAGAAAAACTAGACCGAAATCCGAGGCAAATAAACAAAACAAACAATATAAAGTCGACAAACAAACGAAATCAAATGAATACAATGAAAGAGGGGGAGGGTATTAGCAGAAAAAACGCAAAAATATACAAACGCAGAAACAAACTGAAAATACAAAAGGGATAAAAAAAGAGTTAAAAAATAAGTAAAATATAACAAACTTAAACTTGCTTCTTTCACCAACCGCTTGACCAAAGCAAACACTAGCAACATTTCGCTGAATTTTCTCGTCTTGAAGCGGCTGAATCGGGTGGGTGTGCGGGTCCCATAACAGAGACTGAGATCTGGGATGCGCTGAAGCAGGTTGGCCTGGACAATACTCCGGGATTAGATAGTCTTTTTGCCCTTGCTGGCACTGATTTTCAACAACTGGATGAAGCAGGGGTCTATACCTCAACGCTTCACCAGGGGCGTGATCTAGTTGTTTCGCAAGAAGAAAGGCGGTGGGGTGGGGTAGATAATTATCGGCCTTTGATGATGTTAAATACAGAGTTGAAGATTTTAGACAAGGTCTTAGACGGTCGTTTGCAGGCTGTCCTCTCTAGTCTGATTGGTCCCGAGCAGACTTGTGCTGTGAAGGACAGGACTATTCAGGACAACCTTCATTTGGTACGCTTGATCATCGAGCAAGTCGACATTGATGCAGCGCTGATCAATTTGGATCAGTCCAAGACTTTCGATATGGTTGACCATCAGTTTCTGGAGGCTGTTCTTTCGGCCGCCGGCTTCGGGCCTGACTTTCGCACTTGGATCCGACTGCTGCATGACCCCCCCACCCCCCGTGCGCTGGTAGAAGTGAATGGGGTAAGATCGGAACCATTCATTTTGTATCGCTACATTCATCAAGGATGTCCGCTGTCTCCATTCCTGTACGTTCTTGCGTTGGAACCTTTCCTGCGTAAGTTGAAGACGAATCCGGTTCTTCGCGAAATTTCCTTACCTGGTGCTACCGCCTCGGCCAGGCACTCCGCCTATGCTGATGACGTTTCGGTTCTTGTGTCGAGCAGATCCGAGATTAAGTCAGCAAAGAAATCAAAGGGTATGAGATGGTGACAGGGACCAAGATCAACCGTGATAAGTCTGTTGGCTGGCGGTTGGGTTCATGGAAGGGAGTTTCTCTTCCCGGACCTTTCCTCTGGACGGACGGGCCGGTCAAGATACTCGGCATCTGGTTCGGTCCCGACCGAAATGAATTGGTCGGAGGTGAGAGAGAAGACCGAGGGCGCATTTCGTCTGTGGACTCGGAGGAATCTTTCCTTGAAGGGGAGGGCGGAAACATGTTCCTCGAACATCTACCCGATTCTCCTTTACCGAATCTCCGTGCTTCCACTCCCGTCTGACATTTTATTGTCGTTCGTAAGGCTCTTGTTCTCCTTCTTGTGGGGAAGCAAGGCCGCAATTGTTAGTCGTGAGAACCGGATGTGTATGCAATTAGACGAGAACGGCAAAATCTGGAAGGAAGACGCCCGTAGAAATTTCTCATCCTTGAGAAATGTGCGTTCGTGTGCGGAGGAGGCCGAGCGTATTCCTCGTGGCTAGGGCTCTTTCTATCGTGAATGTCAGCTTGCCCTCAAGCGACTCTTCGAGCGAAGGATGGCCTCTCCGACGTCCAACCGTTGTCTCTTAAGGCATTATATCAGGTGTTAATTAGGGGAACGTTCAAGATCCTTTGATAGACGAGGTCGGTCTGACGAGGATCGCTGCATATGGCTTTGGACACCTGGGTTGAAATGTCTCAATAACTCTGAGGCATCACCCACCTTGCTTTGTTCGGCGGGTTTGGTAAAATCGCCAAACTCCGTTCGCTGCAGTGGGGAGGGGTTGTGTCGTAGCTCCGTTGTGCAAGTTTGTTGAAGACATCATGGTTCGCATGCTGCGCGGAAAGATTTTTGTCCTCGAGGCCAGTTCCGTCTGTAGCAATATAGTCCCGCCGTTGACTAAGGCTGAGCACTATGTGTTCCTATCCTTACTGGGGGTTATGCGAGTCGTGATATGGACGACGCGACAGAAGGAATTTCATGGGGACAAGAAGTTTACCTCTGCCCAAATGATCTTGTTATTTAGGTACCAGCTTAACGTCAAGATCAGGAGGGAAAGGAGACGGCTCCATCCATTGGAATTTGGTGAAAGATGGGTGAGTCTTGCGCGTCTCTGCAGAGTGAAAGGTGCTGAGTTAGAGTGGCATTTTGATGCCGGTTAGGGATTAAGAATTTTGGCATTTGCTGGGTTGAACTTTGGCAACCCTTCCCTTATGTAAAGGTTAGTTTAAGTCGGTTTTTGTTTTAGTTTTCTCTCCTTTTTTAAAGTTAACTTAGCTTGGGTATGTATGCTCATTGGCCCTTTTATGTTTGTCCCTATTTTTTTTTCTTTCTTTTGTTTAATTCCATATCCCATCCATCATTATGTGGTTAGTGATGTCAGTTCTCTGGTGGGTTCAGGGCGCCTTTCATTTCGAGTGTGTCTTTCGTATTTGTTGTTGTGTTTGAGTGGATGTGTGTTTGTAGTAGGTGCATGCCTTGTATGATTGTTTCATATTTTTTAAAGTCACGCATGGATTTCGTCCAGTTAACTGATATTTCTGCCACTGTTAGGGCTTGGTGGGTTTTACTACTAACACCGTTTTCTTTAGTTTCTTGTACATGGTTTTATAATCATTGTAAATTCTCATTGAGTTTTTTAGATTTTTAAATTGTTATTTTATTCCCCTCCCCCAACAGACAATGAATTGTATATATGGGGACTAGTTAGGACTTCATAGAGCTTTTGAGGCGTTATGGTGGATGAAGTAAGAATGGTAAGTAAGAATGAGTTGTTTTGGTGAAAGGGATATTGTTTGTATGTTTGGATCAATGGTTGCGGCTAGATAAGTTTAATGTTAAGACAGAAGATGACAATCCTTTTCCCTCTTTCCCCTTTTCGGCCTTGTGCCATATTTGTACTTTTGTGCAATAAATAATTCTTCAGTTGGAGATTCGTCTCCAGCTGTGCTGGTCAAAATCTCTGCCTCCGAGCAGAGAGGATCACAAGACGAGGATCTGTCGAAGGGCAGAGTCTCGTCTCGGGAAACAGCTACCCGACCCTGTTTTATACGGGGTCTACGGGGAATTTTTGACCGAGCCTATCGGCGCGGATACCCCACACTAAATTGGGCCTTGTGCCACATCTGACTGCCTAGGGTGGTTGGTAGTATCCTGCAGTCGGAATTTCATTGTCGAATTCACTTGCCTCACTCCTAGCAGCGGACTACTTATACGCGTCGCTGGTGACTCTTACATGTGTTGTTCTTGTCCTAAGTATTATTGTTTATTACCAACCTTTGTTTGATTATTTTATTCAGTAACCTTCCCTAGGTTACAACAAAAATAATTGATGCTTTTCGTATGTTGTGGAGCGTCAGGATGTATTTTTTATGTGGATGTATTCAGAAAATAAAAATAAAGAAATCTTATGTGAAATATATGTGAAAAAAATGATGAAAAATAAAGGAGTAGTACAGAGAATGTGGGAAGGGAACAAAATATCAAAAGGAAAAATTGCGAAAGAAATCAAGTCGAAACAAGAAGCAAGAAAAATTGATGTAAAAAAGAACTATTTAGAGCGGCATCGTCGGATTGGAATCGATATATAGATTTTAAATATAATAGAATTACTGATTGCACAGGCTATCTTTTCATTTTAGGCTATAAAGCTGCTTTACTCAAGTTAGCAGAAAAGAAAAACTTATTTAATTTCAGAATGATACGACTATCCGGCGTCATCTGTGAACCCCTACCTGTTGCATCCTAGTAAATGTCTATATTAATATAAATGAAAGGGGCACACCCGAGAATAATGTTTTTACATAACAGTTACATCACCGCTGGAATGTACTGAAGCAAATATCTGAGTTTGGTGAAGCGAATAAGCTATAAATATATACTACACAACAACGAAATTTGATAAAATACGGTGGGTTGTTTGCTGGGTAAAGTGTGTGTGTATATATACATATACATAGACACACACACACACGTGTGTGCGTGTATGTGTGTGTTTCATTCGGAGACAGTACCATTTCGCAGTATCAAAGCTCCTCAGCGAGACTAGACAAATGAATGCCTCAAGCCCGGTTGATGATATATATATATATATATATATATATATATATATATATATATATATATATATCGCAGTCTTTTATCCGGTGGGACCATCCTCCACCAGACTTGACTTCCTTCTTGCTTGAAGAAAAGTAGGGGCGTCAGTATGTCATGTTCTCTGGAGCACTACGTGACTCACGATGATACTCACTTATAGTGTCTTATTTATGATATAATAATTTTAAAAATTGCATAGATGATTATGGATCTCCACGACTTCCAGTCTTTTACTCTTTTACCATTCTTTGTCTATATATTGGCTGCCTCACATGATAAAGAAGGTACATAAAATATTTCTACATCACCTGGCATACATTTACGTCTATATATTACTTTATATATATATATTACTTATATATATATATATATATATATATATATATATATATATATATATATATATATATAATCTCGTCGTCGATAAAACTCCTTATTTAGGGTCCAAAACTTCTATCCGCAGTTCAGATGGTCCGCGTATTAGAACAAATGTGAGCCTCGATATCAGGATTGCAATCGCAGGCCACCAAAACAAAGTTTGTCAAGTCTATGGAGTTATCAGCAAAAATGGTTAACACACTGGCCAAGCTTGCAAAATGCGTATTCAATAATACGATATGAATATTAGAAGGTTTGAAAAAACATTTATTAAAACTATTCTTTAATTTCACATTCACCAATGTGAATAAATTTAAAAGACGACGGCCTGAAATGATTCCAATTATAAAGCGCCATGTCGATAGATCCATCAACGGCACAAGATTATTTGATTAAACAAAAAATAAATTTATATTCTTGAAACCAATTGGGTTTGTCCTCGGGTGTTTAACAACAAGTAGATAGACGTTTGTTTATATGTCAGTGTACACGAGATGGGAGATAAATACATGAAACAAAAATTAAAAACATGGGTGAATATATTCCTTTTTTAAAAATTGGTACCTTAATAAAAATTGTAAATTGGATAAATAAAAGTCTATAGAAATATATATATATATATATATACATATATATATATATATATATATATATATATATATATATATATATATATATATATATATATATATATATATATGTACGAAAACAAGTTATTTTGATTAACGCTGACAATAATCATGTTACTTTTTTAAAAAATCGTTCTTGCCCGATTTGGGTGAAATTAAATAATAATTACGTACGGGGTATTTTTTTTTATTATTTTGTCCGACATATTAAAGTTTGCGATGAAATTACAAATAAAGAGTTATTTATAGTTAAAAATAAGAAATCAGGACGAAGTCGAGGAAGGAAAGTAAATCCCGTTGAGTACATATGTGAAATTTTAAAATTAGGATGAAGTTTGTAAGCTGCATATTTCACAATCAAAATGTCCGCGAAGTGGAGATTTTGTCTATTAGAACCACCAAAAAGGTGGAAAATTAGATAAAAAAATGGCAACAGAAATATAGTTGTAGAAAAACAAAACTGATAATAATAATATCGGATAAAAACTCACCTGACTGGCACTGTAGTTAAAGCACATGCAGTGCATTGACGATAAGATATATTGATATTCGTCGGCCAGTGCGGAAGACAACACTAGCCACACCTGTTGATTCTAAATCTTCTGAGTTAATTCGTATAGCGATGGAAATAATCATCCAAATTTTTAATGTCGTCGTCAGAGGGAAAACTATGAACAAGAGTAATATCCCAATCATGGAACGATAAATATTTAAATGACAGGGACGATGAAAGTATGGACGATTCTTGTGGAGATGATAGAGAATATATGTCTCAATAGAAACCAAAAAATAAAAAGCATAAAAGTTGTAGCCGAAAGAAGGTGGACAATAGCGACAGCAGTAATAGCAGTGTAGTTAGACACAAAACGCTCCAACCAAGTAGGGAAACTAATACTACATCAGAGAGTGGCAATGATAGCGATAACGTAGCCGCTAGTCTGTAAGAAAGAAGACACTAAATAATTCTCTTGCGGAAGGGGCCTATTATGTGATATTTAAATTAAGGCCATCACGATGAACCGATCGGAAAGCGTTATAAAAATCGGAAAGGTGAAGATAGGAAGGAACAGATAAAGAAACTAGTAGGAGTAATAGCAGATATGTTTTACAGGCTTAGGGTGGATTTGTTTGGCGCACGGAGTAAAGATTGAATGATCGAATGAATGAATGAATGAATGAATGAATGATCGAATGAATGAATGAATGAATGAATGAATGAATGAATGGAAAGAATAATGGGAAAAAAAGGAAGAATAAAGAAAAGGTTTAATGACCAACTGAAATGTGGGGCTATCGCTGTGGCAAAGGTGCTATAAGTGAGTTATGGATACGTTTAGAACCTGAGACGTGCAGACGACTATGGATGTTGACAAAAATACGCGCGAGTTAAATTACTCTGGTGGTTATAAGTTATGTAATCACGCGTCTCGGGATGTGTAGACTGACGACACAGTAAAAGTTAGATTTTTTTAAATTTTTGACAATACGTTTCCGCTTAAGGCAAATCGCATGCTGGCCCGATTCATGACTTACGGGGGTAACATCAAATTGGGAGAAATATTTATTTTCATGAAATTAATATAATGAAGAGAGACGGACAATTATAGTGATATTCCAAGCTACGCTTGGATGTGGCACAAGGCCGAAAGTAAGTGGCACCCAGTGAGGATCGAACTCACTACTCAGACGTAATTTACTCCTGCCTCAAGCACAAATCTACTGAGGCGGACAAAATTAACCTGGCAGCTCAAATTGAAAAGGACCTCCAATCGGTTGTGGACTGGGGAGAGAAATGGATGGTCAACTTTAATGCCTCTAAAACAAAATTGCTCTCCATTAACCACCACAAGGACCCATCCCTGCATCCCATCAGAATGTCTGAGGACCAACTTCTCGAGAGTTCCTCTCTGCGGCTGCTCGGTCTCACGCTGTCCGCTGATCTGAGATGGAACAAATACATCGAGTCAATTGCATCATCCACCGCTAGAAAAGTTGGTTCCCTGTGCCGAGCCAGGAAATTCTTCTCCCCTGAATCGATCCTCCAGGTCTATAAGTCTACCATTCGACCTTGCATGGAGTATTGCTGCCATTTATGGTCTGGGGCCCCTGCGTGTTGCCTCGGGGTTCTTGATAAGATCCAGAGACGGATATGCAATGTGATTGGCCCTGATCTGTCATCTCGTCTGCAGTCGCTCTCTCACAGACGCAATGTTGCATCACTCTGCCTTTTCTACAAGTACTTCCACGGTAATTGCTCTGAGGAGTTGCTTTCACTTGTCCCTAAGCCTCGTGAATTCAAGCGTCCTACGAGGCTGGCATCCCGTTCCCACCCCTTCACCGTTGAAACTGTTAGGTGTAGACGTCTTTTCTACTCCAATAGCTTCATGTCACGCACATCTCGCCTATGGAACTCCCTTCCCTATTACTGTTTCCCTGACAAATACAATCTCCAACGGTTTAAGTGTAGCGTCAATCGTCATCTCCAGTTGCCTTGATCTATCCACTTCCTGATATCTTCCATTCCTATCTGCTCTCGCTCTATATCTCCCGTAACCTCCCCACCTCGATCGGCCCTCCGTCCTTCTCTTTCTCCACATCCCTTCCTTTACCACTCCTATCTGCTCTTCCTCCAACCCTTCTGTAACCCCTTGCGTGATAGTGGCCACCGGCCTTGCTCGGGGTGATACGCTTAAAAAAAAAAAAATTGTTCTAGCGAGACAAGCTTGATAACCATTACACCACCTCGAGGCGCCCAATTGATTTTCCAAGCGTAGCTTAGATGTGGCACAAGGCCGAAATTAGGAGGCACCCAGTGAGGATCGAACTCACTACTCAGTCGTAATTGTTTTTTAGCGAGCCAAGCTTGCTAACCATTACACCGCCTCGAGGTGCCCGAGACGGACAATTATAGGGAGTAGAGAGATAAATGAAGTGTCAACGTTAATAGTGATAAGTGTTTTTAGTGTACTTTGCTTTTTTTATTTTTTATTTTTTGCATATATTGTTCTGTACTATTATTAATTTGGGTGAGAGAGAGAGAGAGAGAGAGAAATTATAGGGTAGATAAGGATTGTTGAGGTTGATCCGAATTACCATAAAAAATGCATATATATATATATATATATATATATATATATATATATACATATATATACATACATATATATATATATATATATATATATATATATATATATATATATATATATATATATA
>OZ038486.1:62331317-62336317 GCA_964036315.1 Acanthosepion esculentum | reverse complement strand
TATACATGGGGTTTCAACATACTCAAGGAGTTTGAAAGTTTTAATAATCTCTTTGTTTATTAGATTTGCTTAGTTTTATTTCAAATAATTTATTAAAAGAAGCATTGGAAATTAATAATATAAAGATGCAGGACTGAAAAATGAACACAATTAGTGAAGTTTTTCTACCAAATCCAAGGATTTCTTCTGCAGGTAAATATTGGGGGCTGCATATTTTTAATGCTCTTAAATAAAATGATATATTTATTCCAGATTTTATTCTGTTCCCGTGATGAGAATAGGACTTAATAAGGTCATTCTTACTAGTAAATGCTGTGTAAACGTCCAACTGAATGTCATTATAAATTGTATGTTCCATGATATCTATGATGTATACAGTGTTGTTAGTCTCAGATACAAAGGTAAAATCCATCGTGGGTTCGGCTTATTAAATCTGTTAATGCGGTCGGGTAAAACTATGACATGTTGATATATTGAGTATTATCCATGTATAATTTTGTGGTGAAATATTTTTAAAATGACCGCTTTTTAGAAATTTAAAAAATAGAAAATCCAAATTAAAAAATTAAAAATAAAAGTAAACGGTTAAATTCAAAATCTTCTCTTATTTAAACATACATTTTCCTTTAATCTAAAATTCTATAAATAATTGTTACATTATTAAAACATTAACAAAAACAGCATTTATTCCATTTCGTTTATTAGACATTAAATTACATCATTTACCATCCTCCATAACTAGACTGCAGTATATTTGTTATAAGCGTTCTTCAACTTGAAAATTCTCAGTAACTGATCATATTTTTATATCTGTGAATAAATATCTGGTGCAAAATAAAGTCCTTACATTTGTCTTAATAAAGTGGACGTAGTATCTCTGGAAATCTATGTTTTCTTTTTTGTTATTCATATTGTCTTTTGAAAGATATATATTTTAGTATATATCTAAATTCCTAGACACACAAACCCACACACAGATAGATAGATAGATAGATAGATAGATAGATAGATAGATAGATAGATAGATAGATAGGAAAATTATATATAATATTTATATATATATATTTATATATAATTTTTATATAAATTTTCATATAATTTTTTTATATAATTGACAGGATAAAGAGAACTTGATAAAGTTACCCTTTTCTCATTGTTCACATTGTCATTTTACAGATGTATATTTTTACACACACGCATACACAAATACTGGCAAAATACTTGCGCACGTAGTTTTAGGCTTACTACGTGTTGCTTTAGGACCATTAAAATATATAATAAAAATAAAATAGTAATAATAATAACTCCCTCACAAACTCGTTAAAATGATCTTCCAGAGCCAGTATGAAATTATTTTGTAACTAATGAAAACTTTTTATTCAGAAAGTACACACCTCTTTTTGAACTTAGATTTTGGATCTCCGTTACGGAAATAAAAGTAGAAATATACTGCTTCTCGGGGTTCAAAACAAAATCGGAGGTATGTTTGTTCTATACGTGCGTACACACGCACACAATATAAAAGATGAGCCAGCAGCCGCCGACGAAGTCCTTTTTAACGCACTGACGGAAACATCATTTTTTTATGTTATGAAGTATGTATACAAACTTCACACCGCACTACGAAAACATAATTACTTTATAAAACAAACATCACAGCAAGGAAAATTGAACATTTCCGAGAAGAATATATAAATTTTATATCAACTGACCTTCTGATTCTCCTTTTCTTCAGAGAATAACCTTTTTATGTTTCATTTAAAAGATGAGTTACTGTTGTTAAATGTTTAGGATACCAACACTCAGAAACAAAAAAATCCGGTTAGACGGATCCCACAAACAAAAGAACGCAGATTTTGCCCGGTAATTGCTCATATATCTATTAATTTATAAAAGGAAAGAAGTTGATAGTTATCCCAGGAATTAAGAATGTATTACACAAAAAAATATTCAAATAATGGATGCGATTTGGGGAAAATCAATCTAAACTCAGTCATCGTTCTTTCCAATAATCAACCCGGAAAATAAAACGATTTGAACTGACAATCCTAGCCCTCCGTTCCAACTTGAAAGATCAAGGAAATATACAAGTTACGTTCAATTTAGTAACCACGTATTTACTGACATATTTCTTTAGTGGATTTTGCGAAATACAGTCTATGGACTGTGCAGTTAATATTTATTTTCTTTTAACCAGTTCGCCTCAAGCAGAGCGACATTTCCACTAAGACGCATCGGAACGGAAAGAGAATTAGAAAACATTAGAAGGAACCGGAACGCAATCCTAAACAGGAAACACCAGATACACTTCTGTAGGTGTTCAAAGAACCAGGGAAGTGTGTTCTCCGGAAGATAGGTGAACCTATCTAATGAAGGAAAAAAAAATAGGTAAATAAAAAATAATAAAAATATGTCAGAGTTAAGCGGTGACGTTAGGAGTATAGAATTGAAGTAGACGTTATATGGATTCTGAGACTCAATCTTAAACAAGAAACAAGGGATAAGACTTTACTCCTTTTCAAAAGACCGGAGTGGTATGTGAGCTGGAGGATAGGCGAATCTATCTACACCTATTTGAAACTGTCTACTTGTGTTTACTGAATTATTTGCATTGATAAGTAGGGTGGTTATCAGCAAACATATCTGTTGCGAGAAATGCGTATACTAATATAATATCAGTGTCTGGTTAACCAATGCAACTCGTCATGAATATTATCAAGTATAAAGCATAGAACAGAATGAAAAGATTTAAATGCATATAAATATTACACAAACTAGTTATTTTCTTGTGAGTGTTTAAGTTCGAACGAGAAATAAGATAGATTGTGATTAAGCGAAAATGAGAGAGAATGTGTGTGTGAAAGAGATTATACGAAAAAGTGCTATAAATATTTTTTTATTTGTATTTCATCTTATTCGGCCGAGTTATCTCTGATATTCAAGAGTCTATCACGCCAACATCACGATATTGCTTCAAGGTCGAAAGGTCATTAGGGATCAATGAGTGTCAAAACATAGCTGGTCAATATAGGTGTTTTATTGGGCAACCAACACGTCTTGCTCCATGGCTGGATGCTTAGAACAGTAGAGCACACGGGAATTCTTGATTTGCTCGCTAGCAGTTTCCTGCATAGTGCATTCTGCATTCACATAAGATATTGTAGAATAGGGATGGGTTCAGAGAGCTGTAATTTAGTTGGTTGCTCTTTCCGGGATATGTTACGTATAACTGTCAGCATCCTAGTGTAGGCTCTCTCAAATTTGGACTGTAAGGGTTCAGTTAATGTCCAAACAATGACATCATACTTTTACACCGCGTCTACAATGGCTCGAAAGAATAACTCAGGTTGTTTGGTAGATCAGATTTCAAGATTACCTCCTTTTTATTCAAGGTGGCCCAGCATTTCGCTATGAGAATTTTCACATATATTTCAGTAGAATTTATATCGCTTTCCAAGTATGTCGAAGATTCGAAAGTATGTATTGAGCCTTGCTGCTTGTGAATATAATATATATTTCTTGGAACACTAAGTCCAATGTTGAACTCCCGGCAAGAAATATGTAAGACGAATAGTGATTTTCAGTAAAGCAAAACATCATTTTACTTCATGTCCTAGTACAATATTCTTCATTACATAGATAAAACTGAGTATAGTGTCACGCTAAATGAAGCGTGTCTACGTATTTATCTATGTATGTCTCTATTTCTCTCTCTTTCTCTCTCTCTCTCCATCTCTCTCTCTCTCTCTCTCTTTATCTATCAATATATATATACATATAAACTTTTTATATCTCTCTTTTGGTTGGACTCTCCATTTCTCTCTCTCTGTCTCTCTCCACACACACACACACACACACACATACACACACGCGCACACACACACACACACACACACTCGCGCGCACGCACACACACACACACACACACACACACACACATATATATATATATATATATATATATATATATATATATATATATATATATATATGATAAAAAGTAGCTCCATGGTATGCAATATTTATAGGAAATGTGTTCAATATGGTGGATAGAGTGTATTTAAATATATAAATGTACATTGGTGTCAACAATGATTTCAATGAGCCCTTTACACACACACACACACACACACACACACACACACACACACACACACACACATATATATATATATATATGTTCAATGTCCGCTGTCACATACAGGGTGTCCATAAACTCTCTTTCCTATTAAAAAAAAAATTCAAAAACGAAATCAACATAAAAGTATGTTGAAATTGTAACAAAATGGGGAGTAGTTATTGAAGTTTTAATTTAATACATCTCTATACGGGCATCTTTAGTTTCACGAAGTACATGAAGACAATACTCGATTTCTTGCCATGTTCGCTGTAGCATAGCTTCATCAATGGTAGCAATGGCGTCAGTGATCTTTTGATTATATCATTATCTATCTATCTATCTATCTATCTATCTATCTATCTATCTATCTATCTATCTATCTAAGGATTTACAGCTATCCGATCAAGGCACTACCTTACTAACAATACGTTTCTAATGATTTCTATAATTTTCTCATTCTTAACATATCTATCTCCAGTTATTTCTCTTTGGCATATTATGACATTTTTTTTTATATATCACATTCGATAGCTGTCTATTTTTCTCCTTCTATCTATCTATCTATCTATCATTTTTATGATAGATTTAGCAATTGTGGTTATTTCCAAAAAATCGAATAATTAAATCGATATAATACATCTTAAATCAGAAATATTCTGGTTATATTTAAAATAAGTACATTCAATGCAGTTATCTGTTTTTTCGTATTCATCAGAAATGCAATAAAAAATCAAAGAATTTCATGGTTGAATATGATTCACATTTCTCATTTTGTTCTGTGTCAAGAAACGTCGCACAGACAAGCCTTAATATCAGCGCGTATATCATCCACACACAATCGAGAGGAGTGCCACTTCTGCGCGTCTTTTCACTTACCAAT
>OZ038486.1:62241317-62326317 GCA_964036315.1 Acanthosepion esculentum | reverse complement strand
TTCGTCACTTTTCCTCTAAACATGTTTTCCTAATAGCATCCTAATATATGGCCAAAGTTTATCATATATAGAGAGTATACTTTAAATATTAAAAAAAAAGAAACAGCAAGAAGACGTAAAATAAGACTTTATGAGAAACAAAAAATATATAATTTATCTCTCTTGTGTTGTTGAATGCGATTTAAAAAAAAGAAATAACGCAGACCAAAACATGTAAGAGTCTTTAAGAAAAAGAATTACTTTCTAGTTAAGCTAGTCCAAAAGAAATGGGAGCGAATAAAAGACAATGACTTATTCATGTACTTATCCTGTCCCGTCTGGACCTGGGAAATCACAACTCTCCACAACTTCCAAGGTATTAGCAAATTTTTTCTCGTTGCAAAACATTACACCCTCGTTCTATCATCTATACTCACAAGTCCATGAGTTAAATGGTCCATTACATTACGCTGTCCATGTCACCATAGTTTTGTTCTGTGTGTGTTAAGTTTTCTACGCCCTCTTTCCTCATTAAATGGCAAAACAATTTCAGCTTCTTCTTTCTGAATCTATTTCTCTTTGTTTTTTACAATATTTATATAGAGTAAATATAAGAATATCCCTGTAAGTTGCACATACTAATATAGACCTGTGAAAGGTCGGAGTGCATAACTGCCGAAAAGTTGTGATAACAACAACAATGATGAGAACAACAGTTCAAATATAAATAAATAATAATAACTGCTAATCCCATAAATACAAACATTTTTCCTTTCTGTTTTAATGTTTTTAAAGACTTTTTTGCTTACGAGTTTCGCCCCGTGATATTCGCAGCTATGATAATCTAAAGAGCAGTGAAAAAAGACTTGAAAATGAAATCGTACGTGAAATCTGTACGGCAACATTTTACACCAGGACAGAAAGTTAAAAGTTTACAGAGGGCGAAGATCATCTTGAATAATTTGGAAAATAAACCTGGAATAATATATATATATATATATATATATATATATATATATATATTATATATATATATATATATATATATAGATATATATATATATAGATATATATATATATATATATATTATTTAAACAATTTCAATCCTTTATGAACATCCGATTCGTTTTCTTTTCCTTTTAGGTGCCGTGTTCTTTCAGGGCTTAGGTGATCATAGCTCTCCACTTTACCCAATCCTGTAGAATCCTTTTTCTGTTACCTCTAGGTTTATTGTCATGTTGGAGGTGATTGTCAAGCATTCACTGGCATACAAGAAGATTGATATTGCATAACATTTCCGCGCTGTTTTATTTGTTTTTAATTTAAAAAATGTTTCTTTGCAAACAGGAATGTATTTTCTGCTAATCCATTGCTTGTTCGGATTTCGATGTTGCATTTTACATCCTCTGTTAAAACACTTCCCAGATTTTTGCATTTGTTTGTTGCTATTATCTTCATATAAAGATGAAACATAGGACATTTAGGAATACTGACTGCGAAACGAGAGAGGCGATTTGTTTATTAATAAGTTAATTACTTATTCTTTTTAAAATATTAAAAATATAGTAACTAATTAGATGTGAAGGAATACAAAATTGATATAAATATGATGTTTTATGAAATTACTAAAACTTAAACCATTATCATCGATTTTCCGAGAAGCAAAAACGATATCATAAACCTAAATACTTCCTGAATAATACAACATTTTGAAATATAAATTTTAATAGTACAGTGCTGTTCTATAACAGTGACACACCTGATTTTTCTTTAATAAAAAATATTTTTTGTCTATTGTTTTTGGTGTCAAAATAATTTTAAATCTTAAAAAATATAAAGACCCCTTCCCGACCACCTAGGAAGAAAAGTTTATTCACCCTAATGTATTCTATTGATAGTTATAAATTTGGAAATAAATGAGATTCAGAAATAAAAACACTGCGCAAAATAGTGACTCAGATATCGCATTCTAATGATTAAACTGGTAAATTTAAAGAGCCTTTGACAAAATATGGAAAACTATTTTACAATACACTTAGAACAATATTATAAAGAATTCTACAACAGCTTAAATTAAATCTAGACTATTCCAGAATATTCCAGAAAGCCTCATACAGTATAAAAACAGGTAGAAATAGCCACTCAAGTCACTAACCAGATGAAAGGGTACAAACACGCACCAGAACCACAAGGCATATATTATTGCCCTCTCAAAAGCAGTCAAGTCTAAGAGAGAAATTGCAGAAATTGCTATAACCTCGCAATCAACTGTCTCCCGAGTGCGTAGGGCACATAATGATGCCACTCCTGCTCCTAGCATGGAAACAAGGGGACGAAAGAAAAAGATTAATGATAGAACTGGCAGGGTAACCAAGAGAGAAGTTGCGAATAATAGGACTAAAACTAGCCAAGAAATTGCAGCCAGTCTAAGCGAAGAGCAAGGTGTTAGTCTTGCCTCTTCAAAAGTCCGTCGGTGGCTGTTAGAATAAGACTACAAATCTTGTACACGAAGCTTTAAGCCGCTAATAAGCCAAGCCAACAAGGCCAAGAGACTTGAATGGGCTCACTATTACAAAAATTTCACCGTAGCAGATTGGAAGAATGTACTCTTTTTTTATGAAATGAAAGTTGAGCTAAATTCAAAGGATAAGGTGAGTCACTTTTATCGAAGAGCACTGTAAGTCTATCTGAATATAGAAACATTTTTTGATTTTGTTTATTAAGAAAAATAAACATGACTCTCCATAAATAAACAAAATGAAATTTAAGTATAGTTAAAATCCCTATGTATAGAATTTTCTAGTTATCTAATACAACACATTATGTTACAATAGGGCATGTCGATTATGGAACTGTGATATAGCACTCAATTTAAAACTTGGCGTTTGGCAATTAAAATAATGATAAAAATAGTTTGTTTTTATTCCAAATCTTAATCGTTTTTCAAGACAAGAGTTTAAATATTAACTTCAGGTTCTAAATTGTAACGTTGGATTTTCATTCAGACATAAAATTTACTGAATACAAGCAAGATGCAAGAAAGTAGCACATTATTAATTGAATCATTGTGCCATCGAATAAGACCTTAATTTACTTCAAAGGGAAATTATACTGAAATATTTAGCTCTATTAGTATGTAATATGGTATACTATGAAATAGTTTAATGCGACTTTCAATAAACAATAAAACTTTAAAGCTTTTTGTCATATAATTTGCGCCCAACAGAATTATGGTGTTATATACACTTGTATATTTGCACTTGTCTGTTGCTGGTATCTTCATATAAATATGTAACACAGAATATTAGGGAATATTGACTGCAACAAAAGGGAGATGGTTTGTCTATTAATAAGTTAATTACTTATTCTTTTTAAAAGATTTAAAGTATAGTAACTAATTAGATGTGAAGGAATACAAAATTGATATAAGTATATTGTTTTGTGAAATTACTAAAACTTAAACCACTATCATCGATTTTCCGAGAAGGAACAACGATATTATAAACATAAATACTTCATGAATAATACAGCATTTTGAAATATAAACTTTAATAGTAAGTCTATCTGAATATAGAAACATTTTTTGATATTGTTAATTAAGAAAAATAATTATAACTATCGATAAATAAACACAATTAATTTTTAGTATAGTTAAAATCCCTATACATAGAGTTTACTAGTTATCTAATACAAACTACTATGTTACAATAGGGCATGTTGATTATGGAACTGTTATATTGCACTCAATTTAAAAATTCGGTTTGGCAATTTAAATAATGATATTTTTTTTTTCAAGACAAGAGTTTAAAGATTAAGTGAACGTTCAAAATCGTAAGGTTGGAATTACATTCCGATATATAATTTACTGAATATGCACAAAATGAAAGACAGATGCACATTATTATTAAATCATTGTGCCATCTAATAAGACATTAATTTACTTCAAGGGAAATTATAATGAAGGATTTATCTATATTAGGATTTTATATGTTATACAGTGAAATAATTTTAGTGCGATTTTCAATAAACAATAAAACTTTAAAACATTTTGTCATATAATTTGCGCCCAACATTATGGTGTTATATACACTTTTATATATTTTTGTTTCTATTAATTTTGATCTAAGAAATGGTGTAAGATCTTATTCATTGAGTAGTCTTTTTTTATACATTTTTTTACTTATCGATTACAGTTAAAATTGCATAATTTTGCTTGTGGTGATTTCTAATTAGAATTCTGGTTTGAATATATATATTTCAGATTCAATGAATCTAATGCAAAAATATCAACATTATTTGGATTTATTCTTGATATACTAAAATTGTGAAGTCAGTTTGTAAGCAAAACCTGCGGAAATTAAGTATGTCTCTATATTTTTCAGACTATTTTTAAAACTAAATCCTAAAATACTGGAAAAAGTACTTATCACATCAAACCCCAGCTTTCATCGAGTCTAGTGTTGATTTCTAAACAAACTAAAATTCAACCTAATGTTACCATAACGAACAGCTCTGTAATTAAAGGCATTCTAGGAAATGGTTCAAAAATTTAGAGAAAAGTAAGAATTAAAAAATATAGAAATTATTCTCAAAGATATAATATTGATCTTCTTAAAATGCTTCACCCCAAGCAAGGTGTAATGCCACCGATCAGGAAGGAAATACTGTGAGTGAAAGAAGAGGAGAAAACGTTAGTGAATATATATATATATATATATATATATATATAGCTGGGCATTCGTATTCGAGAATGTCTATTTACTAGGGTGGCTAGCCAATCCTTATTGCAGGCGCTTTCTCCGGCATATTTGTGTCTTTTAAACATCCACAGAGCCCGCTTTTGGTTCATACTGCAACTCTGCTGAGTACCCAACGTTACAGTTTCTGAGAAAAAGCATGTTACCTAGCGTGACCAACAACCCGATCAAGGTCAGCACGCTCAATCCCTCGGTCACGACTACTTGTTACTTCGTGCTAGTACAGCTATCCATGGGTACTGCCTACTCAGAAGCCGTGGTATGGCTTTCAGGCACTTTTCAAACGTTCCCCCTCCAGACCGGTAACATCAGGAAATCTTCTTCCTGACAAATCAGTCATGTTGAGATTCGAACCTTGGTCTCATCGTTAGATAGCGAAAGTTCTTACCACTCGGCCACGTGCCTATATACATTAGTGCATAAAAATGACAAAAATAAAAATAAAACATTAAAAGTTAATGAGTAGAAAGGACTATAAAAACAAGAATCTAGTATATAGAAAAGTGGAGACTGATGCTGCATTTAAACTTTTGAAGTTCGTATGTGACGGGAAAGAATAAAGACAGAAGATCGTTCCATAAACGACAACTCTGATATAATAAACAATTAAAATAGAACTTACGATTTCATGTGCGTATTTCAACAATAAAACAATGAGTCATATTTGCCAGTCTAATACCTTGTCCTTTTCCAGCAACTCTCTCAAGTTATCCGATGTATATCTGCGTCATCTTCTTCCTAGAACCTAATCTATACTGTATGATATTCACGTAACTCAGTCGATATTTTCTCTTATCATCCTATATACTGATATCCCGACAAATCAGTCTAAGCTCATGAGCCGATGTAGAAAGAGGGAAATTTTATTAGAACAGCCGCCGTGAACAGACAAAGAAAGGGAAAAGTCACTGATGCCGAGATGCCAGGTCAAGATCGATAAAATTACAAACCATTCTTTACATTTTATCAGGAATATCGAGATATACAGCAGGAGCAATGGGAAAGATGTGGCATTAATATTCAATTTACAAACGAATGGTAGATTTATACAAGGGCAAAATGCAATCTAGAAGGAAGAATTTTCTAGGACTGTACAGCATGTAGTAGCAGACCTAGAAATATATTAAATATAAGCATTCCACTTTATGTTAGAGAAAAATGTGTTACCAAGACGGTGCTATGAGCTGATAGTTTCCTGGAGGTTAGCAGCAGCCATACTGATTGTAGTAAAACTATTTCCCTATGATCATTAAAAGATTGCAGTCTCATTGAGAAGTTACTGTTCAAAAGTCATTTCTTACACCAGCGAACAACAGATTCAAGTTAATTTTGGAGATGTTTTTTTTTCTTCATCAGACCTATCGCGGTTAATATTAAGATAGGATCATATAGTGTCATCAGGATAAATACCGAGTTGTGACCTGATGACATCGGGGAGGTGGTCATTGATGAGAATAAAAAACAAAGTATGTCCAAGAATAAAGCCTAGGGAAACACTCGAATTAATGTGGAAGGATCTAGATCATTAATCGTTTAACATTAAACACGACATTTATAAAACGATACAATTTCATTCTTATCTGAATCTTAACATGATCTTTCGATAATAACCTTAATACATTAGCAGTTGACCTAGAGTAGCGAAAGCCGTATTGTGTGTCTGAAAGTAGGCCGTGAAGTGAGATGCTTAACTAATTTGATATCAATAAGATAGACAAGTACTTTACCAAAAAGAGGCAGACTAATAATAATAGGACGTTAATTCAAGGAATCAGAAGGGTCAGAAAAGCTCTTAAAGAGAGCAACTACAGAAAAATGCTGAAAAGCAAGAAGTAAAAACATTTTTTCAGTATGGCTTACAGAAAACATGAGCTATTCTGGAGAACATTTATATCGGACAATCGCCAATATATTGTCAAATCTGCATGACTTGTGGGGATATAAGTATATAGGATGATAAGAGAAAATATGGACTGAGTTACGTGACTATCATACAGTATAGATTAGGTTCTAGGAAGAAAATTACGCAGATATACATCGGATAATTTGAGAGAGGTACTGAAAAAGGACAAGCAAGCAAAGCATTCGGCTTTATAAACTAGAGATATTAAAACTTCAAACTTTATAAGCAGTATGGGAAAGAACCTCAAAACTGTTTAAAGAAAAGCGGAATTGAGGGTTGACTTTAGTTTAACACCAGTAATAAAGAGAACCAAGCTTTTCAGTTGCCCTACAGTGCCAATTGATGTTTTTGTTTACAAATTATATAAACTTTTGATGTTATTTAAAGAACAAAACTTGTTTTACACTATTTACATTATTCGGACTCTTGTCCTCATCTTTGTCGCCATATTTATTACAATAGTCCGAATAATATAAATAGTGTACATAATACCTCATCTCAGAAATATAGACAGAAAACTTGTTTTACTTTGTAAGAATATATTTGTTTTTATTATTGGCGAGCGAATTTTGCATGAACATTTTTTTTTTCATAATAATAATAATTTTCTTTTTCAATTCCTAACATTTCTCTCCTTACAGGAGCGGTGAAGAAGATGCATTGATATTCTTTCAAATGGTATGTTGATTTTCTAAGCGTAGTCTAGATGTGGCACAAGGCCTAAAGTATGGGGCACCTCTGTTCTACGAAACAAGTTTGCTAACCCTTACAGATTGTCGAGGTGAACTTTTCCACATGGCTTGTGCGTGTAAGTGAATGTTACGAACCCGGCAGTATTTCGAACACTGCTCTCCGATTTCACCTTCTGAGCCGATGTTCATCTACATCATAGACACATCAAAGTATTATTGATATCGACAAGTATACAACAAATGTTACCAGCCCAAGATGAAAAATTGCTGTTAATATATAATTGGTTACTGCTAGTCGATTCAACTGATGCGCAAAAATTTCGAATGATATTGAAATCAATGAAAATACTATGACGCACTCTAGAAAATATTGGATAATTTATCGCAATTGAAGGCAACAATATATTTTCTTTGAATGCCTAATTAATTAAGGACGTATGCGAGCATAGTTTTCCACAGATTATGTTTCTTTAATGTCTGTAAGTTTTCGTGCTTCTTGGAATGGGAAAGTAAATTTTTCCCGTTAACTTCTACAAAGTTATCAATAAAAAGTAGTTTTTCTGGAAAGGCTCTCACCCAAGGCTAGAAAGGCAAGTTTGTTCTTCTCTTTGACTCATAGCAGATTGGAGAGAGAAATGATTGATTCGGGTCTTTCTGAAAGGCTGTTGTGCGAAAGTGAACATCTATTAGTACGGAATTTGAACTCGATTCGGTGATTCCACTCGCCGTCCCGATATCTCTGTCACGCCAGCCGCGCATTTTTCTACTGGTTGGAAATCAAGATAATGATAAAAATAAGACAATAAAAAGAATATAACGGAATACATAATTTAATTGCTTTTTTCACAAGACTGAGATCACTTTATGTTTGCCTCACGACGAACCACATGTAATATTAATTGTGTCTAAAAAGTGTTATGGGAACCGAGCCATAATAGTAATGGACTAGTCCGTACCCCATAAATACTGCGCCTCAAGAGGAAGCAGGAGTCAAACAGAGGGACATTAAACCGGCCTTGTGCTACATTCGACACACGTGGGCAGAAGACAGAATACAACGATTGGGATTACATTTAAATTTGGGAAGATCAAGATTGCCTGGAAAACAAGGACGTTTCGCAAACGAGAAATGCGACGGAATAAACTGTTAGCATAGAACTTACGGTTACAGCTAGTCATTTAAACTGTAAAATGATGAAAACTTTCGACCAAACTAGTACTGAGCATAAATTCTTTAAGACGGTGTACAAAAAAGGAAAGCTCAGCAGAACAATGTCCATGAAAATATTCATAGAAAAGCCACAGGAACGCTACGTTATGTTGGTGGGAAAGTGACTGAAGCCGATAAGCCGCAATAACTCGTCAGGACCGATGACATTTCAGATTCTTCTAAATCTCTTAATACATAGCAGAAGCGCCTGACCAGATAGCACCGCCATGTTCAATTCATTGATGAATGGTAGATTTATAATTGTATGAGATATTTTCTGGTGAGAAAAAATGTCTAACACGACACAGGGAAGTAATTATCTTAACAGTAAACCTATCAGTTGATTCAAAATAATATCTTCACTTCATACCAGCGTGTACTTATTATGCTTAAAAAGTATATTAGATTATTATATATTATAATATACTGATTAGTGATGTGTAAAGAGAACGAGTGATAAGACAGACAGCTGAGGAAGTTGTAGAACATGACGTCCATACCAGATGTTATCCTAATATTAACAGCTCTTCTGAAGAACCTAAGAAAATAGCCTGGAAGAACTGAAAATTACGGAAACATCAACTAGAATGTTAAACATAATATTTAAACCTGAGGTGAATTGTTATAACTTATTTACCAGTGTCAGTCACTAGGTAGAACTGTTGCGCACACATCTCCAGTAATTCTATTAAAATCTAAGAAACATTTAAACAGAAGATAAGAAACCATTCCGATGTTTAAATGGCATGGCGGTGGCGCAACATAATTGTCTGTTATAGATTCGATCCCAGAGCACACATAGTGTCACATAGTGGAATCGCTTGAAGCCATTGAACACTACAAACAATGCAATAATTCAGTAAGGCGCAAGGGATTACCCAGTTTTACACAATAAGAGATCAAAAGCACTATTAAGGAGAGAGAACAATAAGAGAACAATAATTAAGATTATAACGACTGACCTGGCATTTATATTTTTAAAGATAAAAGTTGAATAAGAAGCAAGAAACCGGAAGTGAGTTTCACAAGCGATATAGAAGAAACAGTTATCATCTGACTTACGGTTACATATAGCAATTTCAATTTGAAAATGATGAGACACTGATCATTGCTATTAAATTTATAAAGTCTCGGTACCATAGAGGAAATTCCATCAGAACAAATACGATGAAGTATTTATCGAAAAGGCAATGTTATATAGTATTAACTAATTCCAGAATTGGAAAATAAAGGCAAAGTCAAGTTAGCAGTTAAAAGTAGCGACCGGGAGTCATTTTATTAACTGTTGTTGTTCACATGATTCTCTTTTATTCTTCCCATGTTTTATCGGCGTGACTAAAGAAGGAACTTACAATCGATCTACTCCAACTAATCGATGTGTCTACGTTCGCTTTGTCTAAAGGATTACATTGTTAACAATCGAATAATATTGTGATGGTGTTTGACGTAAACTTGGATGGGCTGCGAAACTTTTTGGCCGTTCTGCTTATATCACGTACTATTGAGTTTTACTTCTGCAAAACGACCAGTGTAACATTCACTGCTTTATTGATACTTCACTTTGGCTCTGGTGGCTCGTCATGATTCTGGTGGAATGGTGTCTGCAACTGTTTCAAACTCTGCTGACCGTATTTTTTGGTAGGTGGGAGGGTGCTATCGTGTATCAACTATATGGTAATTGTTTTTTGTCCTATTACTTACGGCGGTCGACTTAAATAACGATTGGTGATGGATAAGATTATTACTTGACAGATACGTGGATATTCCCTGGAAAATAAGATATTCTCTCGGCAAAAGTGGTTTAGCTGAGTCAATATATATATTGCAATTAGAAAAATTACGTTAATTTAAACTTTCTCTCTTATTGAAAAATTCCAATAACATTATTTTGTTTAACTTTTATAAGATTGGCAATTCAATATATATAAATTATTTTAAGTAGTATGTATACATATAAAAACAGAAATCATATGATATATAAATTACATTAATAATCTGAGTAGGCTGAGAATAAGTAATCATTTATGATATCATATAATAAATATGTCACTTTGCTACATGGAATGAACTGGAAATATTTTATAATGATACTACATATTCTCAGTATTTCCATGTAAAAAGTTTTATACATATGAGTACAAATGCATGTTAATGTTACTTAGAATAGAATCAAATGTCCTGCATCTTCTTGAGAACAGTATCTGCAGCATCTTAGAAAACAAGTTTATTTCTACACCCCAACACAGTTTGTAGTCTCAGAAGCCAAGTCTCCTGAAAGAATGGAACACAATCCAACAAAGTGTTGTCCGTGTCTTATGTGTTCAGCAAGTTATTGACCCAGAAGGCGAGCATATTGAGTAGACAGAGTATCAATTAATTTTATGACCATTTACCTTCTGTTTCTGTATTGTAATATATTTACAATTTTTTTTATTTCATAAGGGTAGACAAAAACTTTCAAACGCTTATTATTGAACACATTGCATATATATATATATATATATATATATATATATATATATATATATATATATATGGTGCAATGGATTAATTATCGCCATTTTATATTTTTAATTTGTCGCATCCGCGTTGTTCGAATGCACAGTATAGTAGGGTTAGTTGGGCACCGTCTGTGTGAAAAGGACCACCATGACGCAATTCAAAAAAGATTCTTTGTTGTAGTTTTCTTTCTCTGAAATCATATTCAGGACGTGGGGAGTCATGGCTCTCCAAAATTGCGGTTCCTTTGTAGCTCTTAGTAAAGTTTGTCTTTTTGCTCTCCACCATTCTGCCGAGCATTTAAACATTTTTGTTTGGTCGGTTTTGCACTCCTTTATTATGTTCCGTTTCCCTCCAATATGACTTGAGAGGCTAGGGTTTGGGCATTTTGACACTCACAGGACTGATTTCCCAGTGTATCTATGAGTAAACCCACAGAAATATCATATCATCATCATGTATCATTGTGACTGAGTTGGTTGGCTGCTGAATAATTGATGATAGAATAAACATTTATCCTTACTTTGAGTATGTAAATACAACTTTTAAAATATAGATTAAGTTGTAGATCCTAAGATTCAAAAGGAAATTGATATTCAAGTAATACAATGCTGAGCTTGATAAGAACAGGTGACTCACTAGTTTTACATTGATTCTTGCTAAGAAAAAAGAATAACATTCTTCTGTATGTACGAGATAACTACCCTCGTTAAAATATTTGAAAGCATCCTTAAAAGATTATTTATGAGGATAGTCTGCAGTTTACATCGCAGTAAAAACACCGAGAAACAATAACAAATCCTTGTGAACGAATCAACCACGTATGGAATGCTGAATCAAAATACATCATTGAAAATAATCTGAAGTCAGTAGCTCAACAAATGAATGTAACATCAGGAAATAATATTGATTATTTTTCTTCGTTAACAATGTAATTTTTGTCTGTTACGTTTCTTCCTTTTAGGACTACCTCGCCTTGAATATTTAATATTTTTCAGTTCTATCATATCAGACAATATTCCTCACTAATTACAAGGCTTAAGGCGATAACGCTTCGGAAAACCGGTCCCCGTATGATCAACGAAGTTAAACATAGTCGAGCCTTGTCACTACCGAGAAGTGTGAGCAGTTGGAAATATCAGGTGCATATGGATGTGCAGGTTGTGTAATGAATAACGGCTCGAAATTGTTAAACGGAGAGCCGAGTTCAAATTTCAATTGGGTTCGTTATATTTCACTTACGAACAATATTTTTGAGAATGACATGACTCCAATTCTTCTTAACCCAGTCAGGGTTAATTAGTAAGACTTGTAAATCTCTATTATCTAAAAAAAGAATCTTGAAATCTGAAATATTTGTCTGGCTTTAAATAACCTGCAACATGCTGATAAGCCGTCTGAAACGAATCAGTTAATGAAACATTAATTATATAAAATATTTTGGCATATTTACAAAATCAAAATTCGAACCAATTTTTTGGTTGATCTCTTAAAAATAAGAGTATTTTGACTGGAATTATTAGGCAAATATTCATATTTGAGTAGTATCTCCTGTTAGTTGCCAAGATTCGATTATTTCCTCAGCTCGTACACATTATCGCAAGCTTTGGAGTAGTCTGTTTTCAGTTTATAATCAGTCTATCTGGTTAAATTTTAAATCAAGTACAGGTCTAATAATCAAGGATTCCTTTGCGTTTATTAATTTATCGGAATCAGTTAGCCCTTTTCAATACCCACCCCCATTAATTTCGAAATATGCCGAGTCTTCCTGTCGTTTTCTACCGAACTTAAGAGGCACTATAGAATTAGCCACTTTAAGCTATACATGATGAATTTCGATATCAAAATTCTCTGGTGGTCCTTAACAATCCTATCGTAAAGAAAGCATCATAGAAAGCTGAACATATCGCGGGAGATTGGACTATGAATTTTTTTCTTTGAACAGTAACCGGATAGTATAAAAATCATAATTCAATCAAATTTAGGCTAATCTCATGGAACCTACATGACAATTCAAGACACATTTTAGATATTATTGACTCAAGAAATTCCATGAAATTAATTTTTGTACGTTACGGTTCTTCCTTTAGGAATTACTCGCCTTCTAATATTTCATATTTTTCCGTACATATCAGACAATATTCCTCGCTAATTACAAGGCTAAAGACGATAACGCTTCTTCTCGACCCAGTCATGGGTTAATTAGTAAGACCTGTAAATCTCTATTATCTAAAAAAAAAAAGTAATCTTGCAATCAAAAATATTTTCTGGCTTTAAATAACCTGCAATATGCTGATAAGCTGTGCGAAACGAATCAGTTAATCATAAATTATATAAAATATTTTGGCATATATACAAAATCAAAATTCCTGCATTCAAGTATAACGTAGATCCTATTTTATGATATAATGTCCTCTTTTCGTTATAATATTTATAAATGTCGGTTTATTTGTTCGTAATTTACTTAATTGATATATGAGGTTGTTGCAAAAATAATGTCGTTTTTTGACGTTCTAACATATGTTAGAAAACGACATTATTTTTGCACCAACCTAATACAAACAATGTTAGAGCATTATCTAAATGCTCATTGTGGCAGATAACACAGACAATACATGATTTCATTGAAATTCTTTCCTATTTTGCATCTGCTTAATTGTTGAACATTTATCATATTTGAATTCTCATTAATAAAAAAAAAATAATATCAGTAGACATGAAACTGTCTCTTCAGATAAGTCCTTGAACAAAATTGTTTCAGTCACTTTCCCTCGTCGAGACAGCAATTATTCAAGCTTCAAAACCAAAATTAATTTTATTTATTTATAAAGATATGTTTTAATTATGAGCTACGAAAGAGAGACAGGATAATACATTTGCGCTAAAACTGGCTTTCAAAAGAAAAAAGTATAAACCGGTAGTTTTAGCTGATACAACGTTTAATAGATGTGTTATTTGAATTGATGTTTGTTTAAATAAAATGGGCTTTAAAATACTCGTTTCAGTCAATAGAAATGAGCAGTGAGAATTATTCGCTGGAGCAAAGAGAACACAAATTGATTTTAGATTCGATAAGAGATTATTTGCTTCGATAAAGATAGTCGCATGTTGTTTGTAAAGTGTTTCATGAAAAAACAAGAAACACATAATATCATTGTTAACATATAAGAAGAAACATTAGAAATTTCAAGCTGAATTTTGAAGATAATGAATTTAAATTACGTTTATAAATAATTAAAAGGAATATGCTGCGGAAAAGTGATGGAATCATTTATTTAAGAGGTAATGAAGAACGTTACTATTGATGGAATAAATGTAAGGGCTTTAAATATTCATGCTATGCACATTTACATATAATCTCATTGGAATTTACCTATTCACAAGATACGGATAAAGTTATAAGTTGTATACTTTCTCTCCCTGTCGTTCTCTACATTATATATTACACAAACATACGCAGAAACGCACACTCAGCAAACGGAAACGTGGACAGATACATACATACATACATATATATATATATATATATATATATATATATATATATATATATATATATATATATATATATATATATATATATGAAGGCAGAGAATAAACGGTCTCATTCAAAACAAGACAAAAATTAAAATACATCTTAAACAGACAAAACATGAAGACATACTAACAATACCAAAACAAACCCCACTCCTTGAAAATAACTAAATATGTGGCCGAAAGCGAATTAGACAATGAAATTTATGGAATAATTTTGTACTCCCTTACTCTCATAAAACAGTATGTATGTATGTATGCATATATATATATATATATATATATATATATATATATATATATATATATATATATATATATATATATATGTAGAGGTAGATAGATACATACATACATACATAGACTGGTAGATAGGTATGTGTGAGTATATATGTAAATGTGGATTTGAGTGTTTTAATAGATAGATAGATAGATAGATAAATAGATAGATAGATAGGTAGGTAGATAGATATTCTAATTGAAGTCTTTGTGCATATTTATCTGTTTTAATGCTTATTTTAGTCGCCATTACATCAAAGGCATCATGAAGTTCTTGCGAAGAACATTATTTCTTTCATCCATCTCTTTTTCATTCATCAAGACACGTTCGTCAATATAAAAATGAGGAAGTTCTTTTTACCATCACAAAGACAGGTCCTGAAAGCCAAGCCTTCACTAGAAATGATAAAGAAATAATATATAGCTCCAAAAAATAGCCACAAAGGAATCTATTTAATTGGAATACAAAAAAGCTAAATAATTATAATTGGTAAAACACACACATACCCACACACACACACACACTCACGCAAACACACTTGGACAAGGAAGCAAATCATATCACACACACACACACACGCATACATACATACATACATATATATATAAGAGTTTATAGATGTATGGTCATTATGTAAAGTATATCCTGTAATAATAGGTACGTTTCTTTATTCTTAAATAGTATACAGATTAATGTAGGTGTCATTAAGAACAAAGGTGTATACATTTCATTATGGTACAATGCAGAATTGATCAGGTTATTATTAATATTTTACTTCTATGATTAATAATATAATTTTACTACATCTACGACGTTTACTGCAAGCACGAAACAAAAGTATTGCCTACAACTTAATCATGCACAGAATATGGCCATAAGTTTAAACATGTCTTTCTATACACATTTATCAGTAATAGAACTTAATAACTGTTGAGCAAAAGAATATTTCCTTGGATACTGATTCAACATCAAGTGGCGACAAACTGTTTCATACTTTAACGGAAACTTCAAGCTGCTGTGTTGTCTTTTGGTAGGTTATTGCTGCACTAAGTATAATAAGTAATTTCCTAATGGTTGCGAAAACACACTGTCGCTGCTTGCTGTTGGCCTTGTATATTTAAATACGTTATATCGCTGATATTAAGCATTTTAAACACACACACACACACACACACACATATATATATATATATATATATAAATATATATATATATATATATATATATATATATATATATATATATATATATATATATATATAAAGGCGGCCTGGCGATTGCGTGAAGCATGAAACAGCCTGTCGCCTCTAATGTGGACTTCACTGTTCACTTGTAAATTTATATTTACTTACGCACTATCTCTGATATTGAGCACTTTATCCCATAAATATAGCACACCTTAAAACTATATTACTTCACACACACACACACATATATATATATATGTATATATATATATATATATATATATATATATATATATATACATATATATATATATAATATATATATATAAATTATTTTATATATAAATATATAATATATATATATATATATATATATATATATATATATATATATATAAAACACAAATATATATATGTATGTATGTATGTGTATATATATGTGTGTGTGCGATTGTTTGTGTGTATGTATGTGATAGAAAAATAAAAATAAGGAAACAGATCTTAATCTTAATCTAGCATGTTTCACTTTATTAAAACTTCGTCAGTGATCAACCGGTCTAAAGTGAGAATTACTACTAAACAAAAATTGCGTCTCCCCCAGAAACCGAATCTGTATCACATTTTTACCCCACGGAAAGCACATGTTTAACAATAGTGTGCTTCTACAAGTTTAGAATCAGACGGACAAGACGATGGCAAAAAATGTCCATTAAGGAATCGTGTGCTTCTCGTTGGCAGGAAATCATATCTGCTGGCTTCAATTTCGTACCAGAAACGTAATTTAGACAAATATTTATCCATCGCACTCACTCTCTCTCTCTCTCTCTCTCTCTATATATATATATATATATATATATATATATATATATATATATATATATATATATATTTGTGTGTCATCCACAGACAGACTGTTTCGCAGCTCGTCCGGTTGTCTCTAGCTAGGATCGAAACCCCACTGAATTTGCGTCAGTCGGAACTTCTACCAGTAAGCCATCGGCTTACAGGGATGAAGGTGAATATTAGCGTGTTTATTTTAGATAAACACACAGTGGCTGACACTGACTCAATTCTGTCGAAGAGTCGTGCAATATTAGCTTAAATAGTCACTGTTTACAAACTCACACCTCAAACAAAAGAGCTCAACCGAAATTAATTTTTCAGGAGCCAATATTTTTGTCATCCACAGACAGACTGTTTCGCTGTTTCACAGCTCATCAGTGTGGCTAGACGTCCGGTTGCCTCTAGCTAGGATCGAAACCCGACTGAATCGGCGCACGGCAGGGATGAAGGTGAATTTTAGCGTGTTTATTTTTAGATTTAGATAAACACACAGTGACTGACAGTGACTCAATTCTGCCGAAGAGTCGTGCAATGTTAGCTTAAATAGTCACTGTTTACAAACTCACACCTCAAACCAAAGAGCTCAACTGAAATTAATTTTTCAAGAGCCAATACATATATATATATATATATATATATATATATATATATATATATATATATATATATATATATATATATATATATAAATTACGCAAGAATAAAAATAACACTGAAATCTCATTTTAACATATATTTACGGAAATAACAGAAAAATATCTTGAAATATCTTGAAAGAGTAACTTTGTTCAATGAAATCGCCATTGCTTTCAACCACAGCCTCCAGATAACTTCGCAATCTCCTGCAACTCTTCTGGACGCACTTCTTTTTTAAGTTGGTAAATGCTGCCATAAACTTTGCCTTCATTTCACTTTGGTTTTAGAAAGGACTTTATTTTTCTGTCGCTCAACATCGCCCTGCACATAGTAATCAAGTGAGTTGCACGCTGCGGGGCTATGTGTCTAGCTGTAAGGAGAGTTGTGGTCTCATAAATTGTCTGACGGCCATAAATGGGTCTTCCTGCTTTTGTGGCATGGTGCAGAGCTCTGTTGCCAGACAAAGGGCCTTCCACCAGCCACTCTCGTGACCCAGAACATTACTTCCTGTTCAAGTCATTTGATGTAGGCCTCCTTGTTGAGTCATGTGGGAAGATGAAGGAAGCCATAACGTCGTCATCACTAGTGATCTCTCCAAACATCTTCGTAATCACCATTAAACTCATCCAATTCGTTCTGAATTCTCTGCAAAGTCCACCGATTGGCAAACACAATGAAATGTTTGTATTGAATATTCCGGCGGGAATGCTAAGAAGCACAGTATGCCGTTTGCAAATTTTGGGGCGTACTGAATTGCGTCATGGGCTTTTTTTTTCTCACATACATTGCCAAACTAATCCAGCTATAATGTGCAGTCGTCAAAATCAAAAATTAAAATGCGCAAAATTAAACAATATATATATATATATATATATATATATATATATATATATATATATATATATATATAGATAACAGCCATAATTTACCCATCACACCATGTATGTATGCGTGTATTTATCTGTGCCTTTATATTCCTTGTTACACTTATTACAAGTGGTATAAATGCTTCCTTCACGTTTTAAAATATTGTTTTGTATTAATTATATATTTTATTGTTTTTGAAGTAGTTGTAATAAATTATGTAATATTGAGTTTAGATTAATTCTTTTCAGTTGTTGTTCTAATAGATTTGGCGAGTAGAACAGTATATTTTGATTCATTGGGTTTGTCAAAAAAGGTTCATTTCCAGTTTTAAATATTTTATGAGTCTTTTGTTTCGCGTTGTATATGAACTAATTAGTTTATGGAAAAAGTTAAATTTATTTTCAATATATTTATCGTCTTCGTGTAAATACCGAGGGCTATAAATTCTGAGTTTCTTTTAGAATCCGTTGATTATTCTAAATATTATTTTGTTATTGTGAAAATAGAAATTTATTTAATTGTTATTAGTTAATTTGCGATGGACACTTAATTCTAGGTTATTGTCACTACGTGGCAACATAGGAAATATATAGGAAAGGAAACATTCTGTTTCCTTCCGTTTCATAAATTATGTCGTATGTTCATGATTCTTTTATCTACATGATCAGGTAAAGTAGTTTTGTTGGAGTATAAAATGATATATTATATATAGAATTTGAATATTATATATAAAATTTATATATCGTTCTCCTATAGATATTATGTGTGTGGAAAAATTCCGATATAACTATAAATATATATGTAAAAAGAAAATATGATTAAAAAACAAAAGAAAACTCTTCTTAGCCGACGAGTCTCGTCCTCTAAAGTTAGACAGAAGGATTTTAAATCGCAGTAATTATTTATTAACATAAATAAATAAAAATATCGTTAGTTTTTCACTTTATGAAAATTTAAGAACGCTCGTAAATATACTTCAGTCTAACTAAAAATAAACTATGGATGATGCAAAGTGATGTGATGTAATGTTTGATAATTGAAAGTGAGTAAATATTGTTATTAATGTTGTCGAATATATTTTATAATATAATTATTATTTATTTTCAGAAATATATATATATATATATATATATATATTTTTTTTTTTTCTTCCACAGACAGACTGTTTCGCAGCTCATCAGTGTGGCTAGACGTCCGGTTGCCTTAAGTTAGGATCGAAACCCGACTAAATTTGCGTCAGTCGGAACTTCTCCCACTAAGCTGTCAGCGCACGGTACGGGATGAAGGTGAATTTTAGCGTGTTTATTTTTAGATTTGAGATAAACACACAGAGACTGACAGTGACTCAATTCTGCCGAAGAGTCGTGATTACTTTTAATATCAGAAGGCTTTGAATTTAAAGGTTTTCTTTTAACTTTATATTCATATATGTTAGTATAGGAAAGGACTATATCGCTTAGGAAAGGGGATATTTACAAAAAATCCAACCGCACGTTTATATTTTGGTAAGACAGTGGCAGTTTCAAGAATGTTCCGTCTAATAAGTTATTTTCACTTTTAATAATGTGTCATGTTTGGAAAATTACAATCCTAACATTTGCCTTGACAAAGTCCACCATATGGCAAGATGCATCGCCCAACAAATGTTGCCTTTTGCAGTTATTCATACACACACACACACACACACACACACACACACACACACACATATATATATATATATATATATATATATATATATATATATATATATATATATATATATAGTGGTGTTCGATAAAAGTGATTCACCTGACTTTTTTTACTTAAAATTTTTTTCGCCTATTGTTTTTGGGGTCAAATTAATTTTTAATCTTACCAATATAAAGACCCCTTCCCGACCACCTAGTAAAAAAGTTTACCCACCGTAAGGTATTCTATTGATAATTATAATTTTCGATATAAATGAGATTTAGGGAAAAACTGTGCAAAAAAGTGACTCACACATTTCCTGCAACTCGTAATCAACAGAAACATAACCGAACAGCTTTAAATAAAGAATAAGAAAGGTATAATTTATTTATAATAGGTAATATAGTTCCAAATATGTAATAATCCATGAGTTCTCCTTTATTTTGAATAACCTTTTCGACCCTTTTTGGCATTGACTTGATTTGGTTCTGGCAAATCTCATTTCCATTGAATTCCATTTGGATATGAAATTCACAATCAAATCCTCTGTTGCTCAACTGCTTTCTCGAGAGCCAGTACTTTATAATGTTCCATAAGTTTTCAGGAGATTGGGGTGACCATGTCAATACACTTTCATGCTTGTCATCAAATTATTCCTTCATCAATTTTGATTTGTGACAGGGAGCATTATCCTGCAGAAAAATGAGCATGGTGGGGTCGATTTTCGCCCTTTCAGCAGAAGGGAGCAGTCAAGACTCAAAAATTCTCTTGAACTCCTCGTTCCTGAGGGTCTTTTCAATAGGTTTTAAGAAACAAGTTCTATGAAAAGAAAAGCATCTCCAGAACATTATACTGAACGGATGCTTGACAGTACCTACTACTAAATTCAAAGAGCATTCAAATCCTTTGAATTTAGCTCAACTTTCGTTTTATCGGAGAAGAGAACATTTAGTAAAAAAAAATCACGTGAGTCTCATTTATCGAACAGCACTATATATATATATATATATATATATATATATATAATATGTCAATAGTTAAATCAATGTTAAATCTGAGCTCTTGCGAGAACGAGGCAAAATTTTATATACATCCACAGACAGACTGTTTCGCAGTATCAGAGCTCATCAGTGTGGCCAGACGTCCGGTTGCTTCTAGCTAGGATCAAAACCCGACTGAATTGGCGTCAGTCGGGGCTTCTAACACTAAGCCTTTGGCTCACGGCAGGGATAAAGGTGAATTTAAGCGTATTTATTTTTAGATAAATACACAGTGACTGAGAGAACTCGATTCGATTTACCGATGTGTCTTGAATTATTAGCCGTAATTGTCACTGTTTACAAGCCCATACTTCTTCCCAGAGAGCTCAAATGAAATAAATATATAATTAAAACGCAATATTTTCCACGTGAGCATCTTATGGTATGATGACTTAATAATATTACTCATACAATATTCAAACTACCGTCTGTGTCTCGTGACAGTTCAAATCTTAAACATTTATTTTTCAGTCACAAATTGAAAATAATAATAATAATAATATGTTGGGGAATCCGTCACTGAAACGTCTTCTGTTAAATAACCATGAAAAAACCATCAATAACGACAATCACAATTTTCCTCTCGCTGCACATTTCTGCCACCGGTTCCGTTGCATTTATGTTATTCAACAGCCGACAAGAAAGCCGCAGGTCGGAATTAAAATATATTTTCAAAATAAAATCACGCAGGATTTCGGTTTACTCAGAGAGTATAATTTCCACAGCGTGGTGGATCTATATCCAATAGTAACAACATTCTCCAGAAGAGTAAGACACACATCTTTGTTTATTCATTGTCTTGTTGAAAAAGGGCACGGACGTGTTCGAAAATTCCGACTTTTAAATCTTTGTCTTTGTGCTTCATTTTAACGAGAATTTAATATATAAAACGCATCATCAATCTTATTGCCAATATTTTTATCATTTTGCTGGCTTCTTATTCCTCAATTTTTTCAACATACCTATTATATATTGTGTGTGTGCACGTTTATGTGGTTTTGTGCGTAGAGATATAATGAATGAACACAGTTAAAAATGAAATTAGTGAATAACATTTCTAATGTCTTCGTTTTATATTCAGAGATTTTCATTTACCAAATATATTTTTATTATTTAATTTTCTTTTAAATTATAAGAAATAATTAGGTATGAAAAATCAATTATTACTCATTTTATATAATCCATATTAAATTTAGATAATAGAAAATATTCAAGAACCTTTTTTTTAAAGACTTTTAATACATCATTAAAATATATTCACCGTTTTCTTTTGTTTTCAAAATCCTTTCTATTTTTCAGATGCTTTTGTTTTATTGGTTTTTAATCAATTCATAGTAATATTTCCTATTGCCAAACCATAAAAAAGATTATTATTTTTTAATCAATCATTCCGAATATCATTTGTTCTAGTCAGACAATGAAGAAATTAATATATAAAATACAGGAAATTAAGAAAAAAAGTTTAAATATCGTACAAGGTTAAAATAAATCCAGATCGATATGAAAATGAATATCTTTTTCCGATACAAGAATCAGCCAAACCCAGCTTTAGCACTACAGCAAAAACATGCACGCTCGTGTATTTTATAATGACGTGGATTGATACTATGAATAACATTTATTTTCTCTTTTTATCTTAACTGTGTGAGAGAGAAGGCGGAAGAGTTCTCGATCCGAACCATTTCCCAGAATCTGAAAATTTGATCAAACATCATTTTCTTTTAATATTAATATTTTTTGGTCGAGCTGAGCACATTCAGCAGGTCTGGCATTTTAAATATTATTTCTGACAACTTTCTTGTATTTTCAAATGTATTTAATCTTTAGCATCATGTTAAAATTTCGCTATTACTTTAGTGTCTCTTACAGTCAAATCACCCTGAAGAGACAAATTCTTGTTCGATGACAGAAGTTAAGCAATGTCGAGCCAAGTCAGTACTTAGAATGGGAAGGCCTGAGAACACTGTGTACTGTAAACGACCTCCTACAATCTGAAATATATTTAAACAACACACAAAGGGTTGATAGGCAGCAAGTAAACAGGTCCTTAGTTATTTACTTAATACCTTACGCGATTCCAATGTCTCATAAGTAATAAACTTTTTTTCCGTTTTCATCGCGAGGAACGAAGGCAAATTTATATTGAAGATGCAGTTGACGTTCAGGGAAAGAAAGAATGTAGATAGGTCGGAGACCGATAGGCATGTTATGTTTTTAACTCCTTATTCATTGAAATGGAAATCCGTGACATTTTTAATAACTTAATTTGTTGCCTCTTACGTCTGTAAATAATGGTCTGACTTCATACTTATTATTTTATTGTAATATTTTGTTAAAGTGTTTACAATCAAATATTTAACGGTGCACTACAGGAATTTCACTGGATGTTTTTTCGTTGTAGAATTCGCAAGCATCTTACTGAGTCGCTAACTTAAGTATTATGTGTCATCAGAAAATTCAAATAGCTAAATTGTGACATTTTCACTATTTAGTATGAATGTATGCAACTAATAGAGTTAACAAACGAATTCACCGATGACATTGAGTTTTATAATATTCGTTATAGACATCATAAGGGTTTCGTTTGGTTTATTTTGGTTTACTGTATATTAACCTCTATTTAAAGCCCACAAGATTCATATTGCTGGTAATATTTTTTCAAAACATATATTGCTCCTATTGTTTTTTCAAAAATGTATTGCTGGTAATGATAGTTTTTTTTTATCATTACTGGTATTTCCTTTCCAAAATATAGTGCTGCTGATAATCGTTGTAACCATCATGATTGTTTAGTTTGGTTTGGTTTGGTTTACAGCTTATCAACATCCATGGGTTAATGACGACAAGATTTTTATTGTAGGTAATATTTTTTTGCAAAACTTTATTACTGGTATTTTTTTTCAAAACTATATTGCTGGTATTTTCTTTCCAAAATGTATTGTTGGTAATAATCGTTGTAACCATCGTGATAGTTTGGTTTGGTTTGGTTTACGGAATATAAACCTCCATGGGTTATTTAATGCCGATAAAAATTTTGTTTCTGGTAATATTTCTTTTCAAAAATGTATTTCTGGTATTTTCTTTCCAAAATATATTGCTGCTAATATTTTTGTCCCAAAATGTATTGCTGGTACTATAAACTGCTTTTACACTTTCATAGTGTTTTGACACCATTTTGGGGGTTAAATATTTGACCATAGCTGGGACCCTAACAGATGTTACCACCCCGGGTCAGGGTGGATCTGGGAACACCAGAAATTAAGCGGTGGTTGCAAGCCCCTCAAAACCTTTTACTGTTGGATGGAGTTTATTGTCATACACCGGACGGGCAGCCATTATGAGTGGCCATCGTTAACAATATGTATGCCTTTTCAAGACGCTTAGAGTTCCAAGAGGATAAGAAGTCCTATCTGGGTTCATTATTGACTTGCATAATATTAACAATATTAGATATAGCAGATACGGGAAGATATATACAGGAAGTCATACAAAAGGTATCAAATGAAAGAAGAAAGGAATAGACATAAGTTTTAAGAAGACAGAATATACATGTGTCAGGAAAAGATACAGACAAAAGTGTGAATTACAAAAATGGATATACCAAAATCAAGCAAATAAAAAATGTGAATATTTAGGAAGTCTATTAATAGAGGACGGAAGGCGCAACATCGAAATCCGAAGGCGTTTTGAGTTAGGGAAAGATTCTTTCCAGAAGCTAAGCAAAGTATTAAGAAAGGAAATTTCCTTAGAAATAAAAAAGCGTAAAGAACTTCTAGGTAACCTTATATGGTAACGAATGTTGGACAATCTCAAAACACATGAAGACGAGTCTTTGGGCAGCAGAAATATGGTTCTACGGAAGCATGTTGAGAATACCATGGGCTGAACATTTGAGTAACGACGAAGTTTTAGAGAAAATGGAAACAAAATTATTTAGCATCAGGAAGAGACAGTTGCAATTTCTAGAGAACATAATGAGGAAAAATATACTTAAGCATATTGAATGAAAGAGAAAAACAACGCATAACATACCAAACGAACTTTTCCAAATCGTTGGCAAAACTGGGATTAGTGGAGATAGTAAAAATACAAACTTTACTAAGGCCTAAGAACGACAAGAAATTGTGGATATAATAAAAAAAAAGCATCTGTTTATATCGGGAGATAAACACAGTGCCCTTTTTGGTCAAAATTCAGTCATTTGGGGATGAGACTGGAGTGGATTCTCCAGTGTGCCCGCCTGGGTGACGGTATATGAAGTCCGTATGGTGCCCCCTCTGCATGCCTCCGCCTCTCGGTCATACCGACAAGATACAAAGGATTACCGAACTTTATATTTGGAGACGGCTTATCAGCAGAAATTGCCGGAAAGTTTTTAGTGTTGACAGACAACCGCCTTCAAGTCTCTACTCCCGTCTTTCTGCCTGGATTTACCTCTAGAGCCTTTAACGTGTTTGGATATGACCGTAAGGTTTTCCCTCCCCTAGATGGACTGCTTTCCTGGGCAGGAAGTAGAAATGTAAGTTTGTTATTTTTTTCTTACATGTTTCTTTTTCTTCTTCTTCTTCTTCTTCTTCTTCTTCTTCTTCTTCTTCTTCTTCTTCTTCTTCTTCTTCTTCTTCTTCTTCTTCTTATTATTATTATTATTATTATTATTATTATTATTATTATTATTATTATTATTATTATTATCATCATCATCATTAATAATAATAATAATAATAATAATAATAATAATAATAATAATAATAATAAAAAAAAAAAATGAACGTAAACATAATGTGGGTAATATTTTAAACCCCGAAAAATCCATACATGCATGTGCACATACTCAAATATTGGAAAATGAAATTTATTTTACAATTCATGTGTGCGTCAAAACCTTAGAAAAGGAACAATCAATTAAATTAGTACATCAGTATTGATAACTGTACTTTTGGTTGAAGCAACAATTTTTCTATGTGAGTCCACCTTTCAGGACCTCGGTGATCATAGTTTTCAACAACTTCCTGACCTTTGATGTTCTAATGCAAACCTTGTCTTTTTATTAACTCTTCTCGTTTGTGTTCTGCCATGCATTGGCACAAGCTCCTTAGGGTCTTTATTCGTTTAATTCCTGTCACATTTATTTCAACATGTCCTATAAGTGAAAAATCTTCTGAACATTCTTTCTTCATTGCAGTGTTTTTTAAAATGCCAACTCTTTCTTTTTTTAAAGCAATTTACCCCAAGCAAGGCGCGAGTGCCACTATCACGCAAGGGGTTACAGAGTGTTGAGAACAAGAGTAAAGAGCCGTGTTTGAGGAAAGGATACCAGCTCAGGGTGTCAGATGTCGATTAGCATTACACTTGAATATTTGAAGAATATAGTCATCAGGGAAGCAAGCAAGGGGAAGGAAGTTACACAGACGGGAAGTGTGAGAGAAGAAGCTGTTTGAGTAGAAGAGATGGCCACATTTAACCGTTTTGACAGTGAAAGGGTGGGACCTAGATGCCAGTCTGTTAGCTGGCTTAAATTCATGCAGTCTGGGAACCAGCGTTTGTAGTTCATCGGAACAGATGCCGTGAAAATACTTGTAGCAGAGACAGAGGGAAGCCACGCACGTCGGTGAGAAAGCGACTGTAGATTTGTCTCCGTCCATGATATTCTCAAGATATTTATGCAGATAGGTATTGTCTTCATCCATGAGGAAATTGTCCAACATTCACTCTTATACAGGAGGATTCATATTGCATACCAGTTTATCACTCCTTACTTTGTTTAAAACAAAATTTTCGTTTCTTAATACTTTCTTCCTTTCAGCAGATTTTTTTTTATAATTCTATCTCTCGGCCTTATTTGGAACGGAAAACGTAAACAAGAGAAAATATCAAGAAAAAAATCCATTTTCCCGAATTGCCTTTATATCACTTTTATGTAGAATAGAATCCAAATATTTTGTATAATTCACAGCGAATAAGTGTCCTCATGAAGTCATGCCCTCTTTTTTTATTCTCCTTTGGGCCTCTTTCCTACATTCTTTTATTATGTGAGTAACTTTATTTTCTATTTCAAATCAAATGACGTGCCTGCATCGATATGTTTTGTCGAGTTTGCCCCCATATAATTTAGTCCTAATGCTTTTGTTAGGGGCTGTTATAACTAACAAAAAAAAATGTTCCTATTTTCTGTTTTATTCTTTGCCAAAATGTCCATGGCATTTCGTCAGTAATGATTATTTTCCTTCGTGGCCATTTTTCTCTTTCCACTTTCGTGTTGTATATTTTATTGGGTATTTCTCTGAATCCCCGCATGGCGTCCGTTTGCCAGTTTTGCATTTTCTATCTAGTATCATTATTGTTTTTGTCTGAAGCCTTGTGTGTATCATGTCACGTCTTTTATTGGGAAGATAACACAGTTTTCTATATATAGGTTTCTTCTTCTTTACTTTCAAATTACTGATTGAATGTCCACGACAACGTTAACGTGGAGAACTAGTACACTTCAAATTAGGTTTCAGTTCTTATGATTCTGTAATTTTTCGTTCAATTTATGCAAAATTTCTAACACATCCTCATTCGATGGTGACTCTGTGTTTACTACTACAACTACTACTACTACAACTACTACTACTACTACTACTACTACTACTAATAATAATAATAATAGTAATAATAATAGTAATAATAATAATAATAGTAATAATAATAATAGTAATAATAATAATAATAGTAATAATAATAATAATAATAATAGTAATAATAATAATAATAATAATAGTAATAATAATAATAATAGTAACAATAATAGTAATAATAATAGTAATAATAATAATAGTAATAATAATAATAATAATAATAGTAATAATAATAATAATAATAGTAATAATAATAATAATAGTAACAATAATAGTAATAATAATAGTAATAATAATAATAATAGTAATAATAATAATAATAATAATAATAGTAATAATAATAATAATAATAATAGTAATAATAATAATAATAATAATAATAATAATAATAATAATAATAATAGTAATAATAATAATAATAATAGTAATAATAATAATAATAATAATACTTCAGGACGTTGGCGACCACGGAATACTTTTTCATCATCTTGGAATTTATGTGATATCATAAAAAAAATAGTGAAGTGGGTTCCTCCTGTTTCCTGTGCGGCTTTGTTTTCCGAGGGGATCTTCTACTAGACTTGCTTCCACGTAGGGTTGGAATGCCTCGTATACCTTGCTATTTAACCTGTAGTTTGGTAAGGGTGAATCGAAAGATTCGTATATTTTCCACTGACAATCGTGAGATTGTGAACACCACAAACTAGGCTGGAATTGGAAACCCTCTTCTTAGGCCAATAACACACACCCAATGAAATAATTACGACTACATTAATGTGCTTCCTGTTGTTACAGAATTAAAGATTTGACTATAACTCTAATTTGGAAAGAGATTAAATAACAGAAGGCGCCAGTGGAAATTTTAACAACGTCAGCGGCAATGCGTTGCAGTTTCATAACTGGATTCTACATGTCTCATTCCATATGTGCTGCCGAGCAAGGTCATGAAATCAAGTGCGTATGTGTGTCACTTGCTCGCAATTTGAGGTCCAACATAAACAAATTCACGCCATCGGCAATTTCATCAACTCTGATTTTCTTTCACCTCCATCCAACACTTGCAGAGCCAAATGGCGATAGTGATGGATGACGGAAGCAGTCTTTGGCGAAAGTGGAAATTTCTAGTCCTGTACCTGCACGTTGGCGGTGAATTTAGTCATCAACGCCATCATCGAAAAGAAAGCGATCAGCAACGAAGATATTAAATTCTTGGATACGAGATAAAGCCGACGCCGATATGAATTCCGAAGAGCTAACATTAAGCGAATAGAAATCAAATATTTCCCGAAATGATTTAAAATGGACACGTCTCAATAACCATTCATACAAAACTGGTTCTCGATTTTTACTCGTTCGATGTGATATATTCTAAGATTATAATCCTTTACACTTTCTGTACGTTTCCAACAAGATTTTGTGAAGCTGGTTAGAAATTTTTCTTTCCACAATATGACATATTTTATATGCAATAACTTCTGATGGGATGGCTGATAATGCCCTTGTTATTTGTTCCTCGTTCATCTTAATTATTACGTAAGAATTTCGCGAGTGTTCTTGACTAAATCTTTGTTATGACTAATACAAGTTGTAGTTAAGATAGAGACGGATATAAGGTTTATTTAAATTCTAAAATCAGACATATACTCTATCGGTATCACTTATAGAAGAGTAAGTTGCTGTTCTTAACCTTTTTTGAGTAACAGATTCCTTGAGTCCTGGAAATTTAAAAGAACTAAGCCTTCTTCAACATTTAGACCGTCAAGCAGATCCTAACATATAGGTTGTTTCTTTTACAATACTTGCATGGGCATATCTCTATACACAAACACACGCGCACACACAAACAAGCACGCGCGAGCGCGCGCACACACACACACACATATATTTATATGTTTGTGTGTGTGTGCGTGCGTGCGTGTGAGTATAGGTATAGTTCCAACGAGATAAAAGTGTGTATAATAAAAAGAACAGAAAAAAACGCAAACGTTTTTGGTTGTAGTGTGGATTTTTAAAAAAAAATGTATTATGCCTTATTTTCCATAATTTAATAAAGGTTGAGAAGTCGAACATTGCACACATGGCCTGAATATTTCAGTCAAGTATATAAGACAATGTTGCCACACGGCGTTGAGGGTAGTGACAAATTTACATTTAGATAATATTTATTGAGCCTTTTTACCCATAAATATATAAGCTTAAAACAATATTTTTATGATATATATATATATATATATATATATATATATATATATATATATATATATATATATATATATATATATATATATATATATATATATATACAGGGTGTCCATAAAGTTCGTGTGCGCTTTTAAAAATTTTATAACTTTAATTGTATTTGCGATAGGAATAATTTGTAAAAAGGATTAAAAAGTAGTAAATCTATATTTAAGGTTTTTTAAAGGTTTTATTGAAATTTAATTTAAGTTTCCACATGTCCTCCATCATTAGCAATGAAAGGGTAATGCGATTTTGCAGTTCACGGAAAACATTTGCCAACTGATTTACAGTAATGCTTGAAATCACATTAGTTATTTTAGCTATACTTAAAACTAGGTACAATAAAATTTATAACATTTTTACAGACTATTTCTATCGCAAATACAAATAAAGTTATAATTTTTTAAAAGTGCACACGGAATTTATGGACACCCTGTATATATATATATATATATATATATATATATATATATATATATATATATATATATATATATATCAATCATCAAATCCCAGCATCCAAGATGATAATGCCACTAAGATGCAAGGGGCTACTGGGACTGAAGGAGAATTGAATAAAAGCTTTAGTTGCTAAAAACCCTATCCTAAACAGGAAAAAATTGATAAACATCTGCAGCACTTATTCAAAATGCGAGAAAGTGTGAGCCGGGCAATAGATGAACACATTTATTGACATTACACATGTGTGTGTGTGTGTGTGTGTGTGTGTGTGTGTGTGTGTGTGTGTGTGTGTGTGTGTGTGTGCGTGCGTGCGTGCGTGCGTGCGTGCGTGCGTGCGTGTGTATTATTGCCTGCACCAATTAATAGAAATTTACGCATATATAACCGATTATTAAAAAAAAATAATAAACAATTTAAATAATCTGCAATACACCATGTGGGCATACGTGGATTATTTTGTACCACATGAACCGTACAAATATTTATTATAATTAAATAACTATTCACTCTCTATATAGTATCATCAACATGCTTGTTCTGTAAATCTGCTTTCAATCTGCTTTCAACTATTTTCTCCACACTCACCTGAAAATAATTGCAATCGAGAAAGAAATAGTATTTCCATGATGACAGTGTCAATAAATAAATAAATTAATCCAAAATAAGCAAAGTCCGTATATGTTTCTATCCTTTTCCTACTGGTAATAATTTCCCTATAATTTATTTATGTATTTTTTAAGCTGACGACTATTTCCTGGCCTCTTATCAAAGCACTCGTATTTTACAGATTACATTTTAGCAGCAGGTGTCAGAAATCAATATTTGAAAAGTAGTTTTGGTTAAGATTTGATTGAAATTCCTAGGAAATCTCCAAGATCATTCATAAAGCCAGAGAAGAGTGTACGTTTCCCTAAACTATGATAGATATCTTCATAACAACAACAAAAATATCATATTCTTTTTTTTGTTGCAAAAACTAGCTATCGTATTCCAGAGAACAGGTGAAAAAATAACGAAGTTTCGTAATATTCAATAAGTGAAACACAAAGAGAACAAGTAACTTTAGATTATTCTTATTGTCATTGTTTTAATTATTTTACAAATATTTAAAAAGTTGTATTTCATTTTCTTGACATTATACAATAGATGGACAAGTAATACAGTTATACAAAGCACAATTCAGTATATTCTATTTCATTGACGCTATGACACACCGAGAAGGTCTGTAAGAACACCGTCAATTTCGTGTAGGCGCTCGTGTCAGTCAGTCATAGAAAATTAGATCATATAGGCGTGACAAGTCTTTCGCACCACCCTCTAGATTGGAAGCCATTCTCTAAATCCCACGATTAGTATAGACTACGGATTGCACAAAAGTAAGAAATGACCTCGACGGACCGATTCGAAGGCATAAACAAACAGGATATACTTAATGTCAACAGTTAAATCAATGTTAAATCCGAGCTCTTGCGCTAATAATCTTGGGAAATATATGAATCCATTTCTAACCCCAGCTACGGGTAAGTGGCAAAACAGACTGGGTCCTCTTGGAGAAGGACAACTGATTTCAAAACCTGTGGAGGGTCGTTTGGAAACTGTGCATGCTGTGCACCAGTCTTCTGTATTATTCTCTTCCAAAATATATATATATATTTTAAAATTTGTTGTGGTAGGATCCACCTAATCTGCATAGGTGACTACCGACTATATAAATAATGGTTGGTACCGGAAGACAGTGGAGCGAATACAGAGATCCAGCTAGAGACTGCCCGACTGCGACTTAGTCAACACATTCTCCAGGAACGTCTTCCCAGAAATATACAGAAATACTACATGTAAATATTGTGTACACTTTCTTGTTATAATACATTCTTGTTCTAAGTACATTTTGTGTTGCATTATTATTCCATGCATTAGTCGAGATTCAACAATGAGTCAAGACTCAACAAAATTGTATACTGATATTTTAGTGAGTTCATTCTCCAGATATTTCTAACGCATTTGTCGATAGCTGCTGCACAAAAAGCAACCCTGTAGACTGGCGTACTCAAATCCATATACCATTTTTGGTTGGATACGTTTTATACGCGCTTCGTTTTCGTGAGTTTTCTCCAAACGTATTGACTAATGAAAATAAGATCATTTGGAAAGACTATAACTGATATAATTCGGCGTTGAACTCGGCATTAAAGAAATCAAACCGAGGTTGCAGATTCAAAGATAATCGGCAGTGCATCATGAAACAAATGGAACAAGAAACGATAAAAATATTAAGGTTAAGATAATGGAAATATGATATATTTAAAGTATTACATGTTTAATATAGACGATACATATATATGATTTCGAAATAGTTAAAAAAAAACAAAGAACTGTAGCTGTTTTCAATTGTTGCGTCATCGCAAAAGTAGGAATACATAATAGCTATACGAGTATTATCAGTATTATGATATGTTTTTTATAATAAATATAATATGTTTTGTGTTCACGTTTTGGTTTTTATTACTGCGTACCTACTTTTTCATCTCCCTGTATACAATTATCTAAACCTATATATTTAATATAGAGGATACATATAGACGATTTCGAAATAGTTTTCATAACCCAAAGAACTGTATCTTTTTTTCAGTTGTTGCATCATCGCAAAAGTAACTATATATAATTATTATACCAGCATTATCAGTATTTGAATATGATTGTACAATCACTATATGTTTTGTGTGCACGTTTTGGTTTTTATTACTATATACCTACTTTTGCATCTCCGTGTATACATTTATAAAATCTTATAAATTATTCTTCGTATGTTATGGTTTCTGTCCTAAATCCTCAATTTATATTTAGTCTGGTAAAATAAATGTATTTCGGAAACAATTCAACTCATCCCTCAATATTTAGCGCATGTGACATAACCTAAGCTTCATAAACACTTAAACATTAATGTCAAGCAACTGCTAAGCATCACTTATTGAAACGATATTCATAGTAATCATTTAACAAAGCTTTTATAATAAAATAAGAAACATTTGAAACACTGTTAGTCAGTTGTTAAAAATAACAGTGCTCTCATTTTTTTTATTATGTGTTATATGGTAGGCGTCCGTATATCCAGCGAGGTAAAGATAGCGCCGTCTTTGGTCAACATTCAGTCTTTCAGTAGTGATCACGCTAGGGGGCACACCTGCTGGATGGTTTATTGGGGCCATGCGCTGTCCAGAATATAGGCACCAACCCTCCGCTCTCGGGCTTATAGACAAGACTCCAAAGGAATACAGGGAATTACCTTTGGAGCCGACTTGACTTAAGGAACTGTCGGTTAATTATCAGTGTTGACAACCAACCGCCTTCGGGCTTAACTCTGGGTCGTCTGTGTGGATTTACAACCATAGTTTTTTCCGTGTTTGGTTGGATATGACTACAATGCAGGTTTAAAATCGGCGTTGTTCTTCCCCTAGATGAACTACCTTGCTGGACTCTCGAGCTCCAGCGAATCGGTTGGTTATAAGGCATCAGTTATGTCCTCTTAGACCGTTCTCCAAATTGTAGTTGGACTCAGTATTCCCGTCTACTACAAACTTTTGGAACTTATATCGGGCACGTATATAAACATTCTTCATTATATTCACTGCACTATAAAAAAAGAGTTGACTAAATCCGCATTTTAGTAGTAAAAGATATTGGAAAGAATTAAATCATTAATTCCAAAACACCCAGTGTAAACTGTTGCGTTACAAGATGTACTATATAAAAAAGATACACATGCAATTATTTACAGTATTCACATTAGTCGGACTATTGTCCTCATCTTTGTCGCCATATTTGTCACAACGTTTCGGCCGTTGTACGCTCCGGCCTTCTTCAGGTGGTTGGAATTTCGAACCGAACCCTTTATTTCGATCACTGGGGTAGACTGTTCTATGTTCCACGAGCCATGTTTGATGGATGTCAGTTATCAGTTATCTCCTGGTAATTTTCCCTCTGAAAGTTCTCCACAGCCTGAACCGGGTATTGAACTCACAAACTTTGGGTCTGTCACTGGATCTAACCAACGCCTTTATCCACTGTGCCATGTGTTCAGGCTGTGGAGAACTTTCAGAGGGAAAATTACCAGGAGATAACTGATAACTGACATCCATCAAACATGGCTCGTGGAACTAGAACAGTCTACCCCAGTGATCGAAATAAAGGGTTCGGTTCGAAATTCCAACCACCTGAAGAAGGCCGGAGCGTACAACGGCCGAAACGTTGTGACAAATATGGCTACAAAGATGAGGACAATAGTCCGACTAATGTATATACTGTACATAATACCTCATCTCAGAAATATAGACATGCAATTATTTATTCTGATATATAATTTGATATTAGATGAAAATGAATCGACTTATGTATCAAAAGATTATGAATTCAAATCAATACGAATAATTACTGATATATTAGTGAAGAATATCTTTCAGTGGCTAAAATAAAACAAACTCTGTTTTGATATTTAAATATATATCTGAGATATTTCTTCAAACTCGGCGGATAAATGCGTTGGTTGGATTTGAGGTGTGAGTTCAATACCTGGCTACTGAAGTAGTGAACAAAAACTTGGAAATTTGAGTTAAAGGGACAAACCGAGAAGGCCTGGCAGAAGAAACTAGAACAAATTTTGAGTATAAAAAAGCATAGATAGCTCCAAAATGAGACAACCCAAAAACTGCTCACTGGTACAAAAGTGCTCAATGCCACAAAAGATGAGAGAATATGAATAAATCAAAATTCGGGTAAGCAATGGCAGGCCACGACTGCCAGTTTCATAAGTTATCACGCAATCGTCAGGCGGTCAATAGCTGTAGCTTGGAAAGCGGGTACACTATATACCACCAGGCGAGTGGGTTTTTCCTTTTTTATACTCAGGTGGCGCTAAATTCAATTTTCATTGAACACTTTTATTTCTAGTACTGGCCTACCTATCTCAGGTGTACTAATATTTTTTCTAGGCGCTTTTCGACCTTGGCCGGGTGGTTTACTCTCCGACAGATTGGCTTTGGTTTGTTTGTCCTATTGAACTCACCTGGCCGCCTAGTCGCCTGGCTGTAGGGCGAACAGGCAGCGAGATCTAGCACGTGCAAAGCACTTACCTGTTATCGAACTCGGAGAGAGAAGAAATCGGACTAGGCTATGCCGAAGGTCAGTCCTGGGCAGGTAAACAAACCCGACCCCGTTATTACGGGATATACGTGTAATTTTTGACCACACATAAAAATTGGCCTTGTGGCGCATCCTACCTCTTGGCGATGTTGGTTAAATAGCCTGGCCGCCTGAAGATTGCCTGAAAACTCATGAAACTGTCAGTCGTGGCCGGTCACTACTTCTTCGGATTTTGATATATATATATATATATATATATATATATATATATATATATATATATATATATATATATATATTATAATAGGTTATTATAAAAACATTTTACATCGCTACACAAAAGTTTTCATGTTTCAATGCTATGATTGTACTTCCTGAATCAATGGTAGATAACTTGTGATAAAAATGCTTTTTTTGGGAAATTTAAAAACAAATTGTTACCTGTTTTCGGAATATGTTTGTGGGCATGTCTAGATTAACCAATTAAAAGTCAGATCTATTTTAAAATAGAAAAATAAGGTCAGAATTTGGAATTGAGTAGATTATTTATTCATGTCAAGATAAACTGACGCTTGGACATATCCAGCGATCGTAGGAAACATGGCAGCAACAAACGTATTATGGATGTAGCTAAGTATGATGTTCCGATTTGTAGTAGATATAATGGTGTCAGAAACAATTTAAAAAAGCTTATATGTTCAGGAAGCTTATTAAAGGGGCCAGTAAGTAAAATTATAAATGTAGAACATCAATATACAAATGTTAATTATACTGAATAGACGATAAACAAGGCAGAATAAGAGTTGAATAAATCAAATAAATATTGGGTGAACAATTATATACCAATTAAATAACGACTATGCAATTGTAATACATAATTATCTGTGAAAAAAATTGAAAACTATATTTGTGTGCGTGCATATATATATATGTATATATATATATATATGGACTCTCCCGTCGAACTCGACGTATGAGGGTCAAGCAGATCAGTTCCCAGAAACTGAAAGCCCGACACCGACTCATGAGATTTGATTATAGTGGTGAAGGCTTTGTGCAGGGCCATCCACACTTTTTGGAAATTATATATATATATATATATATATATATATATATAATTTATGTATGTTACAGAAAAATATTAAAATTAAAACCATGTTATTTACAATTTGATTTTCCGTGTTTTATTTTTTAGAAAAATTTACTGCAAATCTAACTGTAAGTAACAAAGTTTTAATTTTAATATTTCTCTGAAAAAATACATTTATTATCAATATATATATATTAGGTTTTTTTTCCCAAATTTTATTTTAGTGTCTCCATCAAGTTTTGTACAGAATCTTTCTGACAATTTCCTTTTTTTTCTCTCTCTCTCTCTCTCTACCTACCTATCTATATATCTATATCTATATATATATATATATATATATATATATATATATATATATATAAATCGCTTCAGAATTCAATATGTCTGAAGTCATCCGAATAAGTCTTTTTTTCGAGGATGACCAATTAGTTCTATTTCTTTTGTTTTAAATATTTTATTTCTATAGGTATCGTCGCTTTCATTCAGTAAGAAACTTTTTTTTCTGGGAGAATATATACTCCTGTCAGATGATTCTTTTTTATTTATATCACAGGTCTCGCAGTTCATTTTTAATGAATTACTGTTCTTCTCTTTTGCAAGTCATATTTTCTAACTGCCAGAAACCGGAATGTTTAATATTTCCCTATCCTCGGGATATCTCATACACAGTGCCGACGTTTCCTCCATAATAATTGTGGTTGCCTCTATTTTCCTAAATTACGTCACTCAATTTTACACTGAGAATTATGCGGAAGCAATGATTTCTCGGCGTACCAGGCAAGTAGATAATGCAGGACTTAGCTCCAAAAAGAATGTCCGACAACGCGACATTTTTTTTATTCTTGTAAACACTTCTTTTTATCAATTTCCTTTAGAATATGATATATAATAAAGCCTGCCAAAATTAATATTAATAGTATAGCTGCATATACACATAGATTTTATTCAAATCTTAACATTATGAAGCAATTACTGTCCCAGGACCTCATAATATTATGGAAAATATAAAACGAATGTTTCCCATTGCAGAAATCTATAAGTTTCCCTGAGATTGAAGTGTAATTTTCTTACAGGAATTATATGTATACATTCTTTTCTTTCATCGGAATTTGAATATTTATATAGAAATCAAAACATTGCTCGTTTTATTGAAAAAAGAAATCGCTCTTTTACAAACATTTTTTATATTCTCGTTAAGTGGACTAATCTTGAAAATACGTTGGTAAGTAGAAGGCCAAATTAACAATGAAAGACTTTAGACGAAAGGAAATGTATGTCTTTTAACAAATTATATGGCTCGACAGACTCGATAGACTATTTATTTGTAGACGGAACTCGTTGAAAGCTGTTTTTCTTTTTTTTTTACTTGGTAGTTTACTGCATGAAAGTTTTTATTTTCTTCTCTCTTGTTAATCATAAGTGAATTTTTATATGAAATATGATTCTTTTTTACTCTGTTTCTTTAAGTATATCCCATATCACGTAAAAATAATGATACATGTCGACGTTTGTTTCCTAAACCTTGTTATTGCAATTACGTATAACAGTACGACGACAATAAAGAAGAAGAAACGAATAATGACGACGGCTTCATTTTTACTTTTATTCATGTAAACTTTGGTCATTATATATCCGCGATTAACAGAAAAAAAAACCTACCGAAAATACACAAGGATAAGTTGCCCTCTTTTTCACCAAAATTTTAATGAAAATCATGGGCGCGACCTCTGCACTCAACATCATAGTGAAGTTTACAGTGGCGTATTACTAGTCCAGAATTGTAGTCTAGGCTTGGGCCTAAACGAAAGCAAGGGAGTAAATGGATATTTCCCGACATTTAGATTTTACGCAGTCGCCTCGACTGCGTAAAATCCAACAATACCACGTCACACATCGAATAAAAGCGCTCGATCTGCTCTGACCATATTTATCATTTATTATCTGATTTACATTGATTTTCAACTGAAACGATTAACGTTATCCAAATTTTCGTCTAAAAAGATCAGCTCCATAAGTGAATTACACGCAATTACATCCAATCACTTTTCTTATGTTTTGTGTTAGCAAAGTTTTGAAATAAAGTGAATATTTCAAAATATTTAACAGATATTAGTTACATTTACATTAAAAACGTCCATGTAATTCCCTAGATTACAGTGCGAACTATCTACGAGTCAACCCCGAAATATCTACTGTTACAACCAAAAACATAATTGTACTCGGGGTTAGGGCGAATAATACGTATATTATTAAGGCATTTATTGGTAATAATGTTATCTCTCTGTATTTGCGACTAGTATTTTCTTAATTCGTGAATTAAGTGAATTCATACCTTTCCCTAAGGCATCTACTCGTTAGTGAATATAATGTAGCCAACGGGAATTGTAACCCGGCTCTCTGATTAACAATTCCGAGCCATTATCAATTAAACCACACCCAAATCCAACTTACAGAACCTGGTATTCCCAAACAGTCACCCATCTAATTATAGACCAGGCTCGAAGTTTCTTAACTTCGCTGATCGTACGGAAACCGATGTTTCAACTTGGTATGGCTGTAGGCATTACTTTTGGATACAGCTGGTAAACTCATGAACAATATAAATCAAGATGTGTTGTTGAAGTTGCTACGTGGTGCCGGAGGAAGACTGGGGTATAATTTGATTTTGTTAGTGTTATGAGTGTTGTCTGTTGGATACACCCAATGCAGAGGTTTGTTATCTCTGATTATAATACTGATAGTGTGTGTTTTTTTTTCCTGCGAAGTGATGCCACTTGTGGAACACGTGCAATATCAAACTGAGAAAGAATTACCATTTCACATATTAAGAATTTTTTTTTTAAGTTAGTCACAGACGGACCACATTTTTCTATCTCACCAAACTTTCGACGTTAGATTTATCTGTAAGTTTTTTCTGTATATTTTCCTTTTTTTCATTCCTCCTACAAGATTTACGCCATTTTGCAAAAGGATTTTTTTCCCTTACTGTGAGAAATCTTGGTCTATTCTAAGTGATTTATCAAACGAATTCAGTTTTTTTTTGTGTCTAAGACAATGTATTCTCTTGTTTCTATTACAAATTTACATCACTCTATGTTTACTCCAATCCTGTCGAATGACGGTATTCTCAGTTAAGCTATTTTTTTAATTAATTAATTTATTATAATCACTGTATTATATAAAAAGAGTTCAACAAACTTGCAACCAGTGAAATCAGCAATTCCATAACCCGTACTTTTTCGGATCTCAGCGTTACACTTACTCTCCTCTGTTAAAACACTTCGCAGATATTTAAATTTCCCCACCTGCTTGATTTTAGCGTCCCCCGACCTGTAAATCGCATTGCGTTCTCATCTTTGCATTCTGCTTTCTTGTAGTTTATGCTTAGTCCCCTCTTCTCGCTCTCCTTCGATACCTTCTGTAAGAGGTTTTGTAATTTCCTTTCCGTGTCTGCTTTCAGTAATGTGTCATCTGCGTATCCTATGATGTTAAGATTGTGGCCGCAGTAATGAATCCTGGCTTGATTTCCAGTTCTCTGAGAATTACCTCGATGTATAGGTTGAATAAAGTCAATAGAACTAGAGATAACTAGAAATCCCACCGGGATTTATTACTGCGGTCACAATCTTAACAGTATTAAGATACGCAGATGACACAGTACTGACAGCAGACACGGAAAGGAAATTACAAAACCTCTTACTGAACATCAGGAAGAGGTAGCTGAAATTTCTTGCGACACGTGATTAGAAAGGAGAACTTGCAGAATCTGATACTAATAGGGTGTATAGAGGGTCAAGTGAAAGCAACGTGTGACATACTTAGTGGGGTTAAGCAAGTGGGTGATCGAACATGGTCTGGGACAAGTAGCATAATGACAAAACATATGGAGAACTACAAGGGATACGGGGAAGTGGAGAGCCATGATCGCCTACGCCCTGAAGGGACACGGCACATAAATGAAGAAGGTGAAGACGAGTTTAGCAGTGGTTCTTTGCCCCTATTCTATAATCTCATACTTTTGTAAATTGTCCAATTTTTATTTCCTGTCATTAATACAGTGTAACCCGGATATACGAGACCCGTATATAAGAGAAACCCGGATGTAAGATAGATTTTCTCTGGTCCCAAATTAGAGCCTGTGTTAATGTATATATAATAGGCCAAACCCCGATATAAGAGAAACCCGGATATAAGATACTTCTTCTCCGGTCCCGACAACTCTCTTATATCCGGGTTACGCTGTAATTGAAAGAATAGTCCAGAAATGCACCACAGCTGTTATTTCACTTTTTAATTTTGCATTCTACCTGCCCACTACAACTGATGCGTGTATTTTTCTTTCGCTTTATCCTTTCTTTTCAATTAATTAATCTCAACAAGAAAGTCGGTTTCTAATATATTTCTTTTCTAGCATTCATTTTTCCATGCAAGCATTTATTTTTTTTAATAGATAACGAACTTTCAACATATTTTGTCGTTTATTTTTGTCTTTCGTTTTATTTATATTTGAATATATATTTATGTAATTATACGATTTTATTTAATCAGAAGATATCTTCCGAGGATATTTAACAATTTTCCATTCAAACAAACAATGAAATACTTAATTGCAAACATTAAATAACAGATTTTTCCGCTTCAGTTTGGTCCGTAAATTCGTGCCCAAAGCAAAATCAGTCGGTCATTCTCGCCAAAACGTGCGGAAATATTGTTTTCCTTTCATTTTCAAATGGAAGAAAACAAATTGAAACAAGTAATAATTATTTCAATGTTGAAAAAAAAGAACGTGTTAATAATAACCACTACTTCAGACTAATGTCCTAGCACATGACCAGAGTTAAAAAAAAAAATTCTCACGTGGTATTAGAATTAAATTTTTCATTCATGTTTTACATTTTTTTCTCCCCGCCATAAAACATTTGAATATTTTTGTCCCTACAGATAGTGGTAGGGAAATCTTCCAAAGAGTAGTTTGGCATCTACTCAAATTTAATTTAATCAACACCACTGGTGTTAGCATTCTTATATCTAGCATTATTATAAATGGTTTGAATCCACCTTTTTTTACAATGATAAATTTTCTATTACCAGACAACGTCTGATGTGATTTTGAAATGATTAAGACATTAGAAAACATAATGATTTTAATAAATTATAATAAGCAAAAAAAATGTCATCCTTTGATTTGAGGCGAGAAAGTGGGATTCAATCTAAAACCTTTAGCCATGTTGGCTGAGTACTCCGTTGAAGAAAGAATAGTCAAATATATTCATATTGAACAAGAAGCAAAAAACTACAAAAATAAAATCGACAATATTTCTGAAAATGTATCATTTAACTAAGTCCTGACGATTAAACTACTGTTTTAAAATTTAGAGAGAGGTAGTTAATTGTTCGATATATCAACAAGAGTACATTTATTTGATATCGAATCTAAAAAAAATGTTGGAAATTAATCATTTTGAAAAATAACAAAAAATGACTGTCTACATTTCTGAGATGAGGTATTATGTACATTATTTACATTATTCGGACTATTTTCATCATCTTTGTCGCCATGTTTATTACAACGTTTCGGCCGTTCTTCAGGTGGTTGGAATGTCGAACTGTACCCTTTATTTTCGCTCACTCAAGGACACATGGCACAGTCGATAAAGGCGTTGGTTAGATCCAGTGACAGGATCCAAAGTATGTGAGTTCGATACCCGATTAAGGCAGTGGAGAACTTTCAGAAGGAAATTAACAGGAGATAACTGATAACTGACATCCATTAAACATGACACGTGCAACTAGAACAGTCTACCCCAGTGAGCGAATTAAAGGGTTCAGTTCGACATTCTACCATCTGAAGAAGGCCAGAGCGTAAACGGCCGAAACGTCTTAATATGCTGATCTCTGTGAAGATACCATATATGTTTATATTGAATTTGTATATCACTTGTTAAATTTTTCGAATCATTTTATCGAAATCATGGCTGTAAAGTCTCTAAGGCCAAAGGGGTATTCAGACTTAAAATAAAAGGGAAAACCTAATTGACGATAGAGAAGAACATTATATTTGGGTTAGCTTCTGAAATGTATTTATGTACGTTCGGATCGTTGCCTGTAAATGCAATTTATATTGTTTAACTAAAGAACATAACATTTACTTAAGAAATGACGTTTAAGCAGAAAACGTATTAAATATTTGTCGGATTTAATCCATTTCCTATGATATGTTCATTGTTTAAGTTAGGAGACGAAATCGCATAAGATATGATAGAATTGAAAGATCGGCGACAGTGTGCGTTTAACTACATTAATTCTAGCTTTGCTTAACCGGAAAAAAACAAATAATCATTTTTGTTGTCTGCTATGAAATCTGAGAGATCACTCCTAAAAATAATCAACAATAATTTCCCCTAAAAAAATATATATTTCAAAATTGGGAAAGATATTTATTAACCAATAAAATTCTGAGTATAGGTAGCTAATTTTTAACTATTTTCTATAAATATATATTGTGCTAATTTAGTTTTCAGTCTTACCATAAATCTTTGACCAAATCTGTTTACTCAAAACATTCGTATAATTAATTTCACAACATTTCAAATATTTCATCGGGTAACTTATTACAAAAGACTAGCATTTTTAAAAGTATGTGCACGCGCGTGTTTACGTTTGAGGGTTGCGAATTAATCTATAAGCATGCGCATTTTAATTTAAAAGTGAAAAATTAAAAATATATTTTCATATATTGACTTCAAATGGTGATATATTTAGGAACGTATTGGCCCAATCTTGTTTCCAATCTAAGACTAGTCCGTACTATATACTTGAATATATATATATATATATATATATATATATATATATATATATATATATATATATATATATATATATATGGAATAAGTAGTAGCGATGGTTAAGCATGAGGATCAATTTCGGGAATATTATTCAGATGATGTACTTGTAATTAAAGTATTATTATGCTCGATTAAGTGAATGTTTTGAATGTGCGAAACCTATAGGTTTTCAGTGTTGGGCAGAATTGTCAGAATCATTGCAGTGATTTTCATGTTATATTTCCAAGTGTAAATGAGTAAAGCGTGAGTAATCAAACAGGCGAAAAGTCAAACACGCAGGTAATTAATTAATAGATATGTAATCAGCAGCATAGACAAGAAGAAACAAGGGACGATTATAAGCTTTCAGTTGAGCTTGCAGAGCCCAAATTATCTTAAACTAAGCGTCCTGTTAAGTTATTAAGTGACAGTTCATACCAAATACACGTGTTTCTTGGATGACTTCATTAAACAAAATAGACTGAATTTAAGATTTGTGTCAACAGAAGCTAACTTAGAAATGGCTGGTAGAATGCGTGTCTAAAATTTTAATACAAAAGCTCAACTGCGTTTCTCTTGCATAAGAAACCATCGGTAGATCCGACATGATTTCTAGGACATGATTTCTTTTATATTTAATGCTGGTTGCTTCCCTTGTATTTTAACACTTTACTGATATTTGAGACTTCCTTTTGACTTGAGTCGATATGTACGTGATCGCATTACACGAAATTTTGACAAATGACGTGTCAACATACGAGCAAGTGTTTGAAGTATTATGAAAAAAAATCCCCAACTTATAATCTAATTCTTAGAAATAAATTATCACCACAAAATTTTACCCTGTGAAAAAATATTGATGTTTATGCATTTTTAATGTAAATTTGAGAGATTGTATCCTCAACTCTAACAATAAACAAACAACATTAAATTCTTACATTGTTTACACATTGACTTTCAGCAAACATGGGGGGGGGGGGCAGGAAGTAACAGTCACATGAAAGAAATATGTAAAACATTAAATAATTATAAACACACAACAGCAAAAACATACATTATATCTATACTACTCTCTGACTCTCTCTCTCTCACTCGCTATATATATATATATATATATATATATATATATATATATATATATATATATATATATATATAGAGAGAGAGAGAGAGAGAGAGAGACAAACTGTTTCGCAGTATCATAGCTCGTCATTGTCAATTTACATCCGATCGCTTCGCTTCAAGGCGGGACCGAAACCCGATCGATTAATTTTCATAAACACGCCAGTGACCGTTGTGAGAGTCTTACACACACACACACACACACACACACACACACACACACACACACACACATATATATATATATATATATATATATATATATATATATATATATATATATATATTTGTCATCCACAGACAGACTGTTTCGCTGTTTCACAGCTCATCAATGTGGCTAGAGGTCCGGTTGCCTCTAGCTAGGATCGAAACCCGACTGAATTTGCGTCATGCATGTGATAAAAATAGTTTTAATGTATGCTATGTTTATGCGTAAAATTTCCCAATATCACTGATAGAGCGTATTCAGATGTAAAAGTGGATATTGAGCACCAAGCGACGAGAGTCTGTTTAATGCTAGAAAGAAATCTTCAGGCCATGTGCTTTGGGTTTTGGTTCGTCTATTTATATTTGCTGGCCAATCGTGCATTACAGGTAAGAAAGTCTATTATTCTAAAGTTTATTGTTGCACAGTAACGTTTTTTTTTCCAAATTATTCGAGTATCCATTGGATATAAATAATTTTTGATCTGTATACATCCATACATACATATACATATATATATATATATATATATATATATATATATATATATATATATATATATATATATATACAGAGAGAGAAGTGCTGTGGGGTAAACAAATATCCGTACACTTAAAAAATTTTAATTCATTGTATTTCCAACTAATGAATTAACATATGTTACATATAATTAACTGTACACAGATTCATAATAATTAAATATGCATGGAAAACAGAAATTCCATTTATCAATCTTTATGGGTGAAAAAAGTATACGTACAATACAAAAAAGAATAGACAATCTTCATTTAATACTTTGTAGAATAGCTTTTATTCACTTCTACAGTATCCGACATCTTGTAGTTTTCAATTAATGATTAGCATATTTTAGTTGGTATTCTGTTCTATTGTCCTTCGCATATGGTCTTCAGATCCGAGATGTTTTTTGGAGATCTGGATTGGATTTGAATTTTCACATAATGCCACAGATCCCCGAATTAGTTTAAATCTTGGGACTGTCTTAGAAACTTCAGGAAACTTACAATATTTTCAGCAAGCCAGTTCTTCGTACATTTTTCAGTGTGCTTAGGATCATTACCTTGGAAGATCCAATCAGGAGGAAGTTCAAAATTTTCAACCGACAACATTAAATTCGCTTCCAAATTATTCTGTGATCCAGCGGGATTCAGCCTACCAATTATTACTATTATGTTGCCAGTAGCTTTTGCAGGAAAAATATCAACAAACCATGATGCTGCCATCACGAAACATCACTCTTGGAACTGTTTTCGTCTTTTTGAAGTCATCGCCCTAATTCCTCCATACATGATTTCTAGAATCACGTCCAAACAATTCAGTTTTGGTTTCGACTGTCCATAATACACTTTTCCAATACGATTTTTCCTCATCCTTATGTTTACAAACGAATTTCAAACTGGCATCTCTGTGTTTTCTCAGTAGCAGTGGATTTTTTCCGAAGGGAGCCTGAATTCAGATTGTTCTTATGAATTTCATTGCTTATTGTCCGTTTAGTGAAACAGATGAAAGAAAATAATCCTGCAATACTTGACGAGTAACCATTGGATTTTTGTTAAATTGACGCATTATTTTTTCTCAAACATTTTTAAAAAATCTTCCGTAGAGCACTTTTTCTTCTTTGATTTTCAACAGTTTTTAATATATTGTTTAGCTTGCAATGAATGAATTAATCCTAATATATAGAATATTCAGGTTGTCTGAGATTTTTCTGTAACTTTTCCCCTCTTTCTGAGCTTCTCAATCAGTTCTGTATACGAATCTGTTTGTTCTTTACCTCTTACCATGATGATAATCTTCTTGCACAAATATCAATTATACAATGTTATGTTTGCATTTTTTTAGGCTAGAGGTAACTACTGGAAACATTAGTGGAATATTCCAGAATATTCCTCTTGAATAACCGAGAATAATTTAAAATCTGAAATTTGCATAATACGAATAATTTTTTTCTTTCTATGCATATTTACTTATTATGCAAAATATTTTTATTCATTAGTTAGAAATACAATAAATTAAAAGTATGTTTATTCATTAGTTAGAAATACAATGAATTAAAAGTTTGTATGTGTCCGAATATATGTGTTTCCCCACACTAAAAGGATAACAACATTGAAAGGATGACTGAACACCCACACGGCTCCGTTTGCTATGTAAGTAGAATATCCGAACGCACTTCACCATACAATAACAGCTATACAGCAAGTTACAATCTTTTTAATGATATACATATGAAAAATTTGCAGGTAAGCCGATTTTAATCATTTATCTAAGACAGGTGATTTAATTCAATGTTAATTATTCCCTCTATGTTCAAATTACCGCCATTCGTTAATAGCACCAATTCATAATCATAGAGGTATATTTCCTCCGTATTTCAAAATGTAGTCAGAGAGCTTTAAAATTAAATATGATTTTTTGTCCTCATGTATATACATTATGTATAACGTTCTTCCTTTTCGGAGCTTTCATAGACACTTCAATATTTTACCTCTTCAGGTCAAGTGTGAATAGTTATCTTTCTTCCTTTTTCTAATTATACATTCTAAATACCGCCTCTTCAATTCGTATCACAAAGCTTACTCAGAAACACCTCCTGTGACAGTAGCTCACTACCCAGAGTGGCTGTTGAGCATTGGATTGCGTGAAATTTAGCATATATATTTATATATATATATATATATGTTGAAACTTGACTAATGCATAAAATGTATTGAAACAAGAAAGTGTACACAATATTTACATATAGTCTTTTGTATATTTCTGGGAAGACAGTTCCTGGAGAATGTGTTGACTAAGTCGCAGTCGGGCAGAGTCTCTAGTTGGATCTCTTGATTCGCCTCCCTGTCTTCCCGGTACCAACCATATTTATATCGTCGGTACTCCACTATGCAAATTAGGTGGATCCTACCACAACAATATATATATATATATATATATACAAATGTAAACAGAACGAAAAGAATAAAAATTCAAACGTTCATAACATTAATTTAAAAGAGGGCTCAATATCAAAAGTAGAGCATTAGTTATTTATTATAAGTTGTTACATACGAACAAACAAGTAATCCCGACAGACATGCATATTTGTTTCGATGCTTAAGCCTAAGCTACTCATCTTTGTTCACCACCTGAGATATTTATATCAAAAGTTTAAAACCAAACCTCAATAAAATTAATTACGAATACTCCACAAACATTTTAAAATATGTACAAAAGATAGTCTTTAAATTTTAGCGCTAGTCATTAATAGTTTTTCCTTTATCTAGCAACTAATCAAGTGCGGAATTTTTCCACAGCATACATACTTACCTCCCCTTAAACGGTGTCAGGCAACCAAGCCTTAACAAAGCTTTCGTGACTCCACATATAAAAATAGTAATCTTAGGATGACTACAACAATTTTTGTCCTTCACAACTATTAACACTAAATGCTTATTCTATATTTAACAATAACCTGATGATGACATTATGCTATGTCGATACTTCTCGGAATTCATGATGAGCCAACAAGTTGTTTCCCTCTCGTCTTTTAATAACCTCACAAAAAAAGCTTATCGGCAAATATGAAAGGGTCCTATCGAAAAGTAGACACAACCTAAGTTATTTAACACGAAACCTGTCTTAATGAAAATATGCTGCCGAAATATACGCATATATATATATATATATGAGTGTGTGTCTCTGTGTGTGTGTCTGTCTATGTGTGTATGAGTGTCTGTTTGTATGAGAGTGTGACAATGTGTGTATGTGTGTACGTGCTAAGTAGATATTCTGATGTCTATAAAACTTCGATATATTAATGGGATTGGTCGACAATGCTACTGTAGAGGACCTGCGTGTGAATGTGTGGATGATGAGAAGATATCTCTGGTTTAAGATTTCCTGCTGGCCGGTCCAGCTACATAAGAATGTTGGACTATAAAGGAGTCCAAAGAAGATAAAGAAACAAACAAGACCGATATACATGTATGCAAACAAATATATATTAATAACAAATTACAATGACATGAAGGTTTACAGAGTGTTGTATGGAGAAGTTATGATGAGTGTGTTGAGTGTCCGTACGAACGCGTATATTGTTTTTAGCGTGTTCCCAGAATATGGGAAACACTGTATGTGTAAGAGGCCACATATTGGAATAAGTAAAAAAAAGAGAGAAAGTTTTTTTTTTACCTCGCCTCACGCGCGAGGTTGCGGCCCGATGCCTGATTCGAGACAGCTGGCCGCACGTGTGAGTAAGCCGTAAAAAGAGGAAGAGGCAAAAGGTCAGCCAGTATTTATACTCGTGGGAGAGAGACCCCTGTTGAAGGATTAAGGAAATGAGGAGGAGCTAACTGCGACACTACTGATCGTTTTATCAGAACATTGATGACGGGACGAAATCAGCCGCGGATATTTAAATATGCGATAAGAAATATGAGTTGTAAAAATTTATGCTGCATCAAACAATCATAGATACATTGAAACCATTTTCAGGGACATACCAATGTTAGTATTATTTTAATGCTTTTTTATTTTATTTCGTCTTATTAGTTTTCTTGTATTGATAATTTCCACGTTTCTGGAATCTTTAAATGCTTCTGAATGGTCGCACGCATATTATTAGAATAACAGAAGCTTTTTGAATGTCCTTAACGCTTCCATTAATTCCTGACATATGTTGATACGTTTTCCTTTCGGATGGTGAGGTATAAATACAAACTATGTGGAAATAAACTTTAGTTAAATATTTAAAATGTCGGAAGTTTCTTTCCCCCTTGTATTCACAACTTTCAGAGCGTTGCGGTATAAATGTCTAGAGCTCAAAACTAGAATCCTGAAACAATGCTAATATCAAAAACTGGTAATAACATACAACCGATGTTTTTCAGTTGCAATATTACCCAGAGCTAAAAGACAATAAAGGTCATTATTTCAATTCTCTCAAACAAAATTTAACGCACCGACCTAGATAGGAATTCCGATTTCTCTAACACTTTCTATCTCTAGAGTGAGTTATAGAGAGACTGAGGTAAAAAAGAAATATTATTACTATCTGAATTATCCCCAACTTCAAATTTCAATGTATCAACAAAGTAATTATTTCACTTTCCATCTATATATATATATATATATATATATATATATATATATATATATATTATGTATATATGCACCGGTAATATATCGGAGAGTCGAGTTCGAATTCCAGTCCAATCTATTACATTCACTTACGTGCTAATACCCTTTGATAAGGTATGAATCCTCCCTCAAGCTACGGGTAATTAGCAGGACAGACTGGGTTCTATAGCCGTGGATGGCAACTGGTCTAGGAGGACAACTCTGAATTCAAAACCTGCGGAAGGTTTTTGGGGGGAATTTGTGCCATGTAGTGCACCAGGTCTCTGTATTCGGCCCTTCAAAAAGTGTGGTTCGTTCTGCACACAGCCTTCACCACTATAATCAAATCATATGTGCTGGTGTCTGGCTTTCGGTGCCTAGGAACTGAGATGCTGACCCTCATACGTCGAATACGACAGGGGAGTCCACCATTTGGGCACCGTATGTGAGGAAAAGAGTACCATGACGCAATACACTCCGCCCAAAAATTGGAAAGGGCATTATTTACTGCTTGTCATTCCCACTGGAATCTAGAATGAAAACATTTGAAAGTGTTTGGGTGTCAATCTAAGGACAGTGCACAGGATACGGGTAGAGTTGGATCCAGTCAACATCATGCTGTTTGTCATGATCACTAGGAATGGCCACGTTATTCCTCCATTTTTCTTCCCACAGGTCCTCATCAGGGAGGCCTACATTAAGTGCCTTGAGGAGATAATGCTGCCCTGAGTCATGAGGGTGGCCGCGGGACGACTCTATCTTTGGCAGCAGGATTCTGTACCATGCAACACAAGCAGGGGAAGTCGGTCTTGGCTATCAGACAATTTCTGCGACCACATCACTACATACATTTGTCAACCTAACTGCCTAGATTGCAACCGCCTTGATTATTAGGTGTGGTGTTAAGTTGAGCTAGAGACCAGCAAAACTACTTCGAGCCGCAGATGAACTGAAGGCAAGGATTATGGCAGCATTCACCAAATTAAAAAAGAGACCGTTCAGAAGATTTGCAGAAAATTTCGAAGTCGTCTGGATGCTGTGCTGCAAAGCAATAGCTATGTTATTGAATAAATTTACTCTTTATTATTTCATGATATTTTTGTGTAATTTTGGCAAATATGTCCGTTAAAATGAGATGTCAGTGCTATTTTCATTTTTGCGTAATTTACACAATTTATCCATCGCGCCCTATCTAGTAAACTAAAGACTAACAATCAAACAAAGTGTTAAAGTTATGGAAGCCTGTTACGAAAATAGACGTTCAATCAGAAATGCAATGAGAAGATCCCAGGTCGCATCGAAGTCAATTGGCCACTACGATCGTGCGTCTTGACGCCTTTAAACTTCTTCCTTTGGGGTCATCTCAAAAGTAATATCTATGCCAACAAGCCAACAATAAATCAACCGCTGAAGGTTGAGATAACAAAGTATATTGGTGAGATCTAGGAGCAACTCTGCAGAGACATCAAAACTTTTGACCATCGTGTGTAGGTGTGCCGCCGAAGCCTTGCCGGAAATTTGGGCGATATTATTGATTCACACATATAGTCTATGACTTAAATAACATGATCCAATACACCATTTATATGAAAAATAAACGTTTTTGCAAGCGTGATCGTGGGTCTCAAGAATTCCCTGTCCATTTTAGCTCTTACTAAATTTTGTGTTTTTGCTTTCTCTCTCTCATTATCCTTGTTCAGGCAACCGTTTACACAAGCACTTTATGTGCTGTCTTCCTCTGTCCTACGTCCCTTCAATATGTACTGTCAGTGTCAAATTTGCTATGCCTTTTTTCCTCAGTTTGTGCTCTGGAAATATCAAAAGTCTATTTTTAGCCTTAATTATAATGTCCATTTTGTTTCAATTTTATCTAAAACTTCATCTATTCTCTAAAGTTCAGTCCATTGTATTGAGCTCAGTGAAATTCAAATTTTAAATATCGGTGGGGGGGTCGCTTATTATAGCTTTCCTATCTAGATTTCATGTGTTTAATCGCAGTACTAGATTGGTAACTATTTTCATAATTTCACTGCTGAAACCCCTAGATGTAACCGTAACATAACATTTTCTTCTCTTGAACGTCTCACTCGTGGAGCTCCCTTTCGGTTTCTTGTTAAGTACGATCTTAAAAAAATATAAATGCAACGCCAATCGTCTTCTTTTGTCTTCTTAAAATATGTTACTTAATTGATTTCATTTTCCTTCCCTCTCAGTAAAAAAAAAACACACTAATCTTAGTGGCTTTATCGCCTTTATTTGGATAAAATGATTAAAAGATAAGGAAAAACGTTCCGATTGTTTATTCATTTGCTCATAATTATCATATAAACTCTATGCATATGAAATACTTCAGCCAAGACTAATATAGATATTCGAGTGGAATCTTTAGTTAGATCTGAAATATTTAAATATTAAGAAATAAATTAATACTTCATCAGCAATTATCAAAACAAAACAAAAACAAAGGTAGTATCTGAAATATAAATGAAGGACAATGCAAAAAATAATAATTGACCATGATTATTACCACTGACATCAAGTTTCCGAACTGGGTATGCGCATGTAATAAATTTAGGGAGAAAGCAAGTTGCCTAAATACAGTTTCCATCATACTGCCGCTCATTGATATTCGTCAAGTGAATAGACACGAAAAATAAGGTTTTTTGAATGTCGTACATCTTTCACACTAAGATGTTATGTTGGAGAGTAGTCATCCACTTTGCCACTTTTATTTTATTTTATTTATGCATAGTTCAGTTATAAAAAAAACAAGCAGTTAATAATTATTTTTATTACCGTCAAATAAGCTGTAATTTCTAGTTCTTACTGCACAACACTGTGGCTACTAATAATGAATACTGGTATGCGTTAATCTTAACAAAGTAAGACATGCAGATGACACAATGGAAACTACAGAAAATCCTACATACGTTAGCATAGAGAAAACGAGAAGAAATAACTTAACATCAATTGTAAGGCGAGGGAATATGCTTGTCAGCGAAAGGAACAACCTAAGTTGCTATCTACGAGGCAAGAGTGACATGGGATACCAGCGCATAATATACCTAAACAGATTGTGTAAATGTTTGACAGGACAGAGATTAGAAGAGATGGCAAAATTATAAAAAGTTACAAAAAACTACAGACGACAAGAAATTGCGGAAAGCTATGATCGCTCAAGTCCTGAAGAAACACGCTACATTGAAGAAGATCCTCAAGGCATTTCACTTATGTTCAACAGAAGGTTGACGTCTGATTTAAAATTATATGTATTGTTAAATTCACAAAACGATAGGAAATTATAGAGCCTCATGATCCGCCATGTCTTGAAGGGGCATGAGATAGTATAAGAGAGAGAGAGAGAGAGAGAGAGAGAGAGAGAGAGAGAGAGAGAAGTTCGTAGAATATTAATTTAACTCTCATTCATTTACTTGCAATTTATTTAACTCCGTGTCTTGAAACGCTAAACTTACAATGGAATATTGCCATGTTTCATTTCTCGCGAAGTTTAATTGTTACACTCTCTGAATGTAGATATGTGAATGAATGAATGCTGTATCGTATTTACGTTGGTATATTTATGAAAGTTTCTCAGAGATAAATAACACCTCGCATTCTTCTTATTAATAATAAATGCATCATGGAAAAAAAGTTGATTCAAATATATTTCGCACCCGTTATTAAATTCAACACTCCTGCTCACACAGCGTTCTTGGCCTTGTTACGATAATAATGCCAGACGTTAGGCAAAGCAGCGTCTGTTCTTTCCGCAGGAATAGAGTAAAGAATGGTAAACAAGACCATTAATACACAGACGCTGTTAATAAGGCTCATGCTGCCAAAAATGGTACACAGCTAGAGGCATTTTGTCAGAAAAAAAAAACAAACATTTATTGAATCTTTGCTAATTGCGTAGTACGGTTTAAACTTTCGATTATGTTTTCTATAAAGAAAACTAAAGTTGTGTATACATCCAAGCGTAAATGCATCATAGTTTCTTGTTGACGTCTTTACACTTCCTAAATTTTGTGTCACATAAGTCCACACTGATTTTATACTTCAATAGAGAACCTAGTTAAACTTTTTTGTTCTCTTTCCTCACAATACATGTACACGCATAAATTAAGTCAAGCCATTTGTTGTAAGAACAATAAAATGCAAGTTAATGACGCATAGCGATTTACTCGTCTATAAGTCGACTTCCTCTATAGTGCGACCGACCTCTGCAATTTTCCATGAATTTTAACTCCTCCAGAAAAAAAATAAATACCGTTGTATAATGCAAATCGTAGCCGAAAATACATGACTTTTACCCTCTTTAACGTCCAATAAAAAACTTATGATAAAAACTGAACCCTACTTGAGTATAATTTATAGGCCAACCAGTCAGCGTAAATGCACGATTTTTACCTCTTAAACCTCCTATTTTTGCATAAACAACTCTGATCATGAAAACACGAACTATACTCGGTATATTAGAGTAGGTCGAAAGTTCATAGCGTATTATAAGTGGTGTCGTTTGCTTACAGGATTTCGTTTCGCAAGTGACTGAAATTTGATATCTATATCTATATATATTGGGAAAGATCACGTTTCGACGTGAATTTCTAAATGATTCTAAACGATTCTTGTGCGAATTGTGAATTTAAAATGTTTTTAAGCTAGTAGATGAAAATAGAGGAAAATGAGGTGCATTTCTAGCATCTGATTCTACCCTTTTACCTTCCATTCTTTGATAACGGTCGCTACGAGCCCGTTGTGTATTGGTTAACGATCAAAAGCCACCGCTTTTAACACAACGTTAAAAATCCATGCAGTTGAAAAAATCCCACAGAGACTGACACGTCTACACAAAAAAACAATACCCTGTCCGGTTGAAAAAATCTGCTGGTGGCGCCGGTTCCGCCTTAACCACGGAAACTGTAATATCTCAGTGTATAGCAGGTGCTTTCACACTTTGCATGTAGAAAAATTAGAATAAAAAAAACAGTTGACAAACAGGAAAAATATATCTGTCTGTATTTCTGAGATGAGGTATTAGGTACTCTATTTACATTATTCACACTATTGTCTTCATTTTTGTTGCCATATTTATCACAGCATTTCGGCCGTTTTACGCTCTTGCCTTCTTCAGGTGATTGGAATATCGAACTGAACCCTTTATTTCGCAATCTGGGATAGACTGTTATAATTGCATGTGCCATATCTAATGGATGTCAGTTATCAGTCATCTCCTGTTAACGCAACTCTTGTGAGTTCAATACCTGGTTAAGGCAGTGGAGAACTGGGAAAAGTGAATTAACATTGAGTAGATGATAAAAATATTCAAATATGTTTCCCTATGTTCCGAGGTAGGAATAATGTCCCGGAGTCGCAGGATTGTTCCGGAAGTTCTGAAATAAGTGATGATGGTAAAATCAAAATGCTAATTAAGAAATGAGCCAGGTCACAAAACACAGAGATGCTCAACGTATCCCATACGGTCTTTTGAAAACACATGCATACGTGATTCACTAAGATAGTTTTGCGCCGCCTCCCCAGATGTAACAGAAGAAAATTAATCTCTCTTCAAACGCAACAAAACGAGCCATTTTTTTGAAAAGAAGAATCGCAAGTGATGGGAAATAGATTGTTGACTGCAATGTGGAACGAAAATAATGTTGGTAGAAAATAAATGTACCTGCATTAACTACTGAATAATCCTGTCTGCATTTAAAGCATAATTGATAAATTAATTCTGTGTTATGCAGCGAGATTGCAAGAGCATTTTGTATTACGATCTCCTTCTGCAAAATCAATCATTGAAATTGGGAAAAATGTACGGTTCCTAAATGGATCGGTTAAAGTAAGCAATCGATGAGATGTGTACTCAGTTGACCAGTTGGAAACGTATGAGTACACAGCAGTATATCACATATCTGGTGGGAGAAATCTATGTACAAATGTCTAATTATTGCCCTTGGTTTGGTTTGGTTTGGTCTGGTCTGGTCTGGTTTGGTTTACGGCATATCAACCTCAATGGGTTATTTAATGCCGATAATATTTTCATTGCTGGTAATATGTTTTTCTTCAAAATTCTATATCTGGGAATATTTTTCTTTGAAGAAATTATTGCTGGTAATTTTTTTTCTCAAAGAATGTATAGCTGTTTGTATTGCTAGTACTTTTATTTTAAGTATTGCTGATAATTTCTCCTTCAAAAATTATTGCTGGTAATATTTTTTTTATTATTACAAAGTATTTCTGTTAGTAAAAGCTATTTTTACACAAGTCTGGGTGTCAACTATTTGCCCATAGCTGGGACCCTAACAGCTGCTACCACCCCGCGTCAGGGTGGACCTAGGAACGCCAGCAATTAAGAGGTGGTTCCACGCTCCTTAAAACCTCATGATCAGAGGCCTTGATGTTGGGCGTAGTTTATCGTCTTACCCAGGACACGGATGTACTTTATAGTCATGCCCAGGACGCGGATGTACTTTATAGTCATGCCCATGACGCGGATGTACTTTATAGTCATGCCCAGGACAGAATTATTGCCCTTGAAATTCATATAAAAAATGCTACAAATATTCGTTCCAACACAATATATGGATCCTGATATCTTTCTATTCTTTGCATAATGCAGAATATGTCCGTTGAGGCCCACCTTACGAGTGTTTCATTACTTTTTGCAGCATATCAAAATCTGAGTCTGTCTATATTTCTGAGATGAGGTATTATGTACAGTATTTACATTATTCGGACTATTGTCCGCATCTTTGTCGCCATATTTGTCACAACGTTTCGGCCGTTGTACGCTCCGGCCTTCTTCAGGTGGTTGGAATTTCGAACCGAACCCTTTATTTCGATCACTGGGGTAGACTGTTCTAGTTCCACGAGCCATGTTTGATGGATGTCAGTTATCAGTTATCTCCTGGTAATTTTCCCTCTGAAAGTTCTCCACCTCCTGAACCGGGTATTGAACTCACACTCTTTTGGGTCTGTCACTGGATCTAACCAACGCCTTTATCCACTGTACCATGTGTCCTCAAAGATGAGGACAATAGTCCGAATAATGTAAATACTATATCAAAATCTATGTGTCATTTAAAGCTTATATATAAATATTTTGAAGAATAAATTATGGCTTAAGTTAAATATATTTTGGACGCAGTCGTATGTCTTCAACTACAGATAAAATGTATTGCTGGTCATTTTGCTTTAGAAAGGTATTTTTGGTAATTGGCCATCACTCTTTATACGGAAGAGAAGTCTTGCAGCAACATAGATGTCGAGCTGCCGAAGAATGCTGATAATATTATGAATAGAGCATTTGGGTTGGATAGATAGATCCATACCAGAACCCAAGTTATTTGCAAATAAAGGAAATGTTCAACTCGGAAAGATAGTAATTTTCAACAATTTTATATCTCATTGATAGTTTTGAGACGTGTTCCTAGCATTCCATCTTTTATTCGCAAATGTTAATACATTTTTTTAAAGCGTGCCATAATTTTATGCTTTCGACCACTCGTATTTTTATTCCATCTTTGAAAGAACGAAATTAATTGGCCATCTCACTTTATACGGAAGAGAAGATAAACATAGATGTGAAGCTGCAGAAGAACGCTGATAATATAATGAATGGAACATTTGAACAACGACGACATTTTAGGAAACGGAAGCATAAAGGACACTTATACTTAGAATCAGAAAGTGACAGTTGAAACTTCCTATACGCAAAATGAGGAAAGAATGTCTGGAAATTTTAACTCGCGCACCACATACAGAAAAGAAGAGGGCCACAGAGTATCAGTATGTAATCGACTTATTGAGTTAGTATAAATAGATTAAACTGTGTGTTAAAATTATTTATTGCTTATATTTTTATTATAAAAAATATTTTGTAATTTTATATTGTTTGACTATATTTCTGAGATGAGGTATTATGTACAGTATTTACATTAGTCGGACTATTGTCTTCATCTTTGTCGCCATTTTTGTCAAGGCAGTGGAGAACTTTCAGAGGGAAAATTAGCAGGAGATAACTGATAACTGACATCCATCAAATATGGCTCGTGGAACTAGAACAGTCTACCCCAGTGATCGAAATAAAGGGTTCGGTTCGAAATTCCAACCACCTGAAGAAGGCCGGAGCATACAACGGCCGAAACGTTGTGACAAAAATGGCGACAAAGATGAGGACAATAGTCCGACAAATGTAAATACTGTTTATATTGTTTGTTTTTGTTTTGGGACCAGTATTTGTCCATAGTCGGGACCCTAATATATGCTAACACCCCGGGCCAGAGTGGATGTGAGAACAAAAATTCGCGTTATGAGTATGGGCTAAAAAGCCCATATGCTAACTATGAAGGAGAGATTTTAAAGCTCTGATATCTGACATGAATATATTTCAAAACTTCTTAATTATTATTATTACATTGTTTCTTTCCAGGTAAACTGATATATCGCTGTTCAAATGAAGTCAAAAGTAACTAGTACAGTTTTCTCTTGATAATGAAAAAAATTGAAAACGTTGGCGTCACCAATTACCAGCAGAAAAATGGTTTAGCCCCAAAGGACATTAATGTTGACATGATTTCTACATTAGTGGATAAAGCTCCAGCTTTATCAACAGTGTAAAAGAGGACATCTGAATTCGCTAAGAGAAAAGTTCTCTTGAAGATGATCTAAGGTCCGGACGTCCTGCAACAGGCACCGCCGAGGTAATTGTTGATCATTTTCATCACATGGTGATAGATGACAGGGAACTGACTATAAATCAAGTAACCAATGCTTAGAATATCCCGTGAGAGACTTGAGCATATCCTGCACAAAGAACCTTGCACAATGTAGGTTTCTGTTCGATGGGTGCCACTTTCTGGCACTTGATCAAAATCGCACCATAATGATCACTTCACGGGAAAATCTGACATTGTGTTAGGAGAAAATAGGTATCTCTGAAGGTTATTGCTTTCTTCTACTGTTACTGATTTAGTTCCGACATCCGAATACCCATGAAAGCCACATCAGCGAAGATCATTATTTAGCATATATATATTCGAAATGGTATACTCCGAACGTTGCTACAATTCAGTAACTACCGTTTTAACCACATATCGCTGGTCATAATATGTTTTCATAACAGTATAAATGGAATCGGACTATAGCAACGGAAAAATAAATATCTACAATCCTAGAATCACACTAAGAACGATAATCACACTAATTTCAACGTATTTCCAAAAGAAACAACTAAATAATTAAAATATATCTAACTTCTAAATCCAGCATAAATTCCACATATAAATCCCAAGAACAATAACGGTCTATTAGCGTCAATGAAAGCTGGAAATATATTTTCCAACGTAAGTGTCAGTTAGACAATATATATTATAATTAACAATAGCTATCGACATCCATCATTACGACTTCCAAATATAAAAGCAACCAATCTCAATGTTATTACTTTCAACGTACATGTCACCTTCAACGAGCACCGGCGAATTATATAGCCACAAAATGGTGATGCCACTGTGTGTTCACCTATCTCTTCAGCAATATCAGAATCCGATCAATCAATTCGAGAAAAAATAAATACTGAACACAATAAGCGAACACTTTCCATCGGCTATGTTCACACTAAAAAGGAAAATACAGATTAATTAAGAATAATTCAGAACAATGTTAGGCCAATTCTTAATTCTGACATGAGTTAAACATAAAACAAAAAAAAAAAACATTTTAGACGTACTAATCATTTTGAATGATGATGAATTTAAATCTCGTTTTAAAAAAAAGCATCTAAAACTCATACCGAGTAAAGTACATTATCAAATGTCTACACATTTAGAAAAGAGCTATTATAAAAACAAATAAATCATACTGATTATTATTATCTCTAATCGGAATAATTTATATCGAACACAAAAATTAAAGGAAGGTTTAATACCCAATAATGTTCTTACCCACCAAGAATAAACAAATTAAAATATCCTTAAAATAACATCAAAGCCTATAATAATTATAAATGTGCATTCATATAGTTCCTGTTTAAAACATAGAGAGCAAGAGGTAAATCAACTTAAGTTAGTACATTTATGAATATTTTATGTCCTATCCTTAGGATATGTAGCCCGGAAAAGCTAAATGAAGAGGAAAATATATAGAGAAAATTTTCAAACTTCTCCTTTACCCACATCATTTTTTCCTCAACCGAAAATAACGAGTTTCCAAAATCGACACAGAAAATAAAAGACACCATCAATAATACTTCTAACAAAAAAATACACAAAATTTAAAAGCCCGTCCTGTTGCACACTTTCTACTAAACTCGCAAACAAATTAGTCATCCCTCATACTAGGATCGTTACAACTACCTCCAAGACAAGTGGAGATATAGTTAGGAAAAACAAAACCAAAACCAATTCAAATGCCGGGATTTACCAAATAAATTGTTTCCAATGCAAGAAAATTTATATGGGTGAGACATCACGTGACCTAAAAGCCAGCATGTACGAATACAAGAGAGACTCGCTTTTGGACAAATGATGCGGGACATAACTTTTCTTTCACTCGTATCACCTTAATTAAAAAAGAACATAAATCTTTAAGGAGAGAATACATGGAAAATAGCATTATTACCAACTATAAACACACGCGTAAAGCATTACATTATATCGGCATCTTTCTTTGAATCCAATCTTAAAGAATGCAACTTATATCTATCTAATGAAAACAATGCGTGCTGAAAGAGGTGAGCCATAAATTATAACCGTTTGACACCTTGCTGCGCGGGCTGAGTGCACAAAGTTGAAGACATCAGAACGAACTCCCACTGGACAAAAACACACGGAATTATTTACGGTTTTAATGCACGTGACACGTGTCTGAAGAATGACCAAACAGGATTGAAAATACTAGTCTTTTTTGTCTCTTTTCTCTCAATCTCTGACGAAGCTTTAAGAAAAGTGAAACATATTAGATTAATATATATTTCCTATTTGTTCTTTACTTTATCATCCTTTGGGATTGCGATCCGCATATGATCTTTAATATATATATATATATATATATATATATATATATATATATATATATATATATAAGTGGACATGGAAGTCAGCACTTAGAGGCGACAGTCTGATTCAAAATAGTGCAATCGTCAGGCAACCTGACGATTGGACTAGCATGAAACAGACTATCGCCTCTAAGTGCTGACTTCCATGTCCACTTTTATATTTACACACGCTCTGTCTCTGATATTGAGCACTTTATCCCATAAATATAGTACACTTTAAGACTATATTTCTCCATATATATATATATATATATATATATATATATATATATATGTGTGTGTGTGTTTATTTTTTTGTGTGCGAATTTTTGCTAATGAGTGGATATAATGGTATTTGTGTAGGAATCTTTCACACCCATCACCTGACGATTGCATTAGCATGAAACAGACTGTCGCCTCTAAGTGCTGACTTCCATGTCCACTTTTATATTTACACACGCTCTATCTCTGATATTGAGCACTTTATCCCATAAATATAGCACACTTTAAGACTATATTTTTCCATATATATATATATATACATATATATATATATATATATATATATATATATATATATATATATATATATATATATCTGTGTGTGTGTGTCTGTTTATTTTTTTGTGTGCGAATTTTTGCTAATGAGTGGATATAATGGTATTTGTGTAGGAATCTTTCCACCCATCACATTTTGGTGGCCACGTATTTTAATTAGTAAATATTAGGAGAACTTTTATGTTTTCATTTCACTTTCTCGGGCTTTTCTTATTATAAAAACAAGACAACTACAAGTCATTAGAATATAAAGAATATAATCAAACATTCATAATATGTAACATTATCTTCTGTCTCTACAAATCACACATTTCCTGCTTACTTTCGATGCTGCGGGCGAGTAATCAGTCGGCCTAATTTGCTATGCACAATCAATCCCGTTATTTTCTCTATCAAAACAATGGCGGGAGTAAATTTACCTAAAACGTTACGCACGATTATATGTTTTTACATAATAACTTCGATAATGGAAGTTATATCTTCTTTCTTTTTTTCTTTATTAATTTGTCCATCACGGCCGTATGTTTGTTCATTCAAGTTTTAATTCATGTTCGAAAGTTCATTAAATTGATTTCATTTTTAATCTTCAGCGTTAGACGCTCTTTAGCTGACATGAGATTCGCTGAAGGCAATATGAGATTATAACAATAATGTGAAATCGAGGATGAAAGTAATTACACAAAAGGAAATGAAACATAAAGCTGGTAGACAGATTCTGTTCATTAATTAAAAAGAAGCAATAGAGATTCTGACTTAGGAAGTTTCCTCCAAAGATAATAATCGACTTGATTCGTTTTACTGATAAATGGCCTACTGCCACTTGTTTCTGAACATAACCGACACTAGCCAATCGCAATTACAAACGGCTGCTCAATCCACAGAGCATTATTATACTGAAACTATGCTGAGGATACTATACTTAGAATTTCTGGGAGAGAGCGCATAATCCGGCGTGATCAGTTGTTGAAAAAGGCCAGAACATTCAAACCATCTGTCACGATGTCTTGTAAGTTCGCGTGACAGCATATATATTGACGGCTTTCGAACAGTTCCGTCAACCCAATTTCACTGACAAGGAAACACGTTCGACAAAGGTGTCGCGGTGAGATCACCCCCTCCTGGTTGATAATATCAAGAAGTCACCTCGAGGAATATATCGACGATGGTGAGATTTGAAACCGGATTCGATGGTCACAAACAGAACGCTCTAACTCCGCGTTTATAAATCTTGAGCTATGCATGTCAATAGAAATAAACATAAATATCAAGAATTCGTCGAACAATTAATCTGATTCTGTTTTCTGTTGTTTCTTTTCATCTTTTGCTTCCTCAAGCATTCTGCAGATAAATTCTAAGGCCTTCTTCCATTGCCGTCACTTATTTGATCTGTACTTTCAGGGCGTGACGATTACGCTTTTACACAACTTCCTTTCCTTCATATTAGGTTGGTGCAAAAATAATGTCGTTTTCTCACATGAAGTTGAACGTCAAAAAACGACATTATTTTTGCACCAACCTAATAGTTAGCTCTTAACAATATTTGACTCATGCTATGCATCTCCCATAATGCTCTTCCATAACACTGTTTAATTCGATATTTGTCCTTGGGTGGCCGCTGTTATTTCATATTTGTTTAGCGTGAAAAGTGGCTAATATTTACTAAAACATTGGTTTTGTAATCAGGACAATGATATTTCTGATTTTTTCCTATCGCAATTGCGAAAACAGTCGAATGTGAACACTATCTTTCATGCAAGGAACAAAACGACATATGATTCAAAAGTAGCATTTATTTATTCTAGGATTACACAAGAAGATTCCTGTTCACGCAAAGTAGGAACAAAACGACATATGATTCAAAAGTAGCATTTATTTATTCTAGGATTACAAAAGAACATTCTCGTTCAGGCAAAATAGAAACAAAACGACATATGATTCAAAAGTAGCGTTTATTTATTCTAGGATTACAAAAGAACATTCTGGTTCACGCAAAGAACAAAACGACATATGATACAAAAGAAGCATTTATTTATTCTAGGTTTACACAAGAACATTCTCGTTCACATAAAGAACAAATCGACATATGATTCAAAAGTGGCATTTATTTATTCTAGGATTACAAAAGAACATTCTCGTTCACACAAAGAACAAATCGACATATGATTCAAAAGTAGCATTTATTTATTCTAGGATTACAAAAGAACATTCTCGTTCAGGCAAAATAGAAACAAAACAACATATGATTCAAAAGTAGCGTTTATTTATTCTAGGATTACAAAAGAACATTCTTGTTCACGCAAAGAACAAAACGACATATGATTCAAAAGAAGCATTTATTTATTCTAGGATTACACAAGAACATTCTCGTTCACATAAAGTAGGAACAAAACGACATATGATTCAAAAGTAACATTTATTTATTTTTGATTTCACAAAAGAGACCAGAAAAATATAGTTGTGAGTAGATTTGCTCGATTTACGTTTATACGGTAAATTATTTAACGAATGAGCCCCCAAATATACTCTCCAATCATGTTTTCGTTATACGATCCTTGGTAGAGGCGTTCAAAATCTAGTATATCCAGGTGGAAGCTTTTGGCCTTGCTCCTATTTATACGCCGCCATGCTCTTTATCAAGATGAGCGTCGATGATATGGATGTTCGGAGACATCTTGCAGCTCAGTTTGCCGTAGTTCTTCACCAGGGTCTCAGGAAGCACTTACTAGTGAAACCATAGGAATCACCGAACAACTGCCAAGCTGTTCCACGCAGCTTTCTCCGTCCTAGTGAGCTTCTTGGGGAATTACTTGCATTGTGGTCCGACGATGACATCGGCTTTGTCTTTTGCCTCAGATAGCGCAAGGAAGAAGTATTGAAGGCCGCCAGTTCTTTATCGAAAGTTGTGACAAGGCCCAATTTGAAGGGCAGTGGGAGAAATATGAATTTTCGAAGTCAGTTGTGGCTTCCATTTGACGTTGATCCTCCCCGCAGTGAACGTGGTCCTCTGTGGACAATCCCGCCTGAGGTAGAATATAGAGACCTTACTGTTCCAATGGCAAAGATAACACGGAAACTTGGTAAAGCCATATTGGGGTCACATAGATAAGACCACCATTCTGAAGTCCTCAATAACCTCCCAACTCTACTCTTCAAATTTAAAGACATCTTGACACTGCTCTTATTCCTCTTTGAGCTGCAATCATTGCGCAAGGGAATGATATGTTTACATATTTTCGTTATGAAACAGCACGGCTTTGAAGCTTCTGGCTGAGCTGTCAATGACGAGGTGTTACTCGCTGGTGTTACAAGAGATTCCAATTCGAACAGATAGGTTACATTGTGGCAGATGCAAATCCCATCATGACGGGCGAGAACGCTTGAAAAACACTGGTGACGCTTAGTCTGACTCGTGACTTGCACGTTTTCATCTAACAAATTCAGGCGCTTGTGTCTCGACGTGAAAAGCTTGGCATTTGTCTTTGTGAGACCAGGATCTCCGATCGAGTCGTTGAGGTCTTTTCGGATGGCGTCTTATGTGTTTTTCTCTTCTGCTACGACTCTGTAATCTGAATCACTTCCTCTTCTGAATTTCTATTTTCCTCTGAAAATGTCTTCCCTCTGAGGGAGAGATGACGGATGCTCAGGGCAGTGTGGCACTGGGCCGATGGATGACAAGATCTGGATATATGACAGCAGGTACATTCTTGCCAGCTCGATGATTGGAAATGTCTACCAGCCAGAAGAGGAAAATTGCTTGAGTGCTCAGTTGAATCCATCCGAATCCGTGGAATTGAGCATGTCATTGCTCTATTTTCCCCCTATGTACTATGCTGCAAAAGAGACAAATAAAAACATGAGTAGGAAAATGGAAATTCAGTGTTACTCAAATATTCTTAAAATGTATATTTTATTATTCTTTAAATTTCTAAAAATCGTGCACAGATATTTGACTTTAAGTCCAAATTAATCTAGCAAAATGCGACAAAGATGTGTAATTACGAATACTGAATATTCCGTATTCTTATTGCTTCTGCCAATGATCCAGTATAGAACAGATCTATTAAGATGTGGACACGAACGGGCGATTGTTGAAACATTGAATACATATTTTACAATAATACTGCTTTAAAATATTCAAATTAAAAATATTTATATTAAATCCTTCTTCTACTCTTAAATAAAATATCCAAACAAGCAAATCTTTCCATGTTAACTTCTATTGTTCCTTTGCAGAGCTAGCTTAAGTATTGATTTTAATTTCCCTGTATTTAAACTTCCATCTACGTGGTGAGAACATATAGGTACTTCAAAACGTTTACAATCTTCTCGAAGGTTCTAGTAAGTTCTAGAAAATTCTCCTTCCACAAATCAGCGCTCAATCCGGCTGGAATGTAATGGACAATAGGCTAGTTTCAAAATATCGATGGCAGCTCATAAAAGCACATTTTCCTTTGCTTTCTAGACAGAAGCAGTTAGGATATAACACTTACTGGCCGAAGACAAAAAGTCGAACTTTTAACGCAGTTTAGTCTATTTATAATAACTCATTAAGTCGATTACACACTGATACTATGTGACCCTCTTCCTTTCTATCTGTCGTGTGTGAGTCAAAATTTCCAGACATTCTTTCTTCATTTTGCGTATAGGAAATTTCAAATGTCTCTTTCAGATTCTAAGTGTCCTTTATGTTTCCGTTTCTTAAAATGTCGTCGTTGCTAAAAATGCTCCATTCATAATATTATCAGCGTTCTTCTGCACCTCCACATCTATGTTGCCGCAAGTCTTCTCTTCCGTATAATGGCCAATTAATTTCGTTCAGTCAAAGATGAAATGAAAATACGAACGCTCGAAACCATAAAATTATGGCACGCTCTGTCAAGAAAATATCAACTTTTGCGAATTAAATTTGGAATACTAAGAACACGTCACAAAACCATCGATAAGATATAAAGTCGTTGATAATAAGTAGCTTTTCGACTTGAACAGTTCATTTATTTCCAAATACCTTGGGTTCTGGTATGGATCTATCAACCCAACTCAGGTATTGTTTAAATAATAGGACTTATATGCGGAAAATTAATTTTATTCTCACGAATTATTATTGTACTATTCAATCTTCCAACCACAAAGAATGAATTATCCTTACAATATAAAATATGTCTCGGCTTTAAATAAACGTGAAAGTGGAGATAAACCGTAAAAAGAAATCAATCTATCAATCAGTTGACTGAACAGTCTGCAGTCTATTATTTCCTATGTGATTTTAAACAGACAATTATCTTTTCCTTTGCCATTTTATAAATAGGAAAATTGCCACAGAGAATTCACATAAAAATGGATCACAAGTTTTATATTGAATCTATGTTTGGAGAGGCAAGGGAAAACCCCATGAATTTTGTGGCCATTGAACATTTTATTTTCAATTAACCTAATAATCATATTTGCATAATATGAAGTAAGGGAAACAGGTTATTTAATCTCAAAACATATTGTTTATTTGTTATTTCGAAAATATCATGCCCAATGATTTACAATGATTCTCCGCTTGATACCGTTATCAAATTTAAAGGGGAATAAGTTTTTTTATTGATTATAATATTAAATCCAAAACATTCACCCACTTCCCCGTTTTCCACTTTTAAGTCTTATGACGTGAATATCTGCGTAAAGAACCCAGACTTTCGCCCTGCCGTTAGTCCTGTCCTTTTTATATCAACATTAAGCAAAATATTTGAGAAAACAGTTTTCATGTAGCTCCTCTCTAAAAGTACACGCGTGTGTTTGTGATGTGTACTTAAAGGTACTAGTTGTATTGCATGTATGTCTGTTCCAATCTTCTTAAAATTATTTTCCATCTGTTTACATTAGCAAAACCAGCTACAAGTATTTTCCTAATGGTCAATCATTTTTTTTCTTATATTTTTTCTCTATTTTCATTTATTCCTTAGATCTATTTTATAAATTTCTTAAAACCATTTTTCTGGCGTTGATCTTGGGAATATTTACAATTTCGCTTTTTCTATTCTGTGATCTCTCTTCGACTTTTTCGCAATTTCAAATGCTGTGTACACATCACTCAAAACCTTTACAATTTTGTTTTTCTCATTCTGTGTATCTTAGAAGCCATGGCAATATTGCAATATCTTAAATTAAAATATGAACCTCAACAACTAGGTTATTAAATACATTTCTTTACAGATGATGAACACGATTATGCTGCCTAGTAAAAACACACATTAGCAATAAATTATTCTAAACATTTCTAAAACTACTGTATAAGCGGTAAATTTATAAGGTATATTAATCATTCGTCTACAAACTAAAGATGTAGTATTATCATTGCATCAATAATAATATTAATACGAAAACAAAGACATCTTGAATATGTAAAAGGCATTTCTTTTATGCACTGTATGCTTTCAGGGCATAGGCGATTATGGCTCTCCACAGCAACTTGTCCCTTAATGAGTTTTGTCTTTTTGTTATTTCTCCCAAACCTTCTTCTACCATCCATTTACTCAAGCTCTTCCTGTATGTTACGCGCTGATTCTCTCTGTCTCGCTTTCCCTCCATCTGTCTTGTGAGTATCAGATTTTCCAAGCCTCTTCTTGATGTTAAGTATAAGTTGCATTTTTGTACCCCGTTTCTCCAAAACCTCGTGGTTGCTCACATGTTCGATCTATGGTATCCACATCTTCCCTCTTTGTTACCTCATTTGTAGGAAATGAGAGTCTTTACTAAACTATACTCTGGGAACCTACATGCACAGATTTGAAGAGATGGGCACTGATCATTTAAGCATTACCTAGAATATCCCGAAGGAATCTATTAGTAGCAAGCAAGTGTACTGATTACAAGTGAGTTATGCTGATGAAAATGTTTTCAGAGTTGGGATAAGAACAATTAAAAGTATCATTCCCTACTAAGTATTCCGAGATGTACAATTCAAGACAAACATTTCCCATACGAGGGTGGGCTGAAGAGTTCATATGTTAGTTATGAAGGAGTGGTGCTAGATCTGTGTATAACTTCAAGCGTTAATTCCGAATCTTCTTATTAATAACTGTATTGTTTTCAGGGAAAACTGACACCTGACAGTTCTTTGGCGGTGGTTTGTCCTGTTGGTAAAATAAGTCATCAGCATCGATTTGATTTGTTTGAAAACATCATTAACAGTGTATTTATGTTTATATTTAATTCAAACAATAAAGTGTTTGTTTTTTTAAATAAAAATATAGAGATGCTTAACCCCCGCGTGAATGTCGCATTGGTAGTGTGGTATTTCCCTGAATTTAGTTATTTTGTAACAAATAAAAAAAAAAAAAAAAAAAATGAAGTTTATTTTTTAATGATTGCATAAATGTTTTTCATAAGATCGCTGAAAAATATCAATAAATTTTCAATAATAAACTATTATTCATAAATATTCTGGGCAACACCGGGTATCCGCGTTAGTATATATATATAATTTTGCATTTCTGCATTTTACAAGACTTAGTCTTAGTGTAAAATTATAACCGAAATTTATTTTTGTATCTCCCTACATACATATATCTAAACCAATCTATGAGATCACAACTTTAGTCCAATGAAATCATTTATAAATATTATCAAGATTTTTTGTTTACATTTTGTATTATATATATAATATATATATATATATATATATATATATATATATATATATATATATATGGACAATCGTATTCGAGGATACCTGTCTACTTGTGCGGCCAAACAACCTCGCTTGCTCAGGCGCATTTGTGTTTATTCAACACCTACATAGTCCAACTGTGCTTTATACTGCACCTATGCTAAGCTGACATTACAGTTTCTAGGAAGGAGCGTGTTTTCTAACGTGATCAACAATTTGAACAAGGACAGTACATTCAAGCCCTCGACCACGATGACTTATGACTTTTTGCTAGCACAGCTATCGAAATTGAATTATATGGAATATTTGGGTTCCGTCTACCCAATTTCATTCACAACCGGTCAACATGTATGATCGTCAGACACTTTCCAAAGGTGCCACACGAAGTGATGGAGACCTCCAGTCCGATAACATCAGGAAGTCTCCTTAATGACAAATCGACCATGTTTAGATTAAAAACCATGTCTCATGGTCAGAAAGCGAGCGTTCACACCACTCGGTTGCAACGTGGCAACTATATATATATATATATATATATATATATATATATATATATATATATATATATATATAATTCATATATATTCGGTTCGCGTCATCCTATTTCTTAATTCTGTGTATGCTTCTGGCCATTATTATCTTATTCTGTCTGTCCATTATATGTCCTGCAACTTCTCTCAACGAAAACGTCCATTATTTCGTGATTTCGTCATTGAATTGTATTCCTTTGCTAAGGTACTTCATCCAAGAGATGAAAACCTCGGCAAGGCGTTTGACGCTCGAGGCTAGTAGAGATGTTTACCTTGTCATGTTTGAAAATAAACTGATTTTAATTTAAGACCGTAGGCAAAATGCTGATGTCCGGCCTATCTTCAGGTTACGAGCATAATCACATAGGAAACGATCTGCACGACACAACACATCTTGCATGCATTCTCTTTTCAGTCAGACAGCTGCACCACAGGAGCTCCATTATCAACAGTTCCTGGAGATGTAACTGAGGCGGAGATAAATATGGCGTAATCTTAGGCCACTGATGGATATAAGTTAAGTGAAATGTTTCCATAGACGAAGGTACAACATTGACAATCAGGTTTAAACTATTGCACTGATCGTATTGCCCGAAGCGTCTTTAAATAATATCATCTAAGTATCGCTAGCTATTCAGATTCAGCATTAGAGAGCACAATATCGCCGCCAGATGCAAATCCGTGTTTGCGTCTAGACAAAATGTCGAAGTGTGTAATGATACAATACTATTACTATTGTACTTGTACGCGTACTACTGTTTTCGTAAAGAATGACAAAATAAAATACGATAAAAATATTTAATCACATAATGTATATTGAATAAATTTGAAGTTTATATAATCATTTAATAAAATTGAATGTAACGTAAGAAAGACACGTGCTAAGAAAGAAAGAAAGAAAGAAAGAAAGGCAGAAAATATGAAAAAAACTGGGATATAATTTAATATGAGAGATATCTGCATATACACATCTGCGCGTTTGCAATCACACACGCACGCACACACAAACACGCGCACGCACGCACACACACACACACACATACATACATGAAAATATGGGTAGCGTATTTGGTAATCTTATTATATTGTGTTTGTGTTTCTCACCCGCTGCCATGTTCGAAACTTCCTTCAATTTTTTTTAACATGTGCGCAGGTGTGTGTGTGTGTGTGTGTGTGTGTGTGTGTGTGTGTGTGTGTGTGCGCGCGCGTGCGCGTGCGTGCGGGCGGGCGGGCGCACGTGTCCCTGTCTGTATCCTAGATAAGGGGTGACGAATGTTCGAGCCTTGCTAGATGGCACATTTTCTTTATGTAGTCTATTGAAAGCACAGGCTGCATTCATTTAACTCATATATATATATATATATATATATATATATATATATATATATATATATATATATATATATATATATATATATATATATATACACAAACGAAATTCTAGTTAAAGGCGACAACATGAGGAATATTTGCTGGAGACTTACCATAAAAAATTAAATGAGGAAGACACTAAAATTCACAAAAGTGCACCAAACTTGGAGACTGAAAATATAAACGAGGAGGTGAAAAATATCACACCCACTCTATGCAGTATGCAATCCTTTCTAACTCTAAAGATCAATTCCCTAATAATCCTTCATTTCGACAAATAAACCCAACCAAAGCTGAATTGGGCAAAATAAGCCAGGAAATACTGAAAAATATGTGGTACTTATTAAGGATCGATACGCAAGCAAATCAGTGGAAGGACACAAGTGGGTGCATTTCTTGGTTCCACGAAATTAAAAATAAAGCTAAATATGTATTTATATAATACTAGATAAAAACTTCCTTTCCATCAATATCTAAAAAAGGGATTACTTGAGTCTTGGGACTTCGCTAAGGACTTTGTAAATATAAAACCTTAAGAAATAAATATAATTTTGCAATTACGTAAATCAATAGTATTGCACAATTGAGAAAATTGAATTCAACAATAAAAAAGTTCGACTTCAATGTACAACAAGCTTTCTGAATTAAGAGACATATATTTTACATAAAAGCAACGAAATACACACAGACAACCACGGCCATTATAGGGATGACGGGCTGATGATAGTGCCAGAGAAGAAGAATAAATGACAATATAAGAAAGATTCTCTTGAAATTTTCAAAAGCTTCGACATTGAAATAGAGGCCGATATGAAAAAGAATGTTGTTCAATATTTGAATGTAGAATTAAATCTACAAACTGACACTATCTCCCCATACATGAAAACCAACAATTAAAATACGTAAATGCTGCATCCAACCACCTTGTAAGTATGATAAAGCAGATCCCTAAAGTTATAGAGTACTGGTTATCTAGAAATTTCTCTAATAAAATAATTTTCGAAGATAAAATGATAGAGAGATTTAAAACTAAACTGGAATTTACACCTCAAATAAAACAACAAATGAAGAATTATTCCTGAAAAAGAAAAAAAATTGGTTTAATCCACCTCCAGTTTAACTTAGAGGTCAAATGTAAAATAGGGAAAATCTTTTTCACATTACTTAATAAACATTTCCCGTAAAATTCCGAATTACACAAAATTTTTAATAAAAAATACACTTAAATTAAGCTACACTAGTAATTCAGAAATCGCAATAAAAATACAAAACGTCATCAATTTCAAAACTAACTAGCAGAAAAATATCGTTGACAGTGAAACATGTAACTGTAGAAATAAAAGTAGATGTCCACTAGATGGTGTTTACAAAACTGAAGGTGTAAATTATAAAGCAGAAGTAACATATTACATGACCAGACCAAAATATACATAGGATGTACTGAAGGCAATTTGAAGACGATAATAATAATCACAAGTCACCATTCAAGCTAGAATGACATAGGAATTCTACGAGTCAGGTGCGAAAATTAAAAGAAAGAAAATAACAAAGATCGGATTGTAAACTGGGAAATATTTAAAATAAAATGACAAACATTACAACAATCATAGTGATATATGCAATCTTTGCCAGGAAGAAAAGTTAACAGTAATAAAATTTCAAGATCAGAAAAACTTCTGGATAAGAGATCGAAAATAATGACACGATGATTAACACAAAAAATAGACTGGATGAAACAGGATGAAAGTATGAATATTTCATATTACACCCAACAATATAATTTCAATACCCTTGCTATACTCCACCCTTTCTATTACGCTTCGCGTTGTGTGTTTATTTATTTAATTTTGAATAAGGAAGAGTAAGGAAATTATTTAGCCCGGATCTGCTGATGATACCGAAAGGTTGAAAACAACGTAGCCATATATAGATTAATTTAAACGCTCTGTATGTTAAATTTTTATTTTATTTTTGCGTGTATTCAGCACATTTTAATACTATGAGGTCCTGGTCTAATTCATTTTATTATGCATACATTCATATATATATATATATATATATATATATATATATATATATATATATATATATATATATATATATATGTGTGTGTGTGTGTGTGTGTGTGTGTGTGTGTGCGTGCGTGCGTGTAAGTGTGTGTGTCTAGGTAGGTATGTATGTGTATGCGTGTGTGTGCGTGTGTGTGTTTTAAAAATGGATTAAATCCGACATGTTTTAATTTATTTCTTTAAACTTTACTTTTTAGATATTTGAGCAGAAGCTCTGTTTTTTATTATTAATCTATTAAACCGTATATTTATCTATTTAAATCTTTCGGCCTGAATATTCAAGAAATCTTGTTAGAAAAATATGGAAAGCACATAATTTTCTAACAAGATTTCTCGAATATTCAGGCCTGTAGGTATAAATAAATAAATATACTGTTTATTAAATACATAAAAAAAACATCTGAAATATGAGTATCCATTTAAAAAATAACGTTTAAACAAATGAAATACATATGTACATATATATATATATATATATATATATATATATATATATATATATATATATATGTGTGTGTGTGTGTGTATGTATATATATATATATATATATATATATATATATACATACATATATATATATATGTGTGTGTATATGTATATATATATATACACACACACACATATACACACACACACACACACACACACACACACATATATATATATATATATATATATATATATATATATATATATATATATATATATATATATATAACATGTTTATGTATATAAAAGTACGGCCAATCCCACGCGGTTCATATATGTTTATATTTGTGCGAGCTGCAATGCGTGAACGTGCGTGTATGTATGTCTGCGAGTGGCATCCCAACGACAATTTTCCTTATACTACCATAAAACACCGATATATGCAACCATAAATAAATGCAAAATTTACAAAAATTGTCAGTTTGTCTGACGATCGATTACACACACACACACACACACACACACACACACACACATATATATATATACATATATATATATATATATATATATATATATATATATATATATATATATATATATATATATATATATATATATATATATAGTAAAAGTAACAAATCCGTTGGTAGATAATTCAAGTGGATCCTAGTAATATATTAATGGTACTCCTAATAATCTAAGAGATAGCTGTGACTTATGTTTAGAAGAATAAGTTAGAATAATAAAATACAATAATCAAAACCAACTATAGAATCAGAAGAATGAATTAGTGTTAAAATGTCGACATTTTTTTTAAGCATTTCACCCCAAACAAGGCGCGATGCCACTAGTATTCAGGGGGTTACAGAATGGGAGCTAGAGTAAAGAGGTGTGATGGAGGAAAGGGTGAAGAGAAGGGCAGGGGATAGTTCAGGGCATCTGGAGATGTTGATTGACATTTCATTCGAATACTTGGAGATTATAGCTATAAGGGAAACAAGTAATAGGAAGGGAATTGCACAGACGGGAGGAGCGAGACATGAAGCTATTGGAGTAGAAGAGACGGCCACATTTAACCGTTTCGACCGTGATGCAAGCCTTGTAGCACGCTTAAATTCATACAGTCTAGATTAGGTAAAACAAATTAAAATTCCATAATATAGGTTCAAATTAATCAGCAACTATATTCCCATAATATTTATTCCTTTCTAATACTTCAAGTATCGAAATTATAACTAAATCTAATTTCTATATTTTTATATACCCCTCTATAACCTATTTACATTATATTAATTATAATTTTTAAACTTCCCCCTACTTTAATATCTCCCTAAATCTCTTATCATTAATCCTTTATATCCTTTTATCTATATATTTTAATTCATTTTTAAACCCCTTTTTACTCCTCTTTTAATTTTAAATTAACATTTCATTCTTCATATAACACCAAATTATTATTTTTTATTAGTTTTATATTCGGGTTTAATTTTATAAAACCTCTTCCCTTTAAGTCAAATACCTTCCACCCGCCCCTGACACCTGACCCGTGCCTTTTGTCTGACTGAACATTTACCTTTCACATTTAAATTCTATCCCCACACAGCCTAACTGTATAGTTACGAACTCAGTCAACGCTGGGGCTGTTATGACAGATAGCCGATATCTTCGTCAGCCGGAATAGGCTATTGACTATATGGGGTAATTTTGGAGGGTATTGTTTCTTAAATAATATATATATATATGTGTGTGTGTGTGTGTGTGTGTGTGTGTGTGTGTGTATGTGTGTGTGTGTGTGTGTGTGTGTGTGTGCGCGCGTATGTGCGTGCGTGTGCATATATGTATGTAGGCGCGTGCGGCGGGAATTTCCTTTTAACGTTTTTCTTAATTAGAGCAAATAGTAGATTCCCCGCTGAGCATTCACATATTAGTGCATTTTTCATAAAGTTTACCTTTAATAAATTATTCCCTCAGCTCATTATTTTAATTAAAACTACATTCATCAAGAGGAAGTAATTTATCTTTACCGTGAAGAACATTTCCATTTTCCATGTCACGCCTGTTATCAAGAACAACAACTTGGGGCAGATTAAAGATCTGTAGTTGCGGGCCTAAAACATAGAATCCAGAACGCTTAAATTTCAGGAATTAGTTGGAGCAACAGAGAAATAATTTCTGTTGTTTTCTTATAAAATTACTTTGTTCAATTGTTTCCCGTGATGCTTTAAGTTACGCATCTCCCCTTTTTTAATTTGCGTTCAAGTGTACTGAAGATCGCCTGAGTGTGTATCTCGGGTTAAATTTAGAGCCATTCTTTCACAGCAATCAACGTGTTATATATATATATATATATATATATATATATATATATATATATATATATATATATATATATATATATATATATATATATAATTTAACAATGTTATACTCACTCCAGTGCCATATGTTTCACGATAGAATAGCCAATCATATATAATTTATTTTGATCAGTTATCTCGGAAATCTATATCAAGCTGATTATTAATTTTTGTCCTGCTATTATGTCAGGTATAATTCAGTTTTCTAGTATTGACATAGATTATTGCAATGTATATTTCATTGCAATATATGAACTATGATATAATGGTAATCTCCAAAGTCAGCTTTAAAACTTACACTCACTCTTTGTCTTTTTCTTACTCTCTCTCTCTCTCGCTCTCTCATTCTCTCTATCTCATATTGTGTGTGTGTGTGTGTGTGTGTGTGTGTTAGTCATGTTAAACCTATATAATCCTCTAGAGTCACTCGGTTTTGAGGCTAACTGTAGGCGGCCATTTTGTAAGCGGTTAGAATAAGAGGTATGTGGCGCAGTTTACGAGGATATATGAGAAAGATAACAGTTAACCCAACACATGAAGAAGTTAAGATTGTAGTTGTCGCGAATGCAGCGTCTTGAGAGTTGGTTCCACAAAGTATCGTTTGTAGGGAGAAGCTTTTTCGTGTGGAACTTACTTCTGATGAATAGAATACGAAGGTAATGCGGTTGGTTTGACTCAGTATACACGGCATGGCGGGTCTTAGTTGTGAGGCTTAGACTTGGTGGAACTAAAAATGGGATCAACAAGTGGCTACCCTTCATGGAAGGTTGCTCTATGCCTATGCTTTTTCTATATCAGCGAAGAAAGATCGTAACGTGGTTTCCAGAAATATCTTCAAAATCCTCCTGAAAGACATTGTTTATGATTAGTGAAACAAGCATATAAATGAGTCACCTCATACGGCATGCAGACTGTTCAATAGGTACATTTAAAGAAAAAGAAACTTTCCTGCAAATCATCAAAACAAAACATGTTTTGAATTTATCTGTAGCTACTAAGATTTTGAATTCTGGAACTCATCTTCTGTATTCCTGTTTAAATTATTTAGTTAGAATCAAGCATAGGGAATATGAAGGGAAAATATAGATACCAAAAATATGGGAAAACCATTCCGAGTTTACAACATCCGTAGATGCAATGGCAATTGTTATTAATGTTGTAGTTCAAACGGAACGGACAGTTTACTTAGAATCGTCGGAAACATGAAAAAGTATGGTACATTTATATTTTAAATGAATATATTCAACGCTGATAATTATCCGAAACTAAACAAAAGGATTAGGGAAAAATTGGCCCAAGACAACGAGATCAACATTCCATTTCTTCTGTCGGGAATCCAGACCTGAAGGCAATAGACAATTTATTGCAAGAACATATATTATGACACATCCAAGAAAAAAATCATATTTATTTGCATGCCCTATTATTGGAGTATGGAACAATATAGACATAAATTTTTAGTAGATTATCTACTAATAAAAGTGAAAGTGAAAGTAGCTCAATACACGTTATTGACCATAAAGAATATGCCCCTGACTGTTATCAGCGAAGTCTTTAGGTAATTTTTATATTGCGTATTTTTCGCCTATTGTGTTCATAATATTGCTGTATTGAATAAAAAATGATTATGAAATATATTATGAATATTTATTTGATGCCGTAAATCATATTCTAAATTTTATATATAAAAGTACTTCAATATTCCAGCAAACTGTTATATTAAACTCTCTGTACAGTATGGTCAATATTGCGCATAATTATACCTATTTATATCATTTACATATCTTAATATATACATGTGTGTGTTTTTTGTGTTTTTGATGTGTATTTGTAAAGATAATACATTTGGTAAATATATATGCATCTAAAAGAGTCCAATAATGCCTAAAACCATTCTTTCACTAAGAGGTTAGGTTGACATAGTCTGCAAAGCTCTCGATAACCTTCTGAAAGAAATATTATATACGAAGTGTCAGGTAAACTGCATGATGCGGCAAATCCTCAATGTAGAGATAGATATTTTTAGTTTCATACACTAATAACAGGAAGTACAGGAATATCGAACTGTGCGAAGCTCTGGCATATTAAAAATATACTAGCTGAAAAATATACCAGCTTCGTTTGAAACATTTTTATTAATAAAGTTATTTATAATATGGATGTACAGATGAAAAGTTTTGAAATTGACCACTTTTTCGATTTCAGATGTCATCATGTCTTCATTCATTTTTCTCACTGAAAGCAAGTAGCGTCTGTTAAAATGTCAGTTCTGTGTTTTCCTCAGGTGAAAACGGAATAGTCCATTATTGGCAGGGCGTAACGGTCGTGTGAACTAGGGATCTAACTAACCGATGAACGGCGGGACGAGGAGGATTATAATAGAGAAGATTTGTCACGAAAGAAGCAAAAAGATATCACTAATATAAAAGTAACGCGAAAACTGATGCAAAAATGAAAAGACGAAAACAAATAACACGCGTGTTTGTTTTTGTCTGTTGTGTGTGTGCGTGTTTGTGTTTTGTGTGTTTGTGTTTTGTGTGTTTGTGTTTTGTGTGTTTGTGTAAGTAAAAAACACAAAAGCCTCAAGCGTCCCCAAAAGGAGTTGATTTGAAACGAAACTCAGGAAATAAGGAAACTCATTTCCTTAATTGTAGAGCAAATTATAGAAATCATAATTCCCTGATGCAGGTCTGACCGATTTCTCTCTCTCTCTCTCTCTCTCTCTCTCTCTCTCTCTCTCTCTCTCTCTCTCTCTATCTATCTATCTATCTATCTATATATATATATATATATATTGTTATATTGGCATTATCTTTTCATTTTAACAAGTCTTTTTTTTTACTTATTTTCATAGGGTCTTCCCGTAATTACAGACACGTTTCTTAGTGTCCTTATTAAAGGAAGAATGAAAATTATCATGTTGACGAGTATTCATTTTATTCCGAGTACTTTCGACATTAGCGCAATGTCGCATGAAATCCTAGAAAAAAATAAAATTAATTAAATACTATACTAAACTGAATATATCCAATTTAATCATTCACGTCACCTCCCAGTCAACGGATTTGTTGCAGGAAGTCAACATTGCATATGAATTTAAATGCTCCTTGGGAGTTCGTATCTCCAACAGAAAAAAAAATTATATGTCGGCCATGCTACTACCGCATTGTATTTAATGTAGAGTTTTCATTTAAATGATGCATTTAAAATTTCCTCAACATTTACAACAGAATACCTGTTCACATTCGCAATTTAGGAATTTTTTGTTAAAATTACATCGATACTTTTGCACGAAAATAATAAACATAAACTAAAATTTTTGAAACTATCTATATTAAAAATTTGAAACCAAATAAACTTAATTGTGAATACTGCACAAATTCTTTAAAATGCTTACAGTAGATAGTTTAGAATATCTAGGTTTTATAGTTTTAAATATTTTTTTCTTTTTTTAAAAATATTTAGACATTTTAATCCCATAGTTACTCTGTTGACGTTTGCACGCGTGTCTACATTTATAAAATTTTAAAAAATGTACAAAAAACTTAGCGTTTTCCACTTCACATGTAAAAATTTATTTTCCATATTAACACAACAATATTGTAATAGAAAAGTGATGTAGACAACATTTTTTTATCTTAAAAATAAACAAAACCCTTATGATGACATTGTGCAAATGCGGAAAATACTCGGACTAAAATAAATCCTAGAAACATGGTAATTTTCTTTCTTGCTTTAATAAGGATACTAAGAAACTTGTCCGTAATTATGACAGGATCCTATTAACAAAAGTAAATTGTTTAATGTGACACACACACACACTCATATATATATATATATATATATATATATATATATATATATATATATATATATATATATAGATAGATATATATAGATATATATATATATAGAGAGAGAGAGAGAGAGACTAATGTAATCAGAACGAAAATAATATATAAATTCTAACGTTCACAGCAATAATTCAAAAGAGGGCTGAATACCGATAGTAGAGCAAATATTATTTATTATAATTTTTTCATATAGCCAAAAACGGTTTACTCACTAGAAAGATGCAACTTCGTTTCGGTTCATTTAGTTGCACTTCGACTGGTCAGAATCAAAATGGTTCGGAACAATTCTGTTTGTATGCAGACCGCACGTGGAAAGTCACTTCCTTTTTCTATTTGTTTGAAAAAAAAGTAAATTTTAAGGGAGAACGTATAAGGATAAAGAAAAGATAGGAAAGGCAAAAGGCTGACAGAGTAAAACAATAGTGCTTCTTGATAGCATTTTGATGACGGAATGTTGAGGTGTTAAGGTGATGGCACGAACCGAAATTTTTTTATCAACAGCAGCGGTTTCTCAATACTTTTGGAAACTGAAGGAGAAAAGCAAAACATCTAAGTTTAAATGTAAAATCATAAAAAAGGCCAGAACTTGCAAATCTTTGAATTAATTTTTTTATTATATTTCAACGCATAATCTACCTAGCATACTTATGTAAACTGATGGAAGAGCAATTTTATGAGAGATAAAATACAAATAAAAGGACAGAAAATTGTGAAGGACCATGATTACCTAAGTCTTGAAGGGACGTGGTGCATAGAAGAATGTGTACTTATCCTACGTATCCTGTAGGACATTTTATCGTTGTAAAATCTGACGTGGTGCTTCTGCCATTTATTTAGAGATTCTTGATAAAATACTGCTAAAATCTGTAATGTTATTGGTCCTAATCTGGAAGCTCGGCTTTCAGTTAAATTCCCTGTGCCTTTTCCATTAATCTTTTCACGGTAATGGTTCTGACGAGCTTTCATCTTTAATACTTCGACATTATGAATTCAAGCGTACGACTAGATTGGCAGTAAGGCCTCATAATCCTGAGTTGAAATGGTCTGATGTAACCATAGGTTCTGTGCTAACAGGTTCTTCTCTCGTCCTTCTCATTTGTGGACCTCTCTTCCGGTTTATTGCTTTCTAATCAACTTTGATCTGCAAAATTTAAATGCAGTTTGGTTTGTTTAAATTCTCACACACTCAGTAACCTCTCGCATCTTATTGACTTTATTGCCTTGCATAGGATGAAGTGATTAAAGAAAATTAGATGAATAACTTTCGAGTACTGTAACATAGGAAAATGTGCAATGCAAAAGGTAGTGGTACGAGCAAACATAAATCTGAAGAACGCACCCGAAATGCTGAGCGCCCTGGAAGAAAGGTAATATTATCCACAAGCCGAATTCCTCGCGCTTTGCTCCGTGTTACACATTTTTATAAGATAGTAATAACTGTTTTTAAATCATTGTTATAATTTGTGGAGAAAAAGGATGCCTTTCAATATTACTCAATGAGCTTCCCTATGTGACCTCCATCTTCTGGCTTTCTGCTTGTATAATTTTGGATAGGAGTCATTCCCTTGTTCAAATGTAAATTTAATGTAAATCAAAGGGAAAAAATCAGTAGAGGTTTTGTACCCTCCTGGAACCACCTTTGATCAAAATTAAATATACTTATCTAAGTACCTTGGGTAATGTAGTTTTAGAATATATATGGTTATGGGGGCCCATTTTACATGGCTTTTTTTCAGCTTCAAGCTACTAAAAGCAGTGTATGTTGTGCTATATGTTACCCACGAAAACGCAATAACTTACAATAAAAAAAATACATGATCAAACGTAATACTTTTGCAAAATGGGATCGCCTTTTCCCAATGCATTCAATTTTGTGTTGAATACTTATAACATTGCAATATCTAATTCCTGTATTGTCCACAACCTATCGCTTTTTTAATACGCCTGGCTAAGATTTTTATTCGAGGACACTCGGACATGTTCCAACTCTCTTGAGATTGCGTCTTCGTCATACGTTTCTAAGAATTAGAGGGACTTTACGTGTTCATAATGTACTGTTGGCGGAAAATCAATTAAATTAATATGTAGCAACGTTTAAACATCAGGTTTGTGTGACATTCGGTAAATTGTTACTACAACGTATGCCAAATCACCTGATTATGTGCAGCGTGTGGTAATTCATGTCATGAAAAAAAAAGCCTGGTGGCTCATTGAAGCGTGAAATGCCGTGTACGATGACACAAAATTTGACCTGTCAAATATATAGGGTGACCCCCAAAAACGGGAACTTTTAACAATCCAATAAAACCAAGAGTGACGGAAGAAAAATATTGAATTCATAGTAATTGAAACCTTACAACATGCCATTTAAGAAACAATGATGGAATTTTAATTTTTTTTTAAAATTACGTCCTGTAGAAGGCGTCCTCCTGTACGAATGCATTCTTGAAATCTGCTGTTGAGATTCCTCATTGACTGCTGCAACATCTCAGCTGGGATACTGTGAATTTCATTCTCGTTACTAAAATGGCGAAATGTTTACTTGCTCAGTGTAGTTGTCTCGCAGTGTTGCTACTTGCTCATGTCTGGCAATACGCACTTCAATAATTCCCGTTTTTTGGGGGCACCTTGTACAAAGAACAGATGGCTATTTTGTTTAAGAAGAGCATGGTTTCCGAGAATCCGTTCATCAGGATACACTCGAAATCTTCAGTATGCCAACACACCTGTGAACGAGGAGTTATAAATCCGCTAGTTCAAAGCTAAGACATTCATTACGGAATGGGGGTCGAAATGGGGGTATATCCCTCTGTGACATGTGGCTGTTCCTGACATAGAAAATATAACGGAAACGACAAAAAATCATTAATGAAAGCCATTCAGGTAAATGAATTTGACTAGTGTATCGAGAGTTACACCACTGTCTCTCAGATTACATAGCTTCACAAGCGGAATACTTTGAAGGGAACAACAACGAGAATTTATCAGGTGACCAAACATTTATTTTTCTTGCTATTCCGGGATTTAAATTGGCAAACCTCTGTACATATACACACACACACACACACACACACACACATATATATATATATATATATATATATATATATATATATATATATATATATATAAAGATCCCTTATATATAAATAGCTGAGAAAAATAACAACACTAGTTGCCTGACGATAGCACTAGCATGAAACAGACTGTCGCCTCTAAGTGCTGACTTCCATGTCCACTTTTATATTTATATATATATATATATATATATAATTGTTTATTTAAAAATATAACATAAATATGTTATAAAATCACTACAAAATAGCCATTTTGTTTCAACAAATATATATATATATATATATATATATATATATATATATATATATATCCATACAACTGAGTATATATATGTGTGTGTGTGTGTGTGTGTGTGTGTGTGTGTGTGTGTGTGTGTGTGTGTGTGTGTGTGTGTGTGTGTGGAGAGAGAGAGGAAGAGGGGAAAAGGAAAATACTTTAAAATATGCATATCATAACTCCCCTCCCACTCTGTCTGGAGAGAGAGAGAGAGAGAGATAAAGATATAAATTTAGATATATAAAGATTCAGTATAAATAAGAATTCGAGAAAATGATAGGATAAATAACAAGTAGGAAACAGATAATAATCTAACATATTACACTTTATTAAAGCTCCGTCAGGGATCAAGATAGAAAATATTTTCTGTCTTGATCGCTTACGATGATTTAATAAAGTGAAATATTTTAGATTAATATTCTGTTTCCTTTTTGCAGGAACAATTGTGATGGGACTGAACAAAAAAGTACTCCAATGAAAACCACGTATTCTCTAAGAGTTTGGGTATTACATCTTAGAAGAATGGAAGCACATTCCCATTAAGAAAAGCTGGACCTAGTTCCATTCAATGCCACATCTAATTGAGGCAATTATTTAAATCAGAGGCAGAAACACTAATTAATAAATACATATTTTGATGTTTTGTTTTTACATTCTGTAAATATAAATATCAATTTGTGCCCCCAAAATTACTTTTTACCTTAAAATAAGAGCAGGATGGAGTAATTTTGCTAGAATTCCAAAATTTTGCATACCCTTTGGTTAGCATTGATCTGCGTAATATGATCTATCATTGACCATTAACGAAAATGCAGTAACTTTTTTCTTGCCCTCAAAGATCATAAAATCTACTGAGAAAAGCATACTGCTACTAGCTGTCGATTTGGGTCAAAATTTAAAAAAAGTTCTTAATTTAACAAGATTAGCGAATAATTTTGCCTGCCAATAAACACCACATACACACACGCACAAACACACCTTATACATACATACATACATACATACATATATATATATATATATATATATATATATATATATATATATATATATATATATATATATATATATATATATATATATAATTTTATAACGGCTGTACTTAGTGGAAAGCTTTCAATATCAGCTACTATATTCAATTCTATGGACATGAGTTTGTGACACTGGGTTCTTTGTTAGAGTAAATTCTTTTATTGACTGTGTTTGTATGTATGCCCGACGCATTGATGTGTATCTGCGATTAGTCTCGGATTCTTTAGATGGATGTGTTTGTGTGAACTAAAACGCAACACACCTGTATATATCTGTGTCTCTGTGTATGAGAGTGTCATCCCGAACAAGCACAGAAGTAAATTCCCCCTCCCACCACCAGACATAATCAAACAAGCATAAATAGATCCATTTTAAAAAAAATCACTTTGTCTGATGATATATATATATATATATATATATATATATATGTGTGTGTGTGTGTGTGTGTGTGTGTGTGTGTGTGTGTGTGTGTGTGTGTGTGTGTGTGTGTGTGTATTAATAGATATGAGAAAATAGAGGTTGCCCCAAAGAAAACAAAAAAATGAAAGAATAAAAATATGTTTTCATAGTAAAAATGCCAGAAATACATTTTTATATAAATGAAATTGCCATCAATATGTATTTACAGTAAGTATAACCAACAATACATGTCATAGCAAAGTGACTAATAATACATTTTAAAACAAAATTGTGTTCAAAATACTTAGATTTTGGCATTAGATATCCCGTAATCAAAATCAACCAATCAACAAAATCAGAGTTTATAATTATATTAGGTTGTCCAGAAGATCCTGATTTACTTAGGGGGCGGAAAGAAAAAAAAAAAAAATT
>OZ038486.1:62221317-62228817 GCA_964036315.1 Acanthosepion esculentum | reverse complement strand
TTCTATTCTTTCTCAAAAAGTGGACATCCCAAGAGATGACTGATAGAAAATCTCCGGAATATCCAGCATTCTTGAAGTGATTATCACTGTTAGCCTTACAACTAGAACTTTCACATTTTATATATTTTCTTTACTTAAAAACACAACTATATGACTATATTTCGGATAATTCTTCAATTTAATTCAGATATTTTAAGTTTTCAGTTACTCTTGTAAATGTGCCTATGTGGTAATAGAATAAGCATATCCTATCTCCCCCATCGCTTGTAATTATTCATTAAATTAAATATAACGTTATTTTTGCGTTAATGCTGAATTAGATTAATAAAACATCATAAGTTTCTACTTAGCATTGTTATTATATTACATTCTATAATGAAATTTAAAATATTAATTATTTAAAAAAAAATATCAATCATTTAAAACTCAATATTTCGTCTTTTTCCATATCCTTTCACGTCCTGGGCGGACATCTCTCTCTACAATTTCCTATCCTTTGTAGCATTACCGCTAGAAATTTAACATGTTTTAAAACACAACTATATGACGATATTCGCCTTAATTTGCACTTCTCTTGTGCAAAACAATGTATGGCTACAACCTGTCAACTAATGGCACGAGATCGACCCATTGAGAATAATGGAAGGAGAAAGCAAGCCAAAATTCGTTCGAGACTATGGCTATTTTACAATAATTATTTTATAACCAATTCTCGCTTTAATGCAGTGAATGACTAATTAATAAAAATACAACAACAATTAAATGTAAATTTTGATGGGGTTTTTTAATATTTAAATATGTACCGTGTTTACGTGTCTATAATAAGAATATAATACGATCCTTTGTTCCAGAAATTAAAAATGGTGAACAAATGGCTTCCTTGAGTATAATACAAACTTGCAATACAGCCATGCCTATTTATAAAGACGTTCAATTACGCTGATTCCCAAAGAACAAATGTTGCCGACATATCAAATATCATTTGTAAACATTTTTTTTAACAACAGCTGCATACTGTATATTTTATTATCTATTGTGCTGAGTCTATTAAGAATTTTATTGTTTCAAATCAAATCTTTTTAAGCTGAGTAAAAATGTCTGAAAACATCCACGTGTCTGATACGATCTCCCTTTTTTTTACTTTAATTTTCGTTCGAAACGTATTATTCACAAGAGAATACGATAATAGTGTTCATTTAGTTAGGATTATATATTTTGGCTTGCAATAGAGAGGAAGAAAATGTTCACGATGGGAGTGGGGAAAGGAAAAGACAAATAACAATTTTGTATAAAACAGCTGTACTTGTTTTATGAAATGAGAAAGAAAATACGTTAGCGACATAACACACAAAGACACATATTTACATGATTATCTCTCGTAAAATTAATCTTTCAAATTCTGTTCACAGGTTAATACAAACATAATTTCGAAAAGACCTTTTTGCGCTTCTATGGAACGATAGAAATCTGTGAGATTGGCTGAGAGATTGTGTGGCACTTACTTTATGACGGCATAATAACATGTTATCTGAAAGCATACAATCTCGACCAAATTCTGAAATTTGTTACAGAATAATAATAATAATAATAATAATAATAATAATAATAATAATAATAATAATAATAATAATAATAAAAATAATAATCATCATATTAATAAAGTTGAATGACATTGTTTAACTTAACATGCACTGGGACTTGTGCAAAAAATATGACAAAAGATACGTGTGCAATAAATGATACGGGCACGTCCCATTGATTGTAAGAAGAGAAAAAAGTCATAGTTTGTTTAGGACTATGGCTTTCAAACATGCAAAGTTATTGAACACCAAATCCCAGAGAAGAACGTTCTTATTACAGCTGTAAATAAATTCCAACTAACTGTTGTTGGCATGCTTACTGACTACAATGTAGCTGCGAAGTGTAATCACCTTCACGTACACATTCAGAAAAAAAAATTCAGAATCCACTGTCATGTCAACACTTAAAACGCGTGAAGATAATTATTTTTGCGAATTACTAAAGGCACGCGCCTAGAGAATGAACGAAATGACTGGAGAGTTCCATAAGGCTTATAGTATCCTATTAGATTAATTGCTCTTACTAACAAATTAACTAACGGGTAAGTTTTAAATAGATCTCCATTACGTTATACGCATTTAAGCTGCATTCCTTTGAGGCTACCGATATTTCACTCATTTGCTCGCGTTAGTTTCCTGTGAAAACTTTTTTTTAAGACAAGCGACGTTTGTACAAAAAGTAGTTTTAATATTTTTATACTTGATTCATTCCAAACATCACTTGAAATCTTGGTAAACATTGTTAAACACTGCTTTTTCTTTTTTTTTATTTTCTTCAATCGCTCAATTCTTGATATGTTACAAAAGATTGGAAGAGTTACGTCAAGCTATTTGTTTATTGTTATAATGTCATTATTATTATTATTATTATTATTATTATTATTATTATTATTATTATTATTGTTGTTGTTGTTGTTATTATTTTCTTTGATTTCTGTTGCATACGAATTTCAATCCGGGTCCCAAACTGTGACCTAAGCTCAGAAATACCTTCAGGGTTCGTTTTTGTAAAACTGAGATCACACACATTCTACATAGATAAAGCTCATTGTAATGCGTGAGATGTACTTGTGAGCGCAATTTTTGTATTTTTAAGGCATGAACGACCAGTAATCTATTCAATTATTCTATCGGAATTATTTCGAAACACTCTGAGAGTTCCAAATACAACTGGAAATATTGATGTCATCACGTGCCACCTTTTAGATATTACCACTTCAAGGTCCTTGTATTTTGAGAGATTTTGAAGATACATTACAATCTGCAGTGACCACCATGTCAATAAGAAAGCACATTTTTTTTTGTGGTATTTGATCATGATGACAAGGCGATTAACTTTGATTATTTTGTTTTTGTGTATTGTTAAGTCTCATATAATTCTTACATGTCCAATCTCTGTAGCCGGGTCTGAGTGATGTTCGTACCAGTTCCTTGAATTTTCCTTCCTGTAAAATTTGAATATTTTCCAGTGCCGATATTGGCCCACTCTATCATGAGGTGTTTTATATTCAGTGGGTGCTAACACTGTGCAACCTGATACAAGATGGTTAACTGTTTCTGGTTATTTATAAAATTTGGAGCATTTGGAGTCAAGACAATTTTTCAGTATGTGTGCTTGGTAATTCCTAGACAATAAATATTGGTCGTGCGCTTCATGAGTAAAACCTTCCGTTTCCGCTTTTAACCCTGAACAACGTAACATGTAATGTGTTTGAATAGGTACATCAATTTGGTTCTGGTAGAGGATTGACCATAAAGTTATTTATCTTGCCATTGTTTCTACATTTGGTACATTGTAAGGAGTATTCGAAAATTTGGACCGTTTTTAAATATGAATGAAGATTAAGGGTCTATTTTCTTTTTTCAGATTTAACAACTTAAGTCTTTGGCAAATTCAACATTGGAAAGATTAAAATTATACAACGAGTGAAAGTTATCGAAGCCTATTACGAAAAACAGAAATGAATTTCGCGCACTTTGCGATTTTTTGGTCAACATAATCGACTAACCGAGAGTGCAATTGGAAACGGTGTAACGTTGTTATGGAGAGGTTCAATTCCCGTGCACGATGGAGAATAGAGGTGTCTGGATTTTCGGCCATATTCTCGTGCGCTGCAGCAATGTTTTCAGCTGAACGGCGTAAACGAGAACGCAATGGTGTTTTCTCATCTGCTACCTACCCAGTTACTTTGAATTTACCAACTATTTTTCCAATAGGTATTCTTGAAACTTTAATACGTTGTTTGATTGTGTTATGGTCCAATATCCTGACAACACTGTTAAGGTTCAAGGTTAGGACCAATAAAGAACAATACGAGCAAAAGAGTAGAAATAACAAAGATATATTACACAGAATAATAATACAAGATGTGAAAATATTAGTAAGACTGTCAGTCTGCTTTGGAGTGAACTACTATTGGCTTGGCTCCATTCCGTCTCGAGTCGTTCTGTCTAGACTTGTTCTCACGTCTCTCTTGAGAGGTACAGTATTTATAGTGTCAGGAAGAGTTCATTATGTCGTTATAGGTAAGTTCCCATAACAGATTGTTAATCTTTCCATGCTTGAAATTGCCAAAGACTTAAGTTGTTAAATCTGAAAGAAAAAGAAAAAAAGTCCTTAGACGCCTAAGTTTAATTCACACTTAAAATCCGTCCAAGTTATTTGAACAATATTTGCTTTTGCTTTCTTTTATTGTTTTCTGATGCTGCATAAGACATAATAAATGTTTACTTACATATCTTCGCCCACTTGAGATTCCACTTTGAATTTTTGGGCATTCATTATTACTCAATGGCTATTTGTTTTTCAGGAACTTCGCAAAGATCATCATCCAGTCTTGTGTAGTTTCTACCTATCTTTGTAGACCGATTGTTGTAGTGTTGTGAGACAGTTCTATTTGACTTAATATTCCGCCTCCTTTGGATCTGGACACATACAGACAACAAACATCATGCTTGGGATAATACATGCGGTGGTAAGTGATAAACTTTTCTCCTTTTTGGTATCAATGTCAGTAATGATTCGGTTAATGATGTTGAAACTGAATTGCAGCACAGGGTCAACAAAATTTAGCTGATATTCTAGTTTGTGAATTCTGCTCAGTATTTAAAAACCAGGCGCACGCGCCTGCAGCATTATTTTCTTACTTTCTCCTTTATTTGTTTATGCTATATTCCATCTCATACACTGACACTGATGAATTTATAGACTTCTTCTTGTTCGAGTTGCTTAACCTTGTGGGAAAATCTAGATCTTTTGAGTGTGTTTCTGTAATTCTCTCTTTCTTGAATGTTAATTTTGCAAATATATCTAATCCGCAATCAATGCAGATCTCAGTCATCTTACATCATCGTGGAGATTTCAACTCATTGTCGACTTAGTCAAAGCGTTTGAGTTCATCCATATGGAGTAGGTGATTAAATACTGTTTTGTTTAATTTGTATTAACAGTTATTCCTGTTTAGTTCATGCGAAAAGTGGATTAAGGACAGAAAAAAAAACAGAATTCGTAACAGTGCGAGAAATTCGATATTCAGCCAAATAGAAGTGGGAGTAACTTTTTTTGTGCGATTTAGCTATAATGTGGTTTTCCACATCAGCATAATATATTTAAAGAAATCTAATATCACCAAGGAGACTTTGTGCCTTAATGATCCAAGAGTGTGGCACACTATGAAAGGCTTTATGGAATTCTATCCAAGCTGTGCTGAGATTTCTAGCGTTTTTTACTGAAATTTTCCATGTTCATTTTCTTTATCAATAGTTGATATTTGCAGCCACATGAACCTCTTCGACATCACTTCAGTTCCAAGGTAATAGTTTTGTTGTCATCGATAAAATTCTATGTACAGTTCGTCAGGACAGACGTGATCAATTTATATGTGGCTGACTGACATCCTATTGGCTTATAATTACTTGGATCAGTTGTTTCACCCATTTTTGGTAGAAGATATACAACACCTCCATTCTGGAATTTCACTGGCGTTATTAATTAGCACTGAGAATATTGGCTCAATGGATTTATGAATTGATGACAGGTGATAGAGCCAAAAATGTGGTAGTTTACCTTGTTCTGGATATTTCCATATTTGACACGTTTTTAGAGCTTGCCTAACTTTCTTTTTTTTTGCTTATATTTTTCCATTCTTGTACAGATTTATCTTTCATTTTTTCTTGCTCTCGTTTATCCAAATCTACGTTGGGATTATATCCCCCCCACACACACACACATATGTGTGTATATTATATTGACATGATAGACTAATGGTTATTTTAGCGCGACAGAGTATATATATATATATATATATATATATATATATATATATATATATATATATATATATATATATATATATATATATGTATGTGTGTGTGTGTGTGTGTGTGTATGTGTGTGTGTGTGTGTGTGTGTGTGTGTGTGATTTGGCAGCAACTTTTTTTTTAACCTGAAGATGAACAATGATGTTCGAAAGTACTCGGTTATCTTACGGACAATATTTATTTCGATATAATTTTCAAATAAAAATCTCATCTGAAAATATGAGAAAATTCAAAAGAAAATATGCAGGACTAGGTTGTATTTAACATTCAACAAAACATGTTTAATATATATATATATATATATAATATATATATATATATATATACATAAGAGCTGGCCACTCGTATTCAATGTTACCCGTCTATTATGGCGGCTAGGCAATTCCTATTGCATACGCTCGCTCAGGCACATTAGTGTTTCCTCAACACTAACAGAGGCCAAACTGTGTTTTATACTGCAACTATGCAGAGCAGGCATTAGTTACAGTTTCTCGGAGAGAGCGTCTTATCTTGCGTGATCAACAATTTGAAGAAAGGCCAGCACGATCGGCCTTCCATATATATGTGCACGTGTGTGTATATCTGTGTGTGTATCACTAATAATTCTTGAGTAACAACTCTTTATTCAGTTCCTCATATATTTTTTATTATGAATTAGTTTTTTAGATTCTAAATCCTGTAAAAGGATATTTGTGTGAACATTATGCAGTTGATTACAGCCATATCAGTCTGAATGACCGGTTTTCTTCCGATCACCGAAGTTAAACAACATCGAGCCTGGTCAGTATCATAATAGGTAACTGCTTAAAAATACCAGTTTCTGTAAACTTGTATGCGAGAGAGGGTTAATGGATAACTTTGACCTAAGTGAGAGATCGTACTACCGAGTTCAAATTCCAGTCGGGTTCTTTATATTCAGTTACATGCAAATCCCTTTGGGAACAGTATAAATCCATCTGTTCTCCTCCCAGCTAGGGGTTAAAAAGTAGGAAATACGTCATAAAATCATCATTATAGGCCACAAAATACTTAAAGTACAAAAAGTATTTGCTGGCTTTATATAATCGGCAAAAGATTGATAAACCGTAAAAAATAGATCAATCAAAATTGAACATTATGCATTGAAGATATTCATGTCGGTGTACGCATTTCCGTGAAAGCGTATATGGACAGGCGCGTGCAACTCAGAGTGGGCGTACAAATACAGTATCTTTTTAAGCAGAATGGTTTTCAGTTTGAAATTATCCTGTATATTTCATTCTCAACGAACGTCTGTTGCACGGCGTCGATTCACAAGCTATTATTCTCAATCGATTCTAATCAGTTCGATACTTTCCGCTGTAGCCACGTGCACGGTTAAGCTAAGTGTGTTTAATAAATAAATTCTCTATTTGGAAATAAACGGAAAAAAATACGGCGTTAGAAAGAGGTCTGCATTATATGGCGAAATATAGCTGTAAGCGAATGTACATGCGCTTGCATACACACAACAGTTACTCCCTGAGTGCGCCTGTTAATGCATCAAATAAAAAGCCTAATATTTTAGAGTCAAACGACACTAATCCACCTGCTGGTGCGAAAATGATACTGCATCAATAAT
>OZ038486.1:62188817-62216317 GCA_964036315.1 Acanthosepion esculentum | reverse complement strand
TAAAAAATTTTCAGAATATTTCCATTGATGCAATCTTCAAAATTGATCTTGAATTTCAATTAATTTTATCTTTTTTCGATTATGACTGAAAGCCATAAATAGAGCCATAACAATAACTAACAGGAAATCTCTGTATTTTAAGACACCTTTAACACCGTCATATAAAATTCTTCGACCAAGACGAAATATTTACTTTGGAATATAAAAAAAAAATGTAATGGTTATTAAGCATGTCTCGCTCGTAAAATTACGACTGAATATTAAGATCGGTCTGCACTGGGTGTTCTATACATTCGGCCTTGTGGCACAATTAAGCTGCGTTAAGAAAATCCCCATAAAAATAACCGGTAGTTCTTTAAAAAATTGAATATGTGAAGTAATGTAATAAAAGTAACTCAAATAAATTTCATCAATATTAATAATAGTAGCATGGAACAGCCCCCCACCCACCTCAAATAATGTCACGAGGATATGCTCAACGTAACCCAATATAAAATATTTCTCAATATAATATCAATAATTTAAAAGGAATAAAATCGATTTTGAAGTCATAAATCAGCTACTTTAATTTCGTCACTTTTCAACCCAGGCTGTTTGTGGGAAAATAAACAGACTTAAGGAGGAGATAGTCGACAAAACTAAATTAGCCGATTGATGATATTTAAAGCGATGTTATTTCTTATAATTTATTGATTTATAGGGTGTCCATGAAGTCTTTAGAAATTTCAAAATGTCATAACGAAAAACAAGAAGTGGCAACTAAATTTCTGCATATTAATGTTATTATTAAAGTTTTTTTTATTATATTAATAATTTTATTAATATCATGTTTTATGTTTAAGACAACAATTAAAGAATTACGGGGAATTAAATTGAACATCGCTTAAATGCCCTTCTTAAAACAAATGCGTCCATATAGAAATTTATTAAATATTTGTATACAAGGTTCACTATTTATTTCGTATTATGCAAAATTACAAACGTATACAGTTTTCGTAGTAACTTTTAATAAATTTTCTGTCTAGTGATTTGGGATCACTCTATATATGCATCTACACACATACATACATACATATATACATACATGCATATATATATATACATAAATATACATATAGATATATACCTATATCCATCATTCAATTTTCGTTTTAATTTTAATGAGTTTCTAATTACTTGTAAAAACCGATATATATATATATATATATATATCATATTATATTTTATTATATATTATATATATACATATATATATTATATTCTATATTCTATATTTTATTATATATTATATATATACATATTATATATATATATATATATATATATATATATATGTGTGTGTGTGTGTGTGTGTGTGTGTGTGTGTGTGTGTGTGTGTGTGTGTGTATGGATCTGCCTGTTTCATGCCTATACGCAGTCGTCAGCCAAACTGTATGTTGGCTTCAATATCCAATTTTATATTTACTTATTTATATTTTACTATGCCTGATATTGAGCACTTTACCCCATAAATATAGGATACATAAAACTATATTTTATAACACACACACACACACAATGACACACACACTCACACACACTCACACACACATACATATATATATGTATATATATATATATATATATATATTTATATTTATTTATATATATATATATATATGTATATATATATATATATATATATATATATATATATATATATATAGATAGATAGATAGATAGATAGATAGATAGATAAATAGATAAAGATATGCCTGCTATAGATATATCTTTTGTAATACTTATAACTGATAAATAGTAATCTAATCTTTGTAATAGTAGAATTCTGTGAATTCATAAGGCAATATGTACATAGGCCCGTACAAGTAAAAGAGATGTTTTAGCCAATAAAAACATCGTCAGCCCTGGGGGATCAACAGTTTCCTTCAATGCTAAACATCCCGTCTAAAACGACTGATCTCAACAATACGTGGTTTTGGTGCGACATCTCATGAGTCTCAACCATGACTACGCGAGAGTCATTTAAGTCCGCAGTGTTGAAATGAGGAGAAGTAGAAGACCACATGATAGAGCCTGCATCGGAATTAAAAGTCTAGGTGTTGGCCACCGTGCCCATTACGCGATTTAAGAACGTGTCATCGAGTTCAAGACAGAAGAAAAACAAACAATAACTAAGCCAAATTTGCTCCAAGTTGCTCATGAAATTCAGGATCAGCGAAAACGACAGACAATTTGTTTTGCATTACTGTTTTTACCTGTGGTGTTTCAGTGCAGTTCCTCTTGTCTTTCATTCTGGTTTAAGTACCTCTCATCGGAGAATAACGAAAAGGCGCCCGGTATAATCGGTATAAATGTTATATTTCAGGTCGTGCTTTGATTGGATCTTATAACATGTTTACTTCCAGTAGTCCAATATACTTTCGAGGATAATTTCCCAGAAATGTAGTTTAACAGTAAATAAATATTGCTTTTTACACTCATTTAAAATTAGTAAATGATGTTTCTAAATAAATAAAAAAAAGTTTGACATATTTTTTATTTTTATATATTTATTTTTTTTTCTATATATGAGCTTAATAAGAAGGTAGAAGATAGAAAATATTGAGATAATGATATTATTAGAATGTCAGTGTTCCTCTATCTATCTATCTATCGGAATTACATGACAGTATCAATTAGTTTGGTTTGGGTTATAAGTCTTTTTATTTATTTATTGATATTTAAATATGGAAACCAATTTAAAGCTGACATGAGGGCAAAATTTTATTGCTGGAGATTATCTTTATGCGAATTAGGTGGAACGCGCACAGATGATAGCACATGATCCACCTATTAAAGTTTTACGGCTTTTCAATATTCTGTACGATATTTGAAGTCGAAAGTTATTAAGATTTTAAGATGTTTTTATTTTTTATTTTTGCAAGAGGACATAGCATTAATGTTTACATGTTTGCACATAAATCGGCCAAAAGATGTGGATTCATAGATTTCACAAAGATATTTTTGCGAAAGTGAATATAATGAACTTTGAATTTGCACATGATTTCTCATTTTTAGTCGTGATTCATTACACAGCTCGCACATCCAAGCAAACTTGTTCCGAATCACTCCCCTATCATTGTCAAGGCTTGACGATGCAGAACTTCACTGTTAGGACTAGATCAGGAGCTTTAACGGTATATAGCTATAAGTAGTGAAAATTAAAATAATCAGGAAATACAAACACACACACATACAGACACACACACTTACGCACACAGTTATACAGGGTGCGATGGATAAATTGGCTTATAAATTACGCAAAAATGAAAATAACATTAGCATTTCATCTTAACAAATATATTTACCAAATTTATATAAAAATATCTTGAAATGCTAAATTTAAATTCAATAAAATACTAAATTTAATATCAACTACGGCCTCCAGAATATTGGGAATCTCCTGTAACTCATCTGAGCGGTTTCCTTGTTTATTTCGGTGAATTCTGCCATAAACCTTGCCCTCACTTCATCTTTGGGGTTACAAGGAGTTTTAGTGGACTATCGCGCATCTGCACCCCACACATAATAATCATGGGGGTTGCAGTGTGCGGAGCTATGTGGCCAGATGCAAGGGGTGATGTAGTCGCAAAAATTGTCGGACAGCCATGACTGGGATCTCCTGCTTGTGTGGCATGGTGCAGAGTCCTTTTGTCAGACATAAGGTCTTCCAGCACTCATCCTCTTGACCCAGAGCAGGAATGTCTCCTCAAGGACTTGATGTAGGCCTCGTGTTCATTCTGAGGGAAGATGAATAGAAGTATGACTTCACCATTACTAGTGATCATTCTAAACACCTTCGTAATCACCATTAGATTCATCCAATTCTTCTCAAATCCATTTCACTATTCTCAGATTGACACACAGACTGAAATCTTCGTACTGGGGCTTCCGGCGCAAATGCCAAGCAGTACAGCATGCCGTTTTAATATAACTGGTGGAATGATTTGCGTCATGGTGCTCTTTTTCTCCGTGCGGTGGCCAACTGACTGTGCTATACTGTGCAATCGATAGAATCAAACGCAAATAACGCGCATGGGCGAAATAAAAAATATAAAATGGCGGTAATTTACCCATCGCACCCGGTATATATGCATGTATGTGCACGTGTGTAAATGTATATACGTATATCCATGTATATTTGTGTGTGTGCGTAAACGTATGAATATAGGAATATGCATCCAAATTCAAAATTTAATTATAAACATAACCACCTATCATTAATACACTTGGTAATTAAGATATCAAAAAATCTAAGAAAATGTAATAATAGCAAAGTGAAAATATTTACTTTATTATATAAGATTTAATATTAATTGTTTATGTACAAAATGAAATAAAAGTGTCCTAACTAAAGAAAAGTCTAGAACGCTAAAAATTAACAACGGCAAGCCATCTAGAAAAATCGGAAGTCAAATGGTACCAATTGAAAGAAAAATAGAAGAATAACAAAATGAGAGAAAAGGTTGAGGAGTGAGTGTAAATTACAAAAAAAGAAGAAGAAAAGGACAAATAAACACGACGTTCTACCCGTACGTCCATCCGCGCTGACAGGCGCATGGTTACACGCACGCGAACGCACTCATAAACTATGAAATAAAACAAAAAAAAACTTGCTTGAATGCTAAGTGCATACAAAAAATAAATCGAGAATTATAAGCAGTCAATTGCTGATACCTACTGATGAGTGGAAGGACGAATCTATCTACGAAACTCTGGAGTTGGGATGTTGAAGGATATATCAATCAGCTAAGTTACAAAACTTTTACTTTCATTAATTACACACACACACACACACACACACACACACACACACACACACACACACACACACACACACACATGTACTGATTTGCATAAACATATCTATCATAAAAATGAATACTTTTTGAATTTTTTAGATTCAAATTTTGGTGTATCTCAAGAAAAACCATAAACAGGTTAGGTTCTTTTTAAAAGCAGTTCATACAAAATAAATGAGGTAACAATATTATCAATGATATTTTCATTTGTTTTTACAATACAAGTTATTGTAATATTTATTATTACTTACATTACACAATATTGCTTAGATAAAACGAAATAATGTAATAATAAATGGAAAGTATTTCAGTATTAGTGGAAAAATACAGCCCCTGATACAAAGAATAAGAGAAAAAAACAACTCTTTCAACATATTTAAATTATTAATATGATATCATTGAAATAAATTTAATAGTTTTATGAATTCATATAATTTCTGAAAATTTAACTGGAAATTCAATGATAAAAGTCAAATTATGAAATAACAGACTTTCAAAACGAACAATAAATTCAAAATACAAGAATAACACAGGAGGCCTATCAGATTATTCGGACTATAACCTAGTTTTAATTTGAAACATCCCTTTAAAGCAAACATTTCCCTGCAGGATAAATGTTCCTTTTTTTTAGAATAGAATTACCAACTGGTACTGATATCGCACTAAAGTCCTTTCTATTCATGTAATAGTAGCACTAGAATAACAATTCAAACTAATTTTAGTATTTATATATAATTTTCAACGGTGAAGGTCATTGCGATAAAAGCTAACCTAACAGTAATAGTCTGCCTTGGGTGCTTCATATTTATTAAATAAATAAATTATGGACGCCTCCCTTTTCTCTACTTATTTCCATTTTTTTGGTAATTTTTTTTCAAATATTAACTTTTTTTTTATTGTACAAACTTGTTTCTGCCACACATTTATTTAAAAATACGTACCGACTGCTAACTAGGGTGTTATGAATAATCAACAGTGGTCTCCCCTTGTTTTGTTACTCGAGTCTTTGAGAGAGCTATTTCGGTTTACTGGGACTATTCAAGAACACTATATGAGAACCTTGTATCCTCAGTTTACACCTGCATACTTTTGTCATTGCACCAGGGTACATCTAATTATATATTTACCATAAAGTCATATGGCGTAATTTTTCAGCAATACAGATTAGGTTTTACAATGACAAACAGGCCGCTTCACCTATCATGTATTTGCCAAACATGCTACATGTAGTGGTAGTAAATTGTAAAAATATATGTTATGCTATGTATAATTAAGTTTATGTTGTTATAATATATCATGAATTTAATTTTTTTTCACAACATAAAATTTGAAATATAAGTTGCAAGTTTATATACGTAAATTGATATAATAATTTGTGTCGTAAACAAATACTGAATTCCCTTTTAATAATGATATAAAAACAGAAAAAACAGTTTTAGCTTAGGAACCCCTTGTTTAATATGAATTAAATTTGACGCTGGCGTCGGCAACGGCTGGTTGAAAGTACAATATGTTCCTAAATTGTTTGGGGTGTTATACATAGTTTAAGCTGTATCTTGGGAATAAACATACATACGCGATAAGAGTGTTAATATTATATAGATAATTTCTGCTAGAAAATGTTAGATGTAATATCGTTACGTATATATAAGTGTATAATAAGTTCTAATTGGATATATTTAGTCCGACATTATTTCTTATTGCTCTCATAATTATTTTCAGTGGGTACACGTGTTTGAGTTGACATTTCCTTCAAGAAACCACGCCCAAAGCCAAAATGCGTCTTTTCCAATTAGTTCAAGTTAGACAGTCACGATAAGGCCTGTTTCGATTATCTGCTTTAGAAATGAACACCGCTCGTTGGAATCTTTCATTTCCCTTTGTGCTGGCTTTATTTTTGCGCCCAAAACGTAAAAAAAAAAAACAATAATTCTTAATGGCATTTTTAAAGTCCCACATTATTTCTTTTGGTAAAAAAGTTTGGTTATTTTTCCGTCGGTTTAATTGTTAGAGGAATAATGGGTATAGTATTTATGAGGGATACATTTTCGATTATTTTTGAGAGGCGTATTTTCTATAGGGTAACTATGGTGGGTGGGGAGGTTATCTCTTATTGACGACTTGTTTATTATATTACAATGACCGTTCCACTATACATCAGTATAACTGATTTGGGTGTATATTGGCCTTGTTTTGTGTAATGATTGCAAGAAAAATGCATACAGTGTTGATGAATAAAACAATACATCTTTAAATACACAATCTATTAGTTCATAAGGATAAGATGAAAGTTTAAGTTTCAAGTGTTAAAGTTTTAAAATCCTGGCGCATACGAGAGATACAGAGACAATTAATAATCCCAGGAGGAAGACAAAATATATTTATACGTATGTATGTACAAAGTACGATGGGCAAATTGTCGCTATTTTTATATTTCATTTTTTATTTCGCGCATGCGGGCTGTTGGTTCTTGATTTTGTCGATTGTAAATTATAGTAGCATCAGTTGGGGACTGTCTACGAGAAAAAAAATCACTATGTCGCAATTCGCTCCACCAGAAATTTAGAAACGGTATGGTGTACAGCTTGGTATTTGGGACGAAATCTCCATTAGAATGCTTACATAGTGTTTGAATGTCAATCTGAGGACAGTGCAGAGGATTCGAAAATAGTTATATGAGTTTAATTATGATTACGAAGGGTTTTGGAGTGATCACTAGTGATGGCAATGTTATGTCTCCATACATGTTCCCACAGTGATTGAGACTCAACATGGAGGTCTACATCAAGTGCCATGAGGAGGTGGTTATGTTTATAATTAAATTTTGAATTTGGATGCATATTCCTATATTCATACGTTTATGCACACACACATATATACATGGATATACGTATATACATTTACACACGTGCACATACATGCATATATACCGGGTGCGATGGGTAAATTACCGCCATTTTATATTTTTCATTTCGCCCATGCGCGTTATTTGCGATTGATTTTATCGATTGCACAGTATAGCACAGTCAGTTGGCCACCGCCCGGAGAAAAAGAGCACCATGACGCAATTCATTCCACCAGTTATTTTAAAACGCCATGCTGTACTGCTTGGCATTTGCGCCGGAAGCTCCTGCACGAAGATTTCAGTCTGTGTGTCAATCTGAGAACAGTGAAGTGGATTCGGGAAGAATTGGATGAATCTAATGGTGATTACGAAGCTGTTTAGAATGATCACTGGTGATGGTGAAGTCATACATCTATTTCTGTGACCACATCAACCCTTCCTCTGGCCACCTAACTGACCAGACTGCAAACCCCTTGATTATGTGCGGGGCACAGTTGAGCGAGAGACCAACTAAACTCCTTGTAACATCAAAGATGAACTGAAGGCAAGGACTATGGCAGCATTCACCAACTTAAATAAGGTGACCGTCCAGAAAAGTTACAGGAGATTCTTAATTTGTGCTTGAAGCCAATGGCGATTTTACTAAATAAATTCACTCTTTTGTAATTCAAGATAATTTTTGTAGAATGTTGCTGAATATATCTGATAAAATGAGATGTCAGTGTTATTTTCATGTTTGCTTAATTTATACAACAAATCTATCGCACAAGGTATGTAACTAAATGTAGTATCGATCTCCGTAAATATGTGGGTGACGGAAGGTATATATTTATAAATGTAGCAGACGGTGGAGCCTAGTCGATTAGCCGTGCAAATGTATTTTGTCTCTAGGTATGTTATTGTTACTGCATCATCGGTGAATGGATAAAATTAATTTATCGACTCCGGTTTTGGTTGATTTTCCCTCTGTTCAACATCTATACACATCAACATTTCCGGTTTGGTAAGGGCGCTCTCATTTTGATTGGCTCGAGTCCTATATCTTGATTAAAGAAAGGTCATAGATATATCACTGGAAAATTTCCCCTCCACAGATCATTAGGTCACGAAACATAATTTAATCGCTCCCTACAAATAATTACCTTTATCTAAGATTGTCACCCTCCAATCCGGCTGATTTGTCTCTTTCCAACCCACTCTATCTATTTCTGTTTTACTCTCTGTGTGCCTCTCTCTTTATGTTTCCTTTTAAGATACTCAGCGCTGTCTGGGTTTAATAGGATTTTTGATTAAAAGAACAACAACTATTTTTTTGTTATTAAAATCAAAATGATGATTATTTTTAACGAAAGATTTTAAGTTGAAATGCCCATTTGTAGTTCAGGGGCGACGTATCGTTAGACCACTAAACATCTTTTAATTCCTTTCAACAAACAACTATATCTAGGATGATTCTCTGCAACCACTCTATGTGTCGTACACTCTTTTTGCATCTCGACATTCACCTTTCTCTCTTTCTCTCTTACTCTCTACGTCCCTCTCTGTTTCTGTTTCCCTCTCATTATCTATGATACCAAATGTGACACACACCACACATAGCTACAGATGTATTAATATATAGACACTGATATTCTAGAAAGAAAACATTTCTCTATCTGATTATTCTTTTGTTCCAAACAGTGTATCTTTAACGTATATTTTACAAGGTAGACAGTTCTTTTCTCTGAATGTCATAATGAAGCATATCTGAACTGTAAAATTAATGAATGACTCAGGAAATGATGCGTTCGCTATCTCGACTCTCATTTAAACTACGAACTAGAGACATGCTATATAGTCTCGTTAGATATAGTCTATCGGATAGGGATATGATGGAAACACTAAATATATACTCACTAAATTTACATCATACAATAAATAAAATTAACAATAATCACGTGACCATAAATAGCAAACGCCATAAAAATATATATCATATTAATAGAGTATACTTTACATTATCAGAATTAATATATTGGATCCACAACTTCATTAATGTAATGGCATTGCGAATATTACATCGTGGTGTTAAGAAGCTTTAGCTAATTGATTTTCTCTTGGTCACTTGAAACTTTCAATTATATATGAATATGCATTATTATTCCAGGCGAATCAACTTGCAAAATGGAACAGATTCAAATTATTTTGTGCTCAGTTTCATGGACTGTCATCCTGAATACGACTTTATCAAATACTAACAAATCATGTAGCTAGAGATGAAAGAAGAGATAAATCATCTATTCTACAATTATGCTAACTGTCCAGGCAGTGGCAGCAAAAATGGTTATTATATTGTTAGTTGTGACAGATGGTACCAATGATTAATGTTTGAATGAATATTAATGTTTTTCCAAAATAATATTGGTGAAAGAAAGTGTTAGTAAGCGCAAACAAATTATAGCAACATGGACGGACATAATTCAAAAGAAAAGCCTCTTCTATGGCCCACGTTTAAAACTGGAATGAAGCGAATAGGCACTGTGTGTCTTAGTGGAGACAATACTTCATCGGAGCTTGAGAACTAGTGACACAGAATCACAGATATAGAACATTACCAAATAAGAAAGACCACAATACTTGAAGACATACAAAATCAGCAACGACAAACAAAAAACTATATAGCACATCACGAATAGTAAATAATGATACCTTAAAATGGTGACCTTCCAAACTACGTCAAACTAGAATTTACGGAGATAATTCCCTGTATTATTGGTAAGTTAGCTGTTTGATTTGTTTTCTACGGTTTTCATCCCATTACAGGTTATTTAAAGTCAGGAAATATCTTTTAGATTGTAAGAAATTTTATTTGAGATAAAAATTGTTTGTGGATATCTTACTAATTAACCCATAGCTGGCGGGAAAATAGATAGTTTCATAACTTTCTCAAGGACGTTCGTGCGTCAGCGGATATATTGAACGCAACTGTAATTGGAACTCGGCCCTCTGATTAACAATGCCAAGCTATTATCCATTAGAAGAGCTGAACATCGAAGCTTCCAGCACCTGGTATTCGCAAGCCGTCACCCATCTAAGGACTTTCCTGGGAGAATATTGCTTAACTTCGATGATCGTACGGGGAACGATATTCAAACGTCATTTGGCCGTAAGCCAGTACTATTAGAAAGGGATTTAAATAGCAAATAGAATTTATCTGCTGTCTTCACCCCTCTCCAAAAGAAATCTGATTTCGTAGAATGATTTTTCTATCGTTCGTAACACTGTTACGAAAATAAGGCCTTGTGCCAGACACCGCACACGACTACCGAATCCACAAACAAAGTAAGAAAAAAAGAAAATATATATATAAAACGTGTTCTTTTTACTGTACAAACGTACGAAGTAAAAATAAGTAGACAGGCAGGACGAAAAGTAAAGGAACAAACATAAAATTTTATTAGTGTTTAACATGTAATTGTCTACAGTGGAGACCTTCAATAAATTACTGGAAATGTTGTAGTTGAAAAAGAGGCCAAGTAGATTGTCTTCAGTGGAGACCTTCAGTAAGTTACTGGAAATGTTGTAGTTGAAAAGGAGGCCATGTCAAGTAGTCACAAAAGATAGGTAAGGTTCCGCGCCAAAATTTAAATCCAAAATGGCTAAGGCGGGAAAAGTTCCTCAGGAAGAAAGTTCAGAAAGTCAGTTTACAATGAATAATAAACATACACATCAAAGAAAAATACTCACTGCGAAATTTTATAATTGTGAGTGTAATGTAATTTTTTTTAAGGTAACTGGTTCTGAAAGGACAGAGTTCGAAGCATATGAAAATTCTTGTTCTTCATGTCGAAGGTTTCGAAAGTTCCCTGTTCATGGAAGTAGGCGGCTCGAAAAAGATGTTCGCATCAGGACGAAAAATTCGTCATCGTAAAAGGTAACGTGACGAAAGTGTCGTACGTGTCAAGGTTAGACGCGACGTGCCATGAGGGACAAAGCAATGTTTGCTGGTAAGATAATCCCTGTCTGTATATAGGGTTCACAGACGAGAGATAGGTGAGCCTACTGCCCGGTTCAAACGAACCGACAGCGACTGATTTTGAAAAGCCCGTTTATCCATGACGTCAGAGCAAAAAGCGCGCAAAAAATGAACAGCAGTAGCAGCAAGTTATCTTCCTCACTTTCGGCCAAGAACAACGGTTTACTACTATTACTAGCCGAAAGTGAAAGGAAGGGGTAAAAACTCGCGCGTGCGTCAAATTGAATGTGGAATAATGTACTATCCCACAACACTAACATAATATTATTATTTCTTGTTTCCTACTTAGGATTGGGTTGCCTGTTCCATTTAAAGTCTTTTATTTTTTCTTCCAGTAGCCCCTTGCGTCATAATGGATTTATCGCATTGGTTGGGTAATCATGATAATTGTATTAGCACGAAGTCACAAGTCATCGTGACTGAGGCGTTGAGCGCACTGGTCTTGCCTAAACTGTTGATCAAGCCAGATAATGCGCTATCTCCGAGAAACTCGTCCTGGGTATGACGATCAATTACATCCGCGTCCTGGGTAAGACAAACTACGTCCAACAAAAAGGCTGCTGATCAGAAGGTTTTGAGGAGCGTGGAACCACCTCTTAATTGCTGGTGTTCCCAGGTCCACCCTGACCCGGGGTGGTAGCACCTGTTAGGGTCCCAGCTATGGGTAAATAGTCAACACCCAAACTTGTGTATAAATATGTTTTAATACCAGAAATACTTTGTAATAAAAAAAATTACGAGCAATAAAATTATTATCAGCAATACTTAAAAAAAAATACCAGCAATACAAACAGTTATACATTCTTTGAAAAAAATATGGAAGCTATAGATTTCTTCAAGGAAATATATTTCCCAGAAATAGATTTTTGCAGAGAAAAATTACCAGCAATAAAAATTTTGTCGGCATTACATAACCCATTGAGATTGATATGCCCTAAAAGAAAACAATCCAAACCAAACTCCAAGAAACGCTATGAAATTTCAAGTTATGCTTCATGATAGCTGAATATTTATTGTAATTTTACCATTAGCATTTATGTCGAAGTAAACTATATTTTTGTTAAAATATTCTAATAATTTTATTGTCCATAAATATTTTAATTCTTCTGTTCATTCTTGACGGTTTTCATCATGATATGTTAAAATGTAATTAATTATGTCTGTCTATATTTCTGAGATGAGGTATTATGTACAGTATTTACATTAGTCGGACTATTGTCCTCATCTTTGTTTCAGAGGGAAAATTAGCAGGAGATAACTGATAACTGACATCCATCAAACATGGCTTGTGGAACTAGAACAGTCTACCCCAGTGATCGAAATAAAGGGTTCGGTTCGAAATTCCAACCACCTGAAGAAGACCGGAGCGTACAACGGCCGAAACGTTGTGACAAATATGGCGACAAAGAGGAGGACAATAGTCCGACTAATGTAAATACTGTAATTAATTATATAAATATTATAATAGAGTGGTTACAACGTCCGCTTTCTTACCATGTGACCCGGCCCCAGATCTTACCATTATCTATTTGTAAGGAAGGTAAGGCTATTAGTCGGTGGGGGGTGATCTCTGAGTGAGGAACTTTTGAAAAGTGCTTCGAAATCAGGCAATCCAAGTTCTGTGAGTGATGATCTGTAGACAGTCGAAAGTTTTGTTAGCACAAAATCACAAGTCATCGTGATCGAGTGTTTGAGCACACTGGTCTTGTCTAAACACTTGACCACGCCAGAGAATGTGCTATCTCCGAGAAACTTTAACTAAGCCGTATAGAACACCGTCTGGCGCTCTGGGCGTTTAACAAATACAACTGTGCCTGAACACCAGTCTAACAACAATGATTGGACAGTCATCATAGTAGACGGGCAATCTTGGACACAAGTGACTAGCCATTATATAAATATGAATAAAAATGTCTATACTTTTCCAAAGATATAATCACGAAATGGCTGGACGCGAATGCCCAATTGTAACGATTTTCTTATTGATTTATACACTTACCTAAATATTTCATTTACGTAACTTACTCAAACGTGAACAAATGAAATCAAAGGAACAATTAATGAATACATTTGTGTAAATTATTCTGTTGTTTGACTCCCGCTAAAATAGCAACGAGTAGGGTCCTTAGCAACAAAAGTCTTTGTCGATTACGCGTTATAGTCTTAATGATACTGTCGAACAGATTTCAACAAAAAACAAAAATCAGAGTCAGTTTATATAAAATAGCAGAGGAATTACTCTTAATACTGTCACCGTGTGGTGGCCAATATTAATCTAGATGTGTTCCGATTGCTATGCCATTCACCTAGGAAGGTTTTCTATTAAATATTTTAATATGTACACATATGCTACACCAATAAACCTCGAACAAAAAAAAAAAAAAACTAACATCCTGGCATCTCTGATATTGTCCGTCGAATTTAATATCCTGGCATCTCTGATATTGTCCGTCGCATTTAGCATCCTGGCATCTCTGATATTGTCCGTCACATTTAGCATCCTGGCATCTCTGATATTGTCCGTCGCATTTAGCATCCTGGCATCTCTAATATTGCCCGTTGCATTTAGCATCCTGGCATCTCTGATATTGTCCGTCGCATTTAACATCCTGGTATCTCTAATATTGCCCGTCGCATTTAGCATCCTGGCATCTCTGATATTGTCCGTCGCATTTAACATCCTGGCATTTCTGATATTGTCCGTCGCATTTAGCATCCTGGCATTTATGATATTGTCCGTCGCATTTAGCATCCTGGCATCTCTGATATTGTCCGTCGCATTTAGCATCCTGGCATCTCTGATATTGTCCGTAGCATTTAACATCCTGGTATCTCTAATATTGTCCGTCGCATTTAACATCCTGGCATCTCTGATATTGTCCGTCGCAATTAACATCCTGGTATCTCTGATATTGTCCGTCGCATTTAACATCCTGCTATCTCTAATATTGTCCCTCGCATTTAGCATCCCGGCATCTCTGATATTGTCCGTCGCATTTAGCATCCTGGTCTGGAGAGGGGCGATCCCAGCGTGCGGTAACTTTGGAAAAGCCTTTCGAGTGAAATTGAGTAGACAGATAGCCGTGCTAGCGCAAAGTCACAAGTCATTGTGACTGATGTTTCTTCAGATTTTTGATCACGCTAGATAACACGCTCTGTCCCAGAAGATAACTAGGGGTTGTTCAGCGTAGTTGCAGTATAAACCACAGGTTCGGCTCTGTGGGTGTTGAACAAACACACACATGCCTGAGCAAGCGTCTTCAACAGGGATTGGCTAACCGCCCTAGTAGACGCGTATCCTCGAGTGGCCAGCTATTATATTATTATGTATGTATCAATATATGTATCAATGTATGTATCAATGTATGTATATATCAATGTTTCTATCAATGAATGTGTATGTATCAATTACAACAAAATAACGAAGATACTTCGCACCACAAATTAATTTTTAAAATACACTATTAAACTGTCAATACAATTAATTTGTTTTCGAATATTAATAGTTGTATTGAACAGCGAAATATTCAGGATAAAATAGCTGAGTGTGTGTCCAACTCCTTCTTATCAATGTCAAAGTGTTAATTATTGTTGCCATTATGTCTTTGTTGTAATTTTTATTAGAAAATATAAAACAATAGTCTCACTCGATAATTACCAAAAAATATATATTATAGATACACCAATAATAATAATTTTCGCTTACCTTATGTGGAAGCAATGAATCAAAGCCATAAACTTAACCAATCTATTAGGTTATGCCATAAGTTCTGTCCGAATTTTAACTTTTTGTTAAAATGAACGAAATTTAATGAGTATTTTATAATGTCTAATGGAGCTGCACATTATTTTTATGTTAGATGCATTTAAACCGATCAAATTTTATTTCAGAGAACAATAAAATTTAATTTTGTTTGATTAAAAGCCTTCTAACATGGAAGTACCCTAGAATCATTTGAGTCACATAATGCTATATGAGTTCAAGAAAGGAAACTCAGCAGCCGAAGCGGCTAGAAACATTCACTCAGTTTATGGAGAGGAATGTGTTAATGAAAGAAATTGCAGAAGATGGTTTAAAAAATTCAGAGGTGGAGATTTCACCCTTGAAGATGAAGATCGAACCGGGCGTCGAGTTGAGTTTGATGAAAAGCTTCTTGAAGCAGCCCTTGAAGAAAATCCTGATTTATCAGTTGAGGAATTGACAGTTGTTTTCAGTTCAAACCATACAAATGTTCATCGTCATCTTCACCAACTTGGAAAAGTTCCTAAACTTGGAAAATGGGTGCCTCATGAATTGTCTGAAAACAACCTCAAATCCTGAGTTGACATCTGCTCTTCTTTCCATTCCCGACAACTTGTTTCACCTTTTTTGGATAGACTTTTGACTGGCGAGGAAAAATGGATCTTTTATCAAAATATTAAGTGTCGTAGGCAGTGGCTTGGTAAAGGGGAAGGACCCCAGCCACAGCCGAGAAGGGAACTTCATGGACAAAATGTTCTTCTTTCAATCTGGTGGGATTTCCAAGGAATAATCCACTTTGAATTCTTACCACCTAATGGAACAATTAATGCTCAAATATACTCTCAGCAATTAGAGCGTTTGAACCAAGCTTTGAGGAAAAAAGACCTGCTCTCGTGAATCGAAAATGGGTGATATTTCATCAGGACAATGCGAGACCACACACAGCAAGAATCACGTCACAAAAGATCGAAGAACTTTGTTGGGAGAAAATTCCTCATCCACCTTATTCCCCCGGCGTTGCTCCTTCCGATTACCATTTGTTTCGTAGGTTACAGAATCATTTGGAAGAAACAGCTTTTGTAACACAGGATAAGGTTAAAACTGACATTCGTGAGTTCTTCAAATCAAAGCCAAAAGAATTTTACAGTAATGGAATTAGTAAGCTTGTTAATAGATGGAAGGAAGTCATAGATAATCAGGGAAAATATATTGTTGATTGAATCTGTAATTAAATGTAACATTTGTTCACTTGTTTTCTTTATTCAAAATTCGGACGGAACTGATGGGATGACCTGATAGTTCAATTAATATTAAAATTTCAGCTTCCTTTTGTTGATTAGTCTCAAATAATGTATTCCATACGTTCCTAACAGTCTTGCCTAATGGATCCAATAGTAGATAATATTTAGGGGAACATCACTTCGCCTATCGTCCTGTTCACACCCCTCCCAGTTGTTTTGGAACATGGGTAGAGTGTTATTTCTTTTGTCCTACATAGGACTGTCCCTTCTAAAGTCTTTTACTTTTTCTTAACTCCCAATAATCCCTTGCGTCATAATGGCATTATCGTCTTGGTTGGAATGAACTGATTTTTAAAAAGTAAGAAATTTCCAAAGTTTAACTTCAAATATCGTTTGACTTCATCAGTCATTCTTTTCAAGTCTAATCACTCTAATTTTAGGTTTCAGACGGATTTCTAAAAACCATTCCTATAATTAAAAAAAAATGAATATCTCAAGTATGTGGTTTATGTTCTTCCATTTTAATAAAGCGTAACTCAATAATATTTCCAATATGTTTCTTTCATTCTTAATTCACGCATACAAGGACCACTTCACTTACTGAAAGTACATATAGAATAGAATTAATTTAACCCAGTTCAGTATAATTTCGATGGAGTGGAGGTTCCTAAGATTCATTGCATTTATACTTCAGATAATATATGTTTGTCATCAAAGTCAATATTTCTTATTCTTGCATTTAACTTGCCTGTAAAAAAGGTCACAGCGGATAAAAAAATAAGATCAAAAATCGATGTCCCAAAAAAGCGTAAGAAGTAGAATTTCATTTAAAATATTCTATAACAAAGTGCTGCAATATGTGAGAAAATCAGCGTGCCTTTCTCTAAAATCAGCTTTCAAATTGTATGCTTTGTTTCAACAATGGAATTTAAAAGAAAACAAAAACAAAATAAAACAATGATTTCCTTTTTAAATGATTAAATTAATTGTTTTAATTAAATAATTTAATTGGTTCAATTAATAATAAATATCAACCATGTCTCAATTCTTTTAAAGCGAGCAAATCATTTGATCAGTATCATTAGAACTAAGTTATTCATCAGTTGAATAGAACTGGAAAAGGCTTTATGCATTTCAATAGAACTGTTAAATACATTATGATTTTTTTAGAATTGCGGAAGATTGATTGAACTTCAAATTAACTAATAAAACATTTATGAAATTGCATAGAGGCTATTAGAAAATAAGTTAAAAGAGAAAATATGCCATGGTCGTGCAAATATCATTTATTGATCCGTTGGCTTTCCTTCTTTCTTTCTTTCATGCTTTCTTTCTCTATCTCTCACTCTCTCCATATATATATATATATATATATATATATATATATATATATATATATATATATATATATATATATAAGGAGAGAGAGAAAGACATATCTATATATATATGTACATATATATATATATATTTGTGTGTGTGTGTGTGTGCGCGCGTGTATATATATATATATATATATATATATATATATATATATATATATATATATATATATATATATATATATATATATATATATATATATATGTGGCGGGTGTCGGTGTGTGTGAATGTGCTAGTGGTGTATTTTTTAATAATACGGAACGAAAAATCGGCGAAATGAGTTCGAATTCTTGGCATTAGCTGCAGGTACTTTCATGCAAATCTACTTGGAAATTATATGAATCCATTCCTTTTTGGTTAAGTTGTTGGGATCTTCGGGGTTTTTTAGCAACCAGTCTAAGAGAAGGAAATCTCTGATTTCCCAAACCCAGGTATATGTAATTTCTTGTCCGTATTGGTCATAATGGTTTAACAAGTCGATAGTCATTACATGCACGACGCACACACACACACATTGATTTGATTTGATTGTGTATGCTTATATATATATGTGTGTGTGTGTGTGTGTGTGTGTGTGTGTGTGTGTGTGTGTGTGTGTGTGTGTCTGTTTGTGTGTGTGTGTGTGTGTGTGTGTGTCAGACAGTTAAATGCGGCGAACAATATCACAGAATCCTGGAAAGTTAACGCGACGGACAAATTCAGAGATGGTAGACTGTTAAATGCAGCGGACAATATCAGAAACGACAAGAAATTAACTGCGACGAAGAATATCACAGTTGCTAGACAGATAAATGCGATGGGCAATATAAAATATAGCAGACAGTTAAATACGACGGACATTTTGAGAGATGCCAGGAATCTGAATGCGATGGACAATATTAGAGATACTAAGAGACTTAAACGCGACGGACAATATCACAGATGCCAGGAAGTTGAATGCGTCGGACAATATCACAGATGCTATAAAGTTAAATGCTACGGGCAAAATCAGAAAGATCAGGAGGTTGAATGCGACGGAGAATATCACAGTTAGTAGATATATAAATGCGACGGACAATATAAAAGATATCAGACAGTTAAATGCGACGGACAGAGTCAGAGATGCCAGAAAGCTGAATGCGACGAACAATATCAGTGATGCTAAGTGATTTAAATGCCACGTGTAATATTAGAGATAACAGGAAGCTGAATGCGATGGACATTATCAGAGATGTCAAACAGTTAAATACGACAGTGTCAGAGATGCCAGGAAGCTGAATACAACGGACAATATCAGAGATGCCAGGAAATTGAATGTGACGGACAATATCACACTTGCTCTACAGGTAAATGCGACGTACAATATCAGAGATGCGAGGATGTTAAATGCGATGGACAATATAAGCGATACCAGAAAATTAAACGTAATGGACAAAGTTAATTAATTTTTGCACGATGCCTTGAGAGTTTCTCCGTCCGAACATGATCGTCTTAAAAAAACAAAACTAACATAAATCGCTTATGTTAGTTTGGCCGTTTTTGGTATTGAATTAGAGTCAATAGTTTTTACGCATATATACGTATGGTCATCAGCAAAAGGATTAGCCCCCAACTTGCAAATAACAAATCTGGATACTAAAATCAAACAAGTATAACAATTTAAATATCTGGGAAATGTTCTAACAGAGGACGGAATATGGCACCGAATTCTGTGCAATCTCTTCAAAGATGAAGAAGTGACTTGAATCAACAGAATCTGGTTCGACGGAAAGATGCTGAGGATACCATGGATCAAACAAGTGAGCAACGACGTGGTTTTGGAGAATGTGGAAACTAAAAGGAAAATAATACTTAAAGTCAGGAAGAGTCAGTTCGGATTTCTAGAGGAGTTAGTGAGGAAGGAGAACTTGGAAAATCTGATACTCACAGGACAGATTGAGGGAAAGAGGGATAGTGGAAAGATTGAGTAAATGAATTGGAGAACAGTGTTTTGGAGAAATAACAAAGCGAAAAAACTTCTTAAGAGCTGGAAGGAAGATGTGGGGGGCCATGATAGTGTACGCTATGAAGGGCACATAAATAGGATACGTATACCTAAATATTAACTGCACTTAAATTGCAAGATGAGGATTTTTTAATTATTTTCCGGTGCGTTTTACACGAATGTTTTGAGTACTTGATGGTTTAAGTGTGGCAAGACAAGCGATAGAGAAATAAGCATGACAAATATCCAGAATTTGAAAATGAATATAAAAAATGTATTTATTTTTCTTAGCGAAATGAGATGAAATTGTTGATAGACGCACGAATATGCCAAGGGAGATAAGCGCTACTATTATCAGTTCGAACAATATTTTCCTTTGTATATAAATTGCTTATAAGTTCTTATTGCAAGAAAAATAATGAAACAGGTGGTAGCTTCACATGTATTTAAAGTAAAACCAGACAGTATGTATTGTGTAATATAATTATACATTTGCTGTCGAAAGAAATGTAAAAAGCAAATTTTAGCATATTACTGATCACATGTGTTGTTATGAGTTTCTAAGATGTATTAGGCTGCCAAAAAACATGTCGGATTTTTATCAGTACAATGCAACGTACTTCAAATGCAACAGAAACTAAATTAGATCTCAAGAAAATATTTAGTATTATTAATAAAGCAAAAGCCTTTTTTTTTTTGCAAAGTATCTCGGATTTCATAGTTGTTACTTGTGAAGTGGATCTCTTCCCTACAGTTATAGTTTTCTTACAAATAAGTGCCTTGTCGATATGATTAGACGAAAATTTGAGTTTTATATATATATAAAAACAAGAGGAAAAATTTGTCTTAGCTGGCACTATTCCTCCTCTGACGGACATTACTAAGGCAAATATAATAATTTTATTTTGCAACAAGTAATGATAAAAAAAAGTAAAAATGTTGTTTGCTTTTACATTACGTCACTTAGGATCCACAATAGTTTATCTAGACATTTCAGTTTACCAGGTAAATATTTATGGGCATCTCTTAAATTAAACAAAATCGAAAAAAAATTAACATATATCTTTTCCAAAATTGGCTTTGGACAATTTCTGAGATTTACTCGTAAATTTGAAAAGTCGGTCAATAAAATCAATCGACACAAAATGTCTGCCGTTTTTGCAGCCTCATAACACAAATACACATACACACACGCACACACACACGCACACACACACACACACACACACATATATATATATATATATATATATATATATATATATATATATATATATATATATATATATATATATATATATTGTAGTAGAAAATGTTTTAAGGTAAATACTATACAAAAAACAGATGTTTTGCGTCTGTTAAATTTGATGATTGATTTTTTTTCAAATTAAAAACGATCCTCTTCAGACCAGGAAATTGTCGAAGTTCATATTGGAAGTTTATTTTGCAAGAAATATGGCCCTGGCTTTCGATATTCTTAAGTCATCATCTGGGTCGTAGAAATAGCGAATGACACACGTGTTTGTGTGCGTGTGTGTGTGTATTCACTAGTTCTACGGAATCCAACAATCATACATATATATGTATGTATATATATATATATATATATATATATATATATATATATATATATATATATATATATATATATATATGAAGAAATATAGTTTTAATGTATGTTATATTTATAGAATAATGTGCTCTATATCAGCGATAAAGCGTATTTAAATATAAAAGGTAACATTGAAGTGAACACTCAGAGACGACAGAATGTTTCCTGCTGACGATTGCGTTTAGCATGAAATAGTCTGTCGTCTTTGAGTGCGCACTTCAATTTTACCTTATATATATATATGTGTATGTGTCTGCCTGTGTGTGTGTGTGTGTGTGTGCCTGTGTGTGTGAGTGCACGCGCACGTGCTTGAGTGTCTGAGTGTGATTATCTAGTTTATATTTTTTTATATCTAACCAAAATATAATGAAATACTTATTGACAACACAGTATACTTGCACTTTCTACTGCATTTTCGTTCTATCGATAAAAAAATCAAATGAAAAATTTTAAATTATGTGGTAAGCCTCTAGTTTTTAACTATGGATTTTATTAACATTCTTAATCTACTTCATGGTGATCGTTACTATTAGTTATGTCTTCCAACATCCAGTGACATTTGTCGGCGATAGTTTCAAAACAATATCGGTGTGTTTAATGATCTATTTCATGTGACACTGTTTTCTATGTGTGAGCAACATGTAGATAGACATCATCTGTTATTATGAAGACATAGGGGGACATATAATAATAATTATTATTATTATTATTATTATTATTCGATAAGTAAACGATTCTCATTGATAGTGATGCAGAGGACACTGAATGCACGTAAGAATACTGAGTATGATCGAGTCATAATCGAAACGTGTGAGGAATAGACGAATGAGAGATGTGACTTATTATTGTGAAATGTTGTGGAATAGATTCTCGCGTGAATCCCTTTCTGGAACATAGAAAATTAACCACTTCTTATCAAGAGGCAATCCTTATACATCCACCTTATTCTCATAACCTACACGTCTTCGTATCTCCAATTACATTCATATCAATCGCCGTTTGCATCGTAATCATTCTCAGTTAACACTCTACATTGAGCGGCTCTATAGACTTATATTTCGTTCGCTATCATATATAAATCTAGTGCTATTTTGTAGTCTATTCTAACGCAAATATGGTCCGGATTTAGAATCATTGATATCTAACTACTGTGCAGGCTTATATATATATATATATATATATATATATATATATATATATATATATATATATATATATATATATATATAAATTTCCAAGAGGATAGAATCCAGGTAGAATTCAATGTCCAGAACAGAGTAGGGATATAATAAAAAAGGCTCAAATACTAATATTCCATGGATAAATTTATTACATTGGAATCGTAATCACGATCCAAATTCTTCAAACCTAAAATTTCAAGAAGCTATATATATATATATATATATATATATATATATATATATATATATATATATATATATATACTGAAACTTACACATATAGTAATCATTATCAAGGATATATCTTAGCTAAAGTTTAACAAAAAATAGATAACAAGATTGGGCAGCTGGGATGTGAGATGTGGCTTGGAGAAGGCTGACTGGACATCAACTGACAAGTGCATCTGGCTCGTTCGTTACTGATGCGCACTCTGTGTGCGCTGTCATTAATATTCTAACGGAGCATCTCAGCGGAAATGCCATGCCGAAAAAAAATGATGGTCTCTGATAAACTATGACATTCCTCGAAGCAGAAGGCAATTGAGTAAAGGAGGATATAACAGAGATAGGGAGTTGAATTGGAATAAAATGTTGAGAGAGGGAGAGAGAGAGAAAAAGAAAGAAAGAGAGAAAGAAAGAATGATGTACAAATGGCAGCGTTTATTAAATTATGCAACGTAAAGGCGATTATGGGAAGAGGCTAATAAGAATTGGACAGTGAAAGCATATTTAAAGTTATCTATAAAGAAAAAGAGAAACGTAAAAATTAGGGAGACATATATATTAAATAAAGTAAGTGTGTAAATAAGGGAAGAAATGAAGAAGAAATATTTATATAGAAATAATAGATAGCATATGTAAAAAGATAGAAAAGTTGCAATGAAAGGGAGATAAATTTATCAAAGTAATCGAGAGTGACTAAAAGAATACGTGGAAAAAGAGACCTGAAGGTGTTAAGGGGTAAAATACAAGTAAAAGAGCGAGCTAAATTATAAGGGAATAAATTTTTATTAATGCTGGTAAAGGCAGACCGGTTAGGGGGAAATGGGGGGAAGTAATAGTGAGAAATATAGTACATGTTAAAAGAAGCAAGATGTGGATACAACGTGAGGGGATGTAATTTATTAATATAGTTAAAGTGCGATCGAATAAGACCAAAAGATGACAAAGGAGGACAAACATCTGCGGAGAAAAGAAAAGATGTAAAAAGAAAAAAAGAAAACGTAAATAAACGTAAATAAAGAAAAATAACAAGGAAAATAAAGAAAATACGAGAACGAAAACAAGAAAGATGCGGAAGAAATGAGAAGAATAAAAAGAAATAAATAAGAGACTGAAAAAGAAAATGAAAAAAGAACGAGGAATTGAGAAGAAGAAAGAATAATAAAGAAAACGAAATAGAAAAAGAAAAAAATCATGATGAAAATGGATAGAGAGAAAAGGAAACAAGTAAAGGATGAATATATCGTTATTTTAAGGTTAAAGCGAGTCAGTGAAAAACTATGTTTATTGATTAATAAGCGAAAAGTATTAACAGGTATAAACTAGGAGCTAGTGAGATAAAACATATCGAAATATATGGAAACAAAATAACCAAACCAATTAACAAATAACATAACAAAACTGAATGCAAACGAGAAGGAAAGTACGAGATATATTTTAATAATGTGATAATAGGAAAAGTAGGCAAAATAAGTAACAATAATTTTAATAATGAAATTAGCAAGAACAATTTTATTAAAGGAATTAAAGAAAAGAAAGAAAGACCAAGAATAGAGAATATAAAAGTGTGAGTAACATTTTACGTACAGATTAAAGATGGCTAGAAATAAATGCCTGTTAATATCGGTTAATGTTAGAGATCTTGTGAATGAATATAGATTTTGTGCAAAAAAGCACTCAAGAAATGTATACATCCTTCTCTTCCAAACCTCATGTGTATGCAATAGATCAGTTTAGAAAACATCGACCTGTTTAATATTCCTTTCAACCACTTACAAAACTTTGTTGTTAACTGGGTCAAGGATTGTCCTGTTAATTTTAACTCTTCCAAAACAAAACTGCTCTCTGTTAATCATCTGTGATACTCCCTTCTGCCATGCTTGGCTGATGCTAGATATTTAGAGATTATTGATAAAATCCAAAGGAGAATATGCAATGTTACTGATCCCAGGTTTTAGTCACTTTGTGAGTGAGAGAGAGTGAGAGAGAGAGAGAGAGAGAGATTAGAAGACAATGTAAAATGGTCGAAATAATTTTTATCGGTTAAAAATTTAAATAGAGCTTAGTAAGCTATAAGGAACTTTGGAATTCACATGATTTTGGTTGAAGCAGCCAGAATCCCGTGATTATCGCGTGCGAAGTAGTAGGGCCAAGGGTCGGTTACGACCAGCCGGGTTTTTCTATATAAACGCGTAGTTATGCTGAGAAAGTGAGAGACGGGAGAAAATTCTTCTCGAGACTGGAGAAGAGAATTAGCCCGGGCAAGAGTTGGGCTAGAGACAGTGGAGAGTCGAGTTGGAGATTCGAGAAGGAGAGGAAGTAACGTCAGAGAATGGAACGAGGCGTCCGCTAACATGTATCGTTGATATAAGTACTGCTGCTGAGGAGGAACGCCACTATAAACTTTATGCCCCGCACAGAAAACTTATCCCTCTATCGCAAGAGTCGTATATCGTTCTGAGACGATTTAACAACAAGTTAATCACAATACACACACACACATACACACACACACATACTCTCTCTCCCTCTCTCTCTCTCTCTCTCTCTCTCTCTCTCTCTCTCGAATCCAGTGTATGAGTTTTTACGTCCAAATACTTTTTACTTTTCTGTAACCCATTTCTTTTTTTATACTATTCTTTTCTGCTATATAAAAGACATTAACAATTCAACTATTGAATAGTTGTTTGTCCGGCTTTCTGCAGATATGATTTTTTGTTTGCTGCATTCTAAACTTCTTAGCATAGACTCTTCAACAGTGTCTTCATCTTCAGTCGATCGTGAATGGATGAAAATCTCTTCCTGGATCAAACAAATCACAACGTGGGCAGGAAGCAAGATTAAACCAGTGGACCGGCCGAATAATCTACAGATGCTCAGGGGACCTACGGCAACTCCCTTAAGTTCGGTTAGGACCAAGTAGACACCTCAACCCAGAGAGTAAGACGTCGGAGGTTGAGGGGTTGTGGCGAAAGTGTTAGAACTTTCCAACCGCCGCTTTCCTGTGTCTTTTCTGTAAATAATTCAAGTTAATTAGTCATGAACTTTCCTCAAGACTTTATGAATGTAAGCGCTGCGCTAGATAGCGGACATGGTTTCATCATTTTAAAGTTTAATTGACTTGATAAAACCCTAAGTTACTTGCTATAGTTTCTGTGCTTGCACTTCCGGTCAGTGGAAATCTCTTCCGTCTTCTTGCATTGGAACCAACTTTGGTCTTTAAAAAATTTAAATCAATACCAATCGTAATGTACTATCTTCTTGATTCCTCTTCTTTATGTTCTCCTACATTAATCAGTTTTTTTCATTTCCTTATTCTTTCACACTCGGTAATCAAATTCTGTCTTAGCCACTTTTGTGTCTTGCTTGGGTTGAAATGATTAAAAAATATATTACTTAAACATTGTTCTGCCAAGCTTTTCCACAACCACGTTAGGTAAGCATTGCACTTTTTTCCTCTGTCCCATTACTTTTATTATTCCCTGTGAGAGTCATATATTCTAAGACAACTTCAAACATTGTGTACCCTAGAAACATCAACCGTGAGCACTACTACAAAGAAATAAACAGACGAAATCAAATAAAAATACGAGTTATGTCTTGACATGGCCAGCGGAACGAGAAAAATCTTATTATTTAGATTGAGTAAAGTTTTCGGCTTGTAATCTGCAGACGTTTATTCGGGTCGACAGCGCCCTGAAGAAGGCCTTATTATAAAAGGAAACGAAACCTCAATCAAAAACGAGTAATTTTTGTCTCGGTGTAAACAATGGTTATCTAATTTTATTTTGCGTCTTATTGAAAAGTTTAGTATATTCATTTTACTTAAAGATAAAAAAACTAACCCTGCCGAGAAAAATGAAAATAATTTATATTACAATATATTTCTCTTCCTGAAATTCAAATATCGATTTGTAGATATTCATGTGTGTGTGTTTTTTTAATTTTATTTTATTTTGCAGAATTTCATTCAAATTGCAGTTTACATTCATATTCTTTCTTGTTCGATTATTTTCTGCCCTGCAGAAACCTTACTCTAGCTTTGTTACACGTTCAACATTTGCCAAATTAAACAAAATCCCACACACACTTTTTACTGCTTCCTTTTAATTGGGATGGGAATTATTACAGAACGAGTTGTTTGGTAGCTAGTCTATACAGGAATACAAGAGATTTACCAAGGAAAATATGTGTTTGGATTTTACAATTACTTCATAAGTAGTTATTTGATTTTTGCTAATTCATATTTACACGCTTTAAAATTCCTTTCTTTCAGACTTCCATTGACCGACAGTATTACTGGTTTTACACTAACTTTGTTATCGCTATTATATACGCATACATACATACATACACACACATATATATAGAGATAGATTATTATTATTATTATTATTATTATTTCATTTCTGTTGAGTGCACATTTCATGTTGGTCCCTACATATATATATATAT
>OZ038486.1:62146317-62183817 GCA_964036315.1 Acanthosepion esculentum | reverse complement strand
TAATCTGTTGTTGATTTAGAAGTTATTTCTATACGTGATAATGATTAATGAATAATTTAAATACGTTAATAAAACGTTCTGATGAATTAATTCAAATTACTATAACGAGGTTTGCTGAAAAGGTCATAGGCTATCTATGAAGGAATTATGTTAGAGCTGAGATATCTCTCATTCGTTAAATTCAACACTTCGTATTAATAACTGCATCGTTTCTTTCTAAATAACTGACGTTTGACAATTCAAAGAAATCTTCAAATATAACCTGCAGCGACTTCTCTTCAAAATGGAGAAGTTTTGGCATCATGGTGATCTCAAATAAAAAAAATAAAACGGGGTTAGCCTCCAAGAACATTAATGCATGTCTTGATTGGTATATTAGGAGAAGACAGGCGATTTTTATCAACAGTAAAAATGGGAGCAGATTAATTTAGCGGGCAAAGGGCTTCCTGAAGGTTTGAACGTCCGCAAACTGCCACCACCGAGTTAAACATTGATCATGTTCACCGCATGGTCATTAGTGACAGGCAATTGACTATAAATCTGTGAGAGCATTGAGAATATTCTGCTAAATACAGTTGGCATGACGAAGGTTTTTTCTCGGTGGGTGACACGTCTTCTGACACCTGATCAAAATCCCACCAGGTTGATCACATCACGGAAATATCTGACATTTTTTTGATGCATATCAAACTGGTCTCCTTGAAATTTTAAAAGCCTGGATGCGTGCTTGGTTCACCACTTTGAAGCAGAAACAAAAAACATTCCATACAGTGGATACACCTCACATGCTCCAAAAATAGCCATGGTTGTTCCATTTACAGGGAAGTTATTATCATCATTTATTTTTAATGCAAATGACATTGTGCTTATTAACTATCTCCCAAAGAGACACACAATCAATGGAGGGTACAATGCGAACTTACTGAGGTACTTACGAGAAGGTATCAATTTAATCTGGAGAACTAGCATTGTTTCATCAGGACAATGCGTCATCACACAAGTCCTTAGTTTCAATGGTTGCTGGGGCTGTGAAATGATTGATCAGCATCTATATCCTTCTGATTTACTCCCATCTGACTATCATCTGTTTTACAACATGAAAAAAGAAACACTTGGCTTGGAAGGAAGATCGCAATGATGATGACGTCATATCTGCTGTTGATAACATTTTAACCATCAGGATAAAAAACCTTTTCAACAAATGGATCCAAGCACAGCAACATAGATGGAAGTGCGTGGAGCTCAAGGGGGAATATGGTAAAAACAAACAAAACCATTTGGTCATATTCTATTAGAGTATCTCGTTCGGTTTATGAACTTTTCCGACGAGCGCATTATACATATATTTAATTATGTAACTAGTGTTATTCTTGGAATATATTATTAATAGATATTTTAAGAATACTTCTATAAAAACTTCCATTTTTCTGTGTGTATAATTGGCATTCGACTAGTAAATTAACCCTAGAAAACTAACCACCAATTAAAATTACACCATTACTAACCATGGGTATAATCATACCAGATTTTAATAATATCAAAAAGAAAAATATATATATTACATATAAATCTTTATTTGAAATATTTTACATGCCGGCACTTCAAACTTTGTACTTTGAGGTAACATTTATAGGAACTGAAAAACATATTATTTAGGTAATAAAATCAGGTACTGAAAATTGTAATTCAAATAGCAAAATTTTGCGCGGGGTACTATATTAGTATTCTAGGGTTAAAGTGTATGCTTAGGATTTGTAATAAAAACTGACACCTGAAAGATATTTAAAACCGATATATGTAATGAAAATAGATAAGTTGAAATGCAAGCTTTGTATTCCTGTCATATCTAGAATGAGAATGGTCAGTCCACTTTTTTCAGCCATGATAAAATTCCAAAATCGTTTAGTCACTGAAGTATTTTCTACTCTACAACCCGTCTGCTAGGGATTCAAAATTGCATCCTTATTTTTTCTCTATCGATATTCCTATGAAAACTGTTCTGATAAGATACATTCTAAAGATTCGCCATTTCAAAAATTTACAGGTAAGACCCACTACGCCATGAATAGAGTGGGGGAGCATATTAATTCCATTCGTATTCCATTTACGAGAAGCAATTTGTATTCGGACAGCTTTTTTTCCAAGAATCATTCTTTGGCTTCCACGACGAATAAAAACTTAACATATACAGATCTAGTGTCAACCGTTATTAAACCTAAATATCCCCATAATCTAAAATTGCCACATCCATGCAGACTCCCATTTTGTAACCCTGTAAATGGAATGACTCTTGTATTGGGGAAATAAACTGAAAATTGATACACAGACTTTTACGGCACTACGATTTGGTGCAAGGTTTAGCAAGCCTGTCTTGCTAGTTCAATAAGGATTAATGCGTGAGTTCGATCCTCACTGACTGCTCCATACTTTCGGCCGTGTGCAACATCTAAACTACACTTAGCAAATTCCCATACCTATACACTATTTTCCCGCATGTTTAAGTACCATGAAGAATTCAAGAGATGTATTTTTAAGGAATCTTTCGGATGGGTAACGGTTCGATATGAGAAAATCATTTGTCGAATTCCAATCCCAGTCTAGTTCGTTTCATACATGGAAAAATCATTCTTATTTTTTAAAATATGTTAATGTACTATTCATTCGTAGGAAAATTAGAATTATACTTAATTTAAAATATTTCCTTCTTTAAATAACTAACAAAAGTTTGATAAGCCGTAAGAAATTAATCAATCATTCCGAGATTGCTATATTACTTGAAAGGTCCTATCTATAACAATCTCTGTAAAAAACAGTACTCATTATCTTTAGACTACGAACGTAGCATGTTATTTCATGCACAGAACCTGTTGTTGTCCCCGTTTATTTTTTTAAACTTTTTATTAGTCTTGCTTTTCCAAATGTCAACAGTGATAATAATTAATAAAAAAAAATCGAATTAATTTATCTCTCCATCAAGATTCATTACATTGAGTCAACAGTAACAATTCGGAATCACACCTTGCTGTTAAAAAGAAAGTTAAGACAATCGTCCGAGTTTATCATATCTATTACATAAGTTAGAAACAGAACTCACACGAATTATTTTATTGATATATTCCTAGATTGCTATTTTGAACCTATCTCTCCAGTTTAGTCTTTCATATCACAACAGGAATGTCGAGTTAATTTCTTTGCTTTCCATATCGGACGGATATTAAGGCGTAATAATTTGATTATGGGAATTTTCTTTCCCATTGCACTACCGCCATTTTCGGCCGCCTTTGCAATTACCTTATTCGTTTCTTTTATAAGTACACCCATGCCTACTGAAAAATCAGTTTCTTTTAGCATCATCCCTTACACTGCAAAACGTTTCAATCTGAAACGTAGAGGGAATTGGTGATATAAAAGAGGTTTAAGCCACTGAATAGATATTTTATACAAGAACGTAAAAAAAGGAGCAAACAATAGAAGAGAAAGAAGCCTTGCGCTTTTACGCCCTTTTAATGAGGGTATTAGAAAATCTTTAACATCCGAAATTGTCAGCGTCTCTATGTCTGCAGAAAAACTACGATGTAAATACGATGTCGCTTTTAGAGGTCAAATTTTGAATAGATTCAACGAACAGGCGTATTTTGTGAGAAAATACATTGATACAATTCTGGTAAGCAGAAGTTGGCTTAGTTTCCTTTCCACTATGGTATTGTTTCATACAGACGATATCAATACAGGGATTTGGATAAATAATTTAAAAAACTCCATATTAAAATTAATACATAACCTGGAGAGATAAACTGAATTTTTTGTATTCATTGTTGCAAAAGGACAAAATAATACGATAAAATAAATGAAAAGGTTTGCCATATTATAAATATACGGAAAGAAAAATATAAATCCTAAGAAGCTGGACAACATATTAGATTGCGGGAGAAGAGATTGTGTCCCAAACTACAAGTTGAAAAAAAAAGAAAAACAAAACAAAACATACTGACCTGAAAACAAAAGTCTAGCTCATGAATAGCCTGATCAGATACAGAATCTCATATATATGCCATGCATTGTGTCTAACTTGTTTAGAAAAAAATTATAGTCTGATCTCGTTACGACCGTTCTTTTAGCTCCGTGATTCAAAATGGCTTCAAATGAATAAACACTTTAAACCATGAAAAACATCATGCAGCTGATTCTAGAGACGGGTGCTAAAAAGTGACAAATGAAGAGCCTTTCTAATTAAAGAAATGTGTCATTTAAACACTTACAACTATAGCATATTTTCCTTAAAATATATATCACAATTAAATTGACAGGAATCATTGATAAAATCAAGATGTTAACATTTCATACTGCCCAAAGTGATTTGTCTACTTGAATTTTGATTTTTATTTTCTTCGCTGTTTCTTTGACTATTAGTAATCTCTCGCATCTTAGTGACATTAATTGCTTTGCTCAGACGGAAATGATTAAAAATAAATCTTGAGGCAGATTTCTTTAAAAAAAATAATTGAATGGAAAGACTTTTTAAATTTCAACTGAGAGGAACAGTAACTATTCGTTTGATGAAGGCCGAAAATTTCCTCTATGGAATTGGCTAATTTAAAAATGAACCGCATTATTCTGTGGTTATCGTTTCTATATTTTATTATGTGCTGAAGTAGATTTAGTATACTGGGTGTAACAGAAAAATTGTCCAAATCGTGAAAATCAAAATTGACAAATTGTTAGATCAAGCTCTGAACCGTTGTATCTTAGAAATGATTAAAAATATCTTACTGGAATTCTGCAAGGTTTTTTTTATGAAACTCGATTAGTTTAGTGTTTTTTTTGTTTTATATGTTAAAGATATTGTAGAATGACTAATCATGTTGTTACACGATTTAAACAATTTTGCTGTTACACCGTCTATTTTGTTTTCAGAACTAAATTTTACATTCTGAGACTCGTGTTCGTAGCATATGCTTGTACTCGTATTAAAATACATTTTTACGTTTTGAACATACATTATATTTCACTAGTCTTTGTACATATATGTGGAGCTGTTTCAGTGTTAGTTGCATTCTCGTTTCTCTAGTTTATATGAAGAAAATCTGACAATAGGCAAACAGAAAAAAAACGTTAATTCTCGACAACTGAAATGCACACTGCAAAATAAAATAAGTCGTATTATAAAACGCGTAAATATTATGGAAATATTTTGATTTCTATGAAATGAGGAGAGAAAAAATTATACAAATTTTCCAAACAAAAAAAGAAGATTTTACAAACATAGTTCTCGCGATATTATTGTTAATCGATTTGATGCCATATCCCAAGTGAAATGTAAAAAAACAACAGTAATTTCAGTATATATCTGAAGGTATAACGGCAAGCATGAAGGATCTTATATTTATTTTCTGTTTCTTTCTTTGCGCGTATCACGAGATTTTGATTTATTTTCTTTGTTTTTCATTTGAACGCAATATTTCAAATGGGATTAAATTTGAACTTTCATAATCCAAACCTGCAAAGAAAGAGGAATATTAACTACAAATTGATGTATGGGCGCGTGGATAAATGCCTTGAACGATCGTTTCCCAAGTATAATACTAGGGTTCGAAATTCAACATAGATCCTTTATCATAAAAGTAGCTTTATAATGCAAAAAAGTGTTTGAAAACCTTATCACGGGTTGACCCAAGCCTTGTGAATGAAATCGGGAGCCCTCGACGGTAAGTGGTAGTTCAAGCCCATGATATATTTCTAAGACCTGATCAGCATATTTGAGTATAATCAAACAAATGCCCCTGCGTAGGTGCCTGCGACAGGAAAACGACAGTAGAAAGTAAATACACACACACACACACACACACACACACACACACACACACACACACATACATATAAATATATATTTATAAAGCCACACACACGTATATAAGTTGAAAATAATTTTCTTGAATTTCTCAAAGAAAACAGCCTAATGTAAAGCGTGTAGATAGTAAATTGAATGCATATAGTATCTTTTCTGGTAACCGCTCCGTTATGGAGATTTTGTAAACACTATTTCACTTTTTTTCACTATTAATGCTTTATTTTATAATATCGAAAACATTTACTTACAAAGAACACTTGCCTTAAAGGTTATATTCTCTATAAAAACACTGATTTGTTTTGGGGCGCGTGCCAAATAAAATTATTATTAGTAGTAGTATTAGTATTAATATTATTAGTAGTAGTAATTGTAGTTGTAGTATTAGTATGTTTTCTTTGATATCTGGGTCCCGAACAGAGACCTAAAGTCCGAAACAGTTTCCACTTAGCAATTTAAAAAAAATATTATTATTATTATTATTATTATTATTATTATTATTATTATTATTATTATCATCAGCATCATCATCTTTGATTTTGGTTCTATGCAAAATTCCATCCGCGTCCTAACCGAGAGTCAGAAATAATTCCATGACAATTTTCTTCTGAAAAATCAACTAAGATCATACCCATATTACAGACATACATCTCTTTGTATGTGTGAGCTGTACTTGTAAGAACATTATATTTAGATTTCTTAAGGCATCGGATATCAGGCATACCTCCCATGTATTTATCGGAACACTTTCAAATCAATCTGAGTACTCGGGCTACAACTGAAATTATTGATCTCCTCATACGCCATATATATGAGATTTCCAATTCAAGATTCTTGTATCTTGATAGTTTTTTTAAGATCTTCAAAGATACATCAAAATCTAAAGGAACTGTCATGCCAATAAAAAAGCATATTCTATTTTCGTTGTCTTTGATCAAAATGTCTGAACGATTAGTTTTGATCGTTCTGTCTGTTTGTATTGTTACATGTCATAACATTATTATAGGTCCTATCTGTGCAACTGGTCCTGGGTGATGCTCGTACCAGTTTCTTAGATTTTCTTTCCCATAAAAGTTTCATATTTTCCAATGGAGATATTGTCCCGGTCTAATAATCCGAGTTTATATTCAGTGGGTGCCAATACCGTGCAACCTGATAAAAGATGGTGAATTGTTTTTGGATATTTATCACAGAAACTGCATTTCGGGTTAACACAATTTTTCAGTATGTGTGCGTGTTAATTTCTAGTTAGCAAGCATTGGACATGTTCAGCAAGAATAAAACCTTCGATTTCAGCTTTTAGCCCTACACGATGTAACAACTGATGGTTAGGGGGTTGGTCTACTTCCGGTTGATTGGTACGAATAGAGTATCGATCATGAAGAGTCTTATGCCATCAATAGTGCAACTGGCACATGGAATTTGCTTCTATATTATTATTATTATTAGTAGTAGTAGTATTGTTATTATTATTATTAGGTGTAGTAGTAGTAGTAATAATATTAGTAGTAGTAGTATTATATGATTGGAATAATGGACAATATCAGAGTTACATTCTCCTTTCAGTAGTGCAAAAAAGACAACAATTCAAACGATCATAAAAGGAAAAAATATCATATTTCATAATATAAATAATTAAAAAATAAGCAATAATGTATGGTTAAATATATATATATATATATATATATATATATTTATATATATATATATATATATATATATATATATATATATATATATATAGATAGATAGATAGATAGATAGATAGATAGATAATATTAATGGAAATATACACATACATATGCAATCATATATCTAAAATATATAAATAAATATACATACACGTACATATATATGTGTATAAAAAATAATTCCAACAGGATAGAATATATATATATAAAGGACAGATTTTATTTACTAATCCGACAGAGTTTTATAACTTATACGTTATGTTTAGTCTATACACGTATTTGTGTAGACATTCCATTTCTTTGTTAAACAGAATATAAATTTAAGGATGTAAGGTGGAGTAATGAATAGCGGCTCGCATTGAGGAATCGGAGAGACGAGTCCGAATTCCAGTCGAATCCATTACATTCACTTGCGAGGTAACACCTAGGGAAATGTATGAATGCTCTTCCTCTCCCCCAGCTATGGGTAAATAGCAGGACAAACCAACAGCGCTAGACCAGTTGCTTTGGGTGGCAACTGGTCTACCGCAGAAAGAAATGGCAACCTACAGCGAGAAGAAAAATCTGCCTTGTCATTCATGTCTCACACATGACACATAACTGAGTGATATGAATTCATTTTCGTCTACCGGCCTGAATATTCGAGTGCCTTATTAGGTAGGTGTCCCGCTGCTTTCTTCTGTCTCTTTTGCCCTCATTGTGAAACTGCTGAATTGCAGCAAAATTTAAAGAATGATTTAGTACATAAAACGAAATGTAGCAACGGGCTATAGAGATGCATCAGTAAATTCGGTGAAAAAAAATAACATACTAGTCTTATGAAAATATTAGACTGGATGTCGTGTTGTATGAGGAAACTTATTCAACGAACATTTGATGCAGGAAATTATCCTTGACTTAGTGGGGTAATTTCTTCAACATATGGCGTCTGGTATTTATCAGAGGTGTTCATCCATATCACAGTGGTCAGCAATTTTAGGATGTTAGAAAATTCCAGTTAATAGATAAAACTTCGAAGAAATTCAAGAAGATGGGTCAGTATCGTTAATGACAATACGAGAAAGAAGAGATATTCTGATCTTTAATAAGATAAGTAAATGCGAGGTGTTGCTGAGGGTATGGATAGGATCTTATTGCAGCTGATGAAAGAATCACTATTGGAAATCTTCTTGAGTGTCTTCGGTAGTTGTACTTTCAGTTTACTGCAGTTAGTTTGGAAACTAAAAGGTTTGAGTCAAGCGGGTGTAAGGAATTCCATAAAGCTTCACAAGATATCTGATTCCCAAGAAAAATAGGACCGACGAGACTAAGCTGTCGGCTTACATAAGCCATTATCAAAGATGACAATTACATTACAATATATTAAACAATACACGGACAAAAAATTAATAATAGTCTGTTTTGGTTGCATGAAAAATTTCAAAGCAGCGACAAACTCGTGTATACGAGACGCGGAAGTGAAAATCGCATCGCAGCTCGTGACGTCACGCATGACCACGCGAGAGTGAAAACGAGAATATTAAATATGGGAAGCCGTTGGTATTTAATAAAATATGCATAAATGAAAATTGCAGCCTAAATATACGCAATATATATATATATATATATATATATATATATATATATATATATATATATATATATATATATATATATATATATATGTACGTATGAGAAATAAAAGCAAAGCAGATAAATGTTCAAATTGTACTCAAAGCCAAACTTTTTGGGATGTATCAGTGTTTAGGTTTAGTAATTTAGGTGTTTCACGGCTTTCATCTGCTGCAAATAGAATATGTCAGCATAAATGAATTCTGACAGATCGATAACTAGAGCCGGCTTGGGGAATTGTTAGCCAAACTGTCACCATTAAGAGTGAGTAATGAATTCGTCCCTCAGACGCTGACCCATAATTGTGTTTGTGTGTCCAAATTAAATATCAGTAAATAACATTATTTGATTGAAATCGAGCCTTTCGACGCGTAGTAATGCTTGGCGAAGTAGTCTGCGTTAGCATATCTACTGATTCCGAATTTCTAAGGGTGATCCATACAACACAGCTGGTATCGTTTATTTATTCGCCGTGTCACTCCAAGATCTTGGTTTTCATGGCTTCTCCACATCTTTTCTTATGATGTATTCTTGTAGCTCTGAACAACGTTTGACTGCTTATATTTAATCCTTCTATCTTTTGTTTAGCGGCATATCAACTCCTTATGGGTCATCTAATTCCGAAATTTAATTTTCTTGGGTGCATTAATAATTTCTTTTATAAAAATATATTGCCGGCAGTTTTTTAATTTATTTTACAAAAAAAATGTTTTCCCAGTATTTTTTTTCTTTTTCTTTTGCAAATATGTATAGCTGGTAATTTTTCTTTTACAAACATTTTTGTTGGAAACATTGTTTATTACAAAAAGGCATAACTGGTAATATATTCTTTTTGCAAAACTGTATTGCTGGTAAAATTTCATTATTTCATTACAAAAATGTATTGCTGGTAATATTTTTTCAATGAAAACGTATTGCTTGTATTTTTGCTGTAAAGTATTTATACGTTCATAGTGTGTTAACATCAGTTAGGGGCTTACTATTTGCTAATAGCTGGGGCCCTAACGGGTTTATTATCCTGTGTCAAGGTGGACCTGGCAACAACAGTAATTAAGAAACGGTTACACGCTTCTCAAAACCTCCTGATCAAAGGTTTTCCTTTCGAATGTTTTTTATCGTCATACTCAAGACGGTTTTTCCTTATAGCCAATCTAATAACTCTTCCCGCCAACTCATGATTTATATTGCTTCTTGTTATCATCTACCGCTGTTTTCTTGAATAAATTCTGTAAGCATTAATTTTTCCAAACATTCGTTTCTTGTGATTTATACCTGAAATTCCAACTCTGCCTTCATGCTTTTAAGGATGTTTGCATTTGCATGAAACATTTTCTTTATAACGCATTCATATCTCACATATTATGTCCACGGTATTTTACTTAGCCGTACGGCTGACAAAATCCTTTCCTCTTCGAGTCTCTTCAACATCTGTAAGTTAGTTTTCCAATATTCACTGCAAAACAGAAGGATATATATGACATAGCGGTTCAACAACTTGTCTTTTTTTTTTAAGGACGTTTTTTTTCATACTTTTCTTTGTTTCTGAAAGACTTTCGATCGCTGTATTCTATTTTCCGCCTGGTATTACACCAGGCATATTGTTCATTTTCTGTACCTGATTGAGACTGATATCTCAAATTCAAAGTTCATGCCAATGCTTCTACTCCTGCTGACGACAATACATTCTGCTTAATGATAGTTAATGGTTAGCCCTTTCTTGAGTTTCTTTCCTACTTCTATAAGGGACTTTGCTTTCCTTCTGAGTTTGCTATCAGCTAATAAAAAATTCATGAATTTCTAATCAATGTGCACAATAATTAGGTCAATTAATGAAAACTGTCATACATATTTCTCTGCGCAACCCTTTCCTTTAAAACACCAGTAATTGCATAATTTCAATCGTTAATTATTCATTCTGTCTCCATGATGAAATGAAAACGCCAGCAGCCATTTTGTTTGCTCGTCTACTATTTTTGTGATTGAATCTAAATTATATATTTGCTTTGAAATCAGTTCCAAGTGCACTGCAGTTAAACTTTGGAATTATATTGATGCTCAATATTCAGGAACACTGCTAGGAAAAAGGAAACGAATAGCCGAGTTAAAATTCCTGCCTTTTTCTCTTAGGTTAACTTTGTACTATGGCTATCACGAAATGTCCGCATCTACGGCTATAGTTACCAGCTATGGGTTAAATATCTGAGTACACTAGTATCTCTAAACTTGGGTTGCAATCTACGTCAATTAATATCCTCAATACAAAACCTGAAGACGTTATGAAAATTTATAAATATTTGTGATGTCAATGTACACTCGTTGTATCTTTTGTGATGTCAAAGAATAGTCGTTGTTACTTCTGAAATGCTCGTTGTAGTAGAATCTATGTAGTCGCAGATACAGCTATAGCAACGCTGTTAAATAATAATAGTGTCAGACGCATTCGAATAACATTCGCACTAATAGAACTTGCTCGAAAATACCCGCTTGATTAGTAATCCGTATAGTGATCCAAATAGAGATATAGAACAGTGTATAGTATAGTGAATAGAGATGGTGATCCAAATAGTATTGAGGACAGAATAGAAATGGCGATCCATATATTAATAGACTAGAAATTGCGATCGTTTAGACGTCACGTTACTTTCTACAGATGCGTTTCTCTCATGGTTACGTGATGCACTGAATTCAATAATGGGATCGCCTGTGCTTGCTCACTAGCGACCTATGTTCAAACTCAAGTGTCGGCAGCTACACTTTACTCATATATAACAATATTAAATAAAAGGTAATTATAGGTTCACAACCTAGACCCTGATTTAAATTGACATATTGTTGAGGGGTCTTCCCGTTTTTACACAAATTGACTCCCCCAGGGTATACATATACTACTGCTAGGGAATATCCGTAAGAGATTCGTACAGGAGAATAACGTAGCGGCAAGAGTCACAGTAACGAGCACGTAGACTCAGTAAGAAGTCATACAGCGATACGTCGATATCAAAGACTATATATATATATTTTCCTACTAACTCGCATTCCTGGAACTACTAACCTGTATTACCAGTTTGTATTATTACGTTAATACATTTATTTTCCTATATTCATTCTTGGCGTTTGTTATTATTTGATCACGGATTTCATCCCGGAATCCACAACACATATCAATCAAAACTTTTTGCTTTTTTTTTTCCAATTAAATATTCATCTTATTAAATTTTCCTCGTACTCTTGTGATATATATATATTCATTTTACGAGTTGTAATTAATGGGGATTTGAGTTATTGATAAACTGTTTGTTACTCTGCATTAAAAAATCTGTTTCTCGTTTTATTTCAGAAGTATTTAACTTTTACGTTTTTTATAGTTATTCCTACTAGACATTCTTTGAATCGGTTATCTAACTTATCGGCTTGTCTGTTTGTATTTTAGATAACGTTTAAACCTTAAAACGACCCGCTTCTTTTGGGGTTTTAAATTATTGATAATAATACTATAAAATGTGGAAGGATAAACAGAGCACTAAATACAAAAGAGAACAAAATTTCATGAAGAGATAATAGAATTATATGACTTTCAAAAGAATTTGTAGTACAAAAATTGTAAGTTAATGGTTAGCCCATTACCTTTTATTTAATATTGTTATATATGAATAAAGTGTCGCTGCAGACACTTGAATTTATCATAGATCGCTAGTGAACAAACACAGGCGAGCCATTATTGAATTAAGGAAAATTGAATGTAGATGTCTATTAAACTTCTTTAGTTTTACCGGGAAAAATGATACAGAAATAGGGATTGCCTGTGTCCATTAAATCTAGCATATGATGTACTTGTTTTCCTGAGATAGCAAAAATCGTCTACTAGTGGCGGCGTAGAGTATGCAAATTATTCCCCATAATAGTCTTAACATGAAGTGGGCAATCATTGGCAAACAGAAATACGATTTTTTTTTTTTTAAGGAAATTCACACCAAGCAAGGCGGGAGTGCCACTAGCACGCAAGGGGATACAGAGTATTGAGAACAAGAGTAAAGAGGCGTGTTTGAGGAAAACGATGCAGAGACGGACGGGGAACAGGCTCAGGAAGTCAGAATGTCGATTTACATTACACAAGAATATATGAAGATTATAGCTATTAGGGAAGCAATTAAGGGGAAGGGCGTTCCACAGATGAGAGAAGAAGCAGTTTGAGAAGAAGAGACGATTATAGTTAACCGTTTTGACAGTGAAAGTTTGGGACCGAGATACAACTGGTATCACGTTTAAATTTATGCAGTCCGAGAACCAGCGAAAGTAGCTCGTCGGAACAGTTGACGTGAAAATATTTGTAGAAGACACAGAGAGAGGCCACAGCACGTCTGTGGGATAGCGACTGTAGACTAGATGCCAGATCAGGACCTATCATCTTGCATATTCGTCTCTGGATTTAGTCGAGGACTGTGCCACGTACAGCGGGAGCACCAAACCATATATGACAACAATATTCCAAGCAAGAAAGAATGGCTGATGTATATAGTTCAAGGATGGACTCAGACGAGAAAAACATTCTAGCACGACACAGAGAGCCAATTATTCTTGCAGTAGATGAAGTTATTGTTTCAATGTATCTATTCGACCGCATGTCAGAGGACAGCGTGAGACCAAGCAGGCGTAACGAGGCGTTATTGTTGGGAATCAGTCATTGTGATGGGAGGCAGGATGGGATCTCTATTATGCATATTTATTTCATGGTTGTAGTTTACATCGGCATGATACGACAATAGTAAAGTACACGTGATAATCGAAAACATAAGTGTAGAAATTCGTCTGAAAAACTAGTTATTTAATCATTTTTTTGTGATTGGCGGAGACACGTGTCGTTATTTAGTATCGTTAGTTTTCAGTCACTGTTATAATTCCTAGCGGTTATACTATGTCTCGCTTAGGCTACTCGCCGGGACATCACTAGAATTTTCTCAGAATGACTCCAACGGACTGGTATATACCAAGTCTCCCCACTGAGACGAGATGCTACACAAGGTCGAGATTATTGTGGAGATGGCGTACACCCGGGCCAATGTTCAAACATTTATCCAACCCCAGCAAACGCCGGATCGGCACTTTGCATTGTCTATTTTTCTCAGCTGATCTCCGTTCGTAGACAGAGCCCCGACTGAGTCACACTCTGTGCGAAGACAGAGAGCTTGATAATCATTTGTGTTATTTATTTACTCCACAATAATAACAAATGTCGAAATTCCAGCAGTTTAAGAATTAAATTCACTACACAAAATACAAATCTGGTCACCATTACTTCAGAATAAGGAACCAGATGAAACAGATAACTAACGCTAAGAGAGAAACATGAAATGGTAACGATGAAAACAGAGAAAACATTTATAAATCCAATTCAAACTTTTGTTAAATTTAAGTAACTTTTGATTCTATAAAATACACCTTTGACCTTGTTTAGTTATCTGTTCACGAAATATCTCCTGTATATTCTTGAGTCACTCTTTGTTTGAAATGAATCCCAGAAAATTCAACAGGTTATTTCTGAATGTATATATAACTTTATTTTGAGTTTCTTCAAACTTCCTTATTAGTCATATTTTCTGTCCATGTTATACTCAGTATCTCGACGAAACGAATCCATGTATTTTCAAGTCTCTTTTACCTTTGCCTATAATTCTTTGCCATAGAATAAATGCGACATTACCTAGCAGGTCTCTTTCCTTTGATTCAGAGGAAATATTATATTTCTTAATCCTTTTTTTTCTTCTCGAAAACATCTTTTGCAATGACCTTTCTGATTTCTTTGTTACATATTTCCATTGGCAGTTTGGACACTAACAAGGTAAATTTATGTACCTAGTTGATTTTATATGAATATATAAAGAATGAAAACCATCTTATTATTGTACCATCAAAGATTTAGTCCTGGGTATGATGATAAAATACATCCAGCAGCGAGGCCTCTAATCGGGATGTAGAAAGTTTTGAGCGACGTGAAATCAACTCTTAATGGACATTGGTTTCAGGAGGTTGCGCCTGTTAGGACCTCAAATATGGGCAAGTAGCGAAACACAAATAAAAACAAACCAGTATCAAAGTATAAAACTACATTCTTATCGTAAAATACCAGAGATACATTTTTATATGACAATACATCTTATCTGTGGACGAAGGCAGACAATAACGTTCAAATTGTATTTACTTGAAGCAATCAAATTTTTGCGAAATATTTAAATTTTGGCCTTAAGTAACGCATAGAATTTTATATGACACTAAACAATATCAAACAAATAACCATAAAATACTATTAAATATCAAGAAATAAAAAATACCAATGCGTTATATATATATATATATATATATATATATATATATATATATATATATATATATATATATATATATATATATATATATATATGCACGCACACACACACGGATGCACACACACATATACATATACATATATATATATACATATATATATATATATATATATATATATATATATATATATATATATATATATATATATATATATATATATATATAGAGAGAGAGAGAGAGAGAGAGAGAGAGAGATATTATTGGATATAGAAATGAAAGTTATTCTGAATTTGAAAATTTCATGAAAGTAGGAGTCCCACCGCGAATGTCATCACATGATTCCCTGGATTTTTACCTTGTGTTGAACGTTGGTTAATTGCCCCAGAGGGTTGTTTAAAACAATTAGGCAGTACAACAGAAAAGACGTTAAATTGTTATTGATGATTTTCCCTGATGTTCTATGAACTCTTTAATACTATACAATAAACTTGGGCTTTGTTAAACGAGTGTATCGAGGATTGGCTGTTTTTCAAAATATTATTTTAAAATGAAAACTATTCGAACCTCTGTCGAGCAAGGAAGAGAATTCGCTATCATCTGTTAAATAAAATCAACACACCAGTGAAGAGATAACTACTTTTATTAAAAGACAATTTAGATAGGTGGTTGTTTCACGTTCCACAATCAGTCAGAGATTCATATTAAATTACGATTATTCTAAGGAAGAAATCAGCATGAAAAATTACATTCGCATGATTTGACACCAAAATATATTCCATAGTAATCTTGCAAGAAATACTTGAAGAAACAGAAATTAGCTTTTACAGAAGGATGCTGAGAATTTCATGGACTGATTATGTAACAACGAGGGGATTTAATGAAGAACCAAAACAAAAACAACATATATTAGGTCATCCCATAAGTTCTGTCCGAATTTTAACTTTTTGTTAAAATGAACGACATTTAAAGAGTATTTTATAATGTCTAATGGAGCTGAACATTATTTTTACGTTTAGATGCATTTAAACTGATCAAATCTTATTTCAGAAAAAAATAAAATAAAATTTTGTTTGATTAAAACCCTGCTAACATGGAAGTACCCAAGAATCATTTCAGGCACATAATGCTTTATGAGTTCAAGAAAGGAAACTCAGCAGCCGAAGCGGCTAGAAACATTCGCTCAGTTTATGGAGAGGAATGTGTGAATGAAAGAACTTGCAGAAGATGGTTTGCAAAATTCAGAGGTGGAGATTTCACCCTTGAAGATGAAGATCGAACCGGACGTCGAGTTGAGTTTGATGAAAAGCTTCTTGAAGCAGTTCTTGAAGAAAATCCTGCGTTATCAGTTGAGGAATTGGCAGTGGCTCTCAGTTCAAACCCTACAACTGTTCATCGTCATCTTCAACAACTTGGAAAAGTTCCTAAACTTGGAAAATGGGTACCTCATGAATTGTCTGAAAACAACCTCAAATCCCGAGTTGGCATCTCCTCTTCTCTCCATTCTCGCCAACGTTTTTCACCTTTTTTGGATAGACTTGTAAAAATTGATCTTTTATCGAAATGTTAAGCGTCGTAGACAGTGGTTTGGTAAAGGGGAAGGACCCCAGCCACAGCCGAGAATGGAACTTCATGGGCAAAAGTTTCTTCTTTCAATCTGGTGGGATTGCCAAGGAATAATCCACTTTGAATTCTTACCACCTAATGCAACAATTAATGCTCAAATATACTGTCAGCAATTAGAGCGTTTGAACCAAGCTTTGAGGAAAAAAGACCTGCTCTAGTGAATCGAAAACGGATGATGTTTCATCAGGACAATGCGCGACCACACACAGAAAGAATCGCGTCACAAAAGACCGAAGAACTTGGTTGGGAGAAAATTCCTCATCCACCTTATTCTCCCGACCTTGCTCCTTCAGATTACCATTTGTTTCGTAGCTTACAGAATCATTTGGAAGAAACAGCTTTTGTAACACAGGAAGAGGTTAAAACTGACATTCGTGAGTTCTTCGAATCAAAGCCAAAAGAATTTTACAGTAATAGAATTAGTAAGCTTGTTAATAGCTGGAAGGAAGCCATAGATAATCAGGGAAAATACATTGTTGATTGAATCTGTAATTAAATGTAACATTTGGTCACTTGTTTCAAAATTCAAAATTCGGACAGAACTTATGGGATGACCTGATATAATAAAAAAGTAGAGAGTTGAACCTTCTAGGACACATAACAAGAAAAGTTGTTTCGAAAACTCCCTAGAGAAATCGATGGCAAAATGAACAGTGAAGGGACCGTTCGTCTACTTACCTGACGTGTGTATATGAATTAATGCAGGCCGGGTAGTCTGGGGAATATGCATATTACAAACATTACTAAGATCTACAAGGAATAAGAATTTGTGGAGAGCCAATACAAACCAGGTCCCGAAACGCTACCGGACATAAAGGAGGAAGAAAATTCAGTTTATCGTTACACAGTCCGGGAATGTATGGAATGTGGACATGATATATGATTGGAAGTTGAGTGTATGAATCGTCCCAGTAGCCTGAGGCGAAATCAAGAGCGGTTTAAAAAGATGAAAAGACTTCTTAAAGGTATCAAATTATGAGAAGAGCGTTTTGTTCCCACCTCTTCGACGCTGATAACAATTACGCTCCCCAAACACCCAAGAACATTAACAAATCAACAAATTTGCTCGTTCGATATTAGTTTTCTTATTTTTTTAAAACTACCCCATATATTATCTTAACCATGTGACATTGAATATGAATGCTGTAAAATAGGGATTCACATGGGAACAGTGGTTGTATGTATGTAGGAATTAGTGCTTAAACATTTCTTACTGTCATCTAGTAGCCGCGGGTTCAGTCGCTGCCTCATGTACTGAAGCAACGCATTTGCAGAAATGAAAAATAATTAACATCGCAGGTACACTATATATATATATATATATATATATATATATATATATATATATATATATATATATATAGTGTAACGCGGATATAAGAGAGTTGTCGGGGCCGGAGAAGAAGTCTCTTATATCCGGGTTTCTCTTATATCAGGGTTTGGTCTAATTTATTAGGTTGGTGCAAAAATAATGTCGTTTTCTCACATGAAGTTGAACGTCAAAAAACGACATTATTTTTGCACCAACCTAATATATACATTAACACAGCCTCTAATTTGGGACCAGAGAAAATCTCTCTTATATCCGGATTTATCTTATATCCGGATTTATCTTATATCCGGGTCTCTTATATCCGGGTTACACTATATATATATATATAACACAATAATCCACTGATTTCCAAAGTTAGTCAAAAACTGATGAAACCTTATGTCTAAAATAATATCTACAATAATCACGAGGAAGCCCTAGATCAAACCGGGGTGTATTTTGGGATCTATGTCGTTCCTAATTTTCATTGATGTTCCCGATCTCAAATCAGTACCTATGCTGATGACACAATCACTTACTAATGTCTGTCCTACATTACGGCAGCGAATGTTGGACGTTCTCCTCAAATATAAAGAATAGACTCGAGGCGAGGTTGACGTGGTTCTAGAGAAGGATGTTGAGAATACCATGGACCGAGAGTGTGAGCAACGACGATGTCTTGGAGAGGATGCAAATAAAGAGGAGGTTTATACTTAGCACCAGGGAGAGGCAGCTGAAGTTTCTGGGACACGTAATGAGAAAGGAGGACCTGTAGGATCTGATACTCTCGGGTTGAATAGACGGAACAAGAGACAAGGGGAAACAACACATGACATACCAGGCGGGCTTGAGCAAGTGGATGACAGAACGGTGTCTGTGGGAGGTGGAAGAGGGACGAAACTTATTGAGCGCTACAAGGGATAGGGGGAAGTGGAGAACCATGATCGCCTACGTCCTGAAAGGACACGGCACATAAAAAGAAAAAAAGATATGTTCGTTAAGGTCAAATTTTCAACTGATCTCAAAACTAACCAACCTGCTGTTGCCTGGCGTAAACTGACATGAAAACGAAGCTGCCGTCTCTTAGAGAACCTTTATGCCATCCATTAGCATGGCTGATGCTTACCGCCAGTAGAATGATTCGTTGCGCCTTCCTGGGCAACTGTTTTCAGCTGATATGTAATGGAAAGATTATATAGAATCAATTGCAAGGTCTGCTGCTATGAAAGTTGGTTTAATCTTACTCGCCAGAATCTGTTTTGGATATTTTTAAGACTACCATTCGTCTATATACTGCATTTTTCTGACATATTAACTGTGGTACTTCTCCTATGTATTTAGAGGTTCTTGATACATAAGAAAATACAATGATATCAGTACTGACATGACATTTCGGTTTCAGTCTCTTTCCAAATGCCGCGACATAGCTTCCCAGCCATTTTCCGTAAATGTCATGGTAATTGTTCTGATGAACTTTCTTTTTAGTTAGTTCGACTTTACGAATTAAAACGCAGTACTAGATTGGCATTTACGTCCCGTCCTTTTATAACTGAAGTTGCTAGATATAACCGTACATTCTATGATAACAGTTTCTTCACTCTCATTTTTTCTATCGTGGAACTCACTTCTGATATCTTGCATTTCAGTGAACTTTGATCATCAACAATTCAAATGAAGCCCCCCTCTCGTTATCTCCTGTCTTATTAATCCCTGTTCTATTATTGCCCACTCTCCTTAACAATATTTTTTGTTTTTCTCATATTCGTTCATACTCCGTAACCCCCTTGCGTCTTAGTGGTTTTATTATATTCCATGGGGTGACATTATTTACAAAAAAATAATAAGTAAAAAATATAAATTTACTTAGTTTTAAAGTATATATGTTAGATTTAGCGCTCCTTTTACAAATTATTAAAGGCGTAATGTTAGGTTTCGTCCTGGTACGAGAAGGTGGGTCTAGGTTTTTTGAAAATCGTTATAGTAATTTTGGAATAAAATTAGACATTTACATAGTTACATCATTTAAAATATCTTGACCGTAAATTTATTTGATCAAATATCAATAGGAATTATATTAGTCAAAAGTATTACTGATCAGGAAATAAAGCTTTATGTGCTAACCAAAAGTTATTATAGAAATAGATCGCTGCTCATGTAACACGAGTGAGAATTATAATGTTGAATTCCTTAAACCAATATAAATGTGTCTATATATATATATATATATATATATATATATATATATATATATACATATATATATATTAAGGGCACACGAACTTTATGAACACCCTGTATATATATATATATATATATATATATATATATATATATATATATATATATATATATATACACAGGGTGTTCATAAAGTTCCTGTGCCCTTAAAAAATTTATAACTTATTTATGCACACGAATTTTATCGACACCCTGTATATATATATATATATATATATATATATATATATATATATATATATACATACATATGTATATATATATATATATATATATATATATATATATATATATATACATACATATGTATATATACATACATATATATATATATATGTATGTATATATACATATGTATGTATATATATATATATACATATGTATGTATATATATATATATGTATATGTATATATATATATACATATATATATATATATATATATATATATATATATATATATATATATATATACAGGGTGTCGATAAAGTTCGTGTGCTTAAATAAGTTATAAATTTTTTAAGGGCACACGAACTTTATGAACATCCTGTATATATATATATATATATATATATATATATATATATATATATATATGTATCGTGACATAAGTAATCTTCGCTTTAAACCAATGATAAAATAATCATACATTTGTATAATTTTATCCTGCATTGGAACAAGAAAATAGCAGATACGCTTTGGTTTTTTAATTATTGCGCTGATATCAGCGGAAATATACATTTTTACTTCTTTTAAGCGCTTTTGGGAAGTGGTCGATCATGTCTGTACACAAGTGCTTGTATTTTGTTTCTCTATGTAAATATTAACTTTTTGGCATATCTCTTTGAATTTGTTTTTCTATTCATTCACTCAAAATTGTTAAATAATAATTTGCAGTTTTTTTCTTCCTTCTTCAGTATGCCTTGTAAATTTTAAATTCTCCAGTCTCTCTGTCTTTATTCGGAGGCTTACCAATTTCAACTGTCTCATTCAGATTGTAAGCATAAGTTCCTTCGTTTTCCCTATTGAAACATCCTCGTTACGCTCAATTACTCTCCATGCATTCCTCAGAAATTCCTAGGTGGAACCACATGTTTTATCACTCCAAGTAGAATTTACAAACTCGATTCATTTTAGTTAGTTTACAAATTCCTTTAAAAAATGAAAGGAAAAAAATATCCTAGTTATCTTCGGGGATTTAAGTCTAGCCTAGTCTATTTACCATTAAGAATGAAATCGAACTTTACAGGCTGAACAAAACAAAATCAAGCGTGAAAAGTCAGCAGTTTTAACGTCAACACGTTATTGTAAAGGCAGTGAGATGCCATTCACTAATGAAGAAAAATATTATTAAAACAAGAAAATAACGTTTGAAACAAAAAAATAGTCCAGGACAACTATGTGATAGGAATTCAACTATATGACAGTGAATGCTGGATAATTTTCTTAAAAATGAAGACTCTAGACAAGAGAAATATCATTCTACAGAAGGATCGAGCATGTGATACTACAGATGTATCGAGCATGTAGTAAACGAGGAATATTAAAGGAGAATGTAAAAAAATACATATATATTATTTACATTATTCGGAGTATTGTCCTCATCTTTGTCGCCATATCTATTACAACGTTTCGGCCGTTGTACACTCCAGCTTGAATGTCGAACTGAACACTTCATTTCGCTCACTGGGGTAGACTGTTCTTGCCAACGCCTTCATCCACTGTGCCATGTATCCTTGAGGACATCTGTGTATGAATTTCTGGGTATTATAAACATAATGTCTTCAGCAACCATTTTTACAAGTGCTCATATTGCAATTTTTGCTGTTATCAATACATGTTTTTACCAGAGCTCATATTACAACTTTGTTATTATCGCTTTTCTCCGGCATTCCTTATTACTGGTTCCCATATTGTATTTATTTCTATGCTTGTTCGGCTCATGAGATTTTTGCGGCCTAGCATATGTGCTGATTCCTTAAGTTTACGAATTTTCCAATGGTGTTCCTTGTCTATGATCCCAACCTGATCCCACAGAGGGAGGTGATCTCGCTTCTCTCTATATATGTGGTCACCCACGCCTGATTTTTCCACTTCCCCTAGTGTTACAGCTTTCTGGTGTTCTTGAAGTCTCAACTTAAGGGGATGATCTGTCTCTCCTTTATATTTCTTTCCGCAGCTGCACGGGACAGCGTACACACAGTCTTTAGTCATGTTCTCCTCTATGGGGGGCCTTACTCGGGAGAGATATCTGCGAAGTGTCGTCAAGCTTTTGAAGGTTGTCCTGGTGTTATATGGACCGCAGATCTTTTGTATTTTCTCTAATAACCCCTTCACATAATGCAGGCAGACTTTTTTTCTGAGTGTTGTCCTCATCCTCCTCCTCTTGTACCCGCCTATCCCAGTTTATTTTGGGGGGGAGGGGGCTGCTGCCATGTACACAGGGTAGTTGTAGGATACTACTTATACTGACCAATTCTTTATCTAATGTCTCTGTGTCGCCACTTATGACTTGCTCGGTGTTGTAAACAGCGGACGGTACCTTTCTTTACGCTGTTTGGGTGGTGGGGTGTTGAAATTGAGGTACTGTCCGGTGAATGTCGGCTTACAGTATACAGATGTCTTTAACCCATGCTCTGTTCGAGATATTAGAACATCCAGGAATGGGAGTGTGTTGTTAGTCTCTTTCTCCATTGTGAACTGTATCGAAAATCTTATTGAGTTCACATGGTCCAGTAGAACTTGAACATCTTCCTGGTGTGGCCAGAGTATGAAGGTTCATCTACGTACCTTGACAATATAGTTGGCTTTAGAGATATAGATTCTAATGCCATTTCCTCAAAGTATTCCATGTGTATATTCGCCATTGCTGGTGATAATGGCCAGCCCATTGCTAAGCCCTCATCCTGTCGATATATGTGTGATCCTATTTCAAAGTGTGTTGTTTGTATACAGAAAGTCAACATCTCCATCAGATTATCTATTGGAATACTGGTCCGTGCTTCTAGGGATGAATCAGAGGCCAATCTGTCTCTGACTACTGAGATTTCCTCCTCCGTGGGTAGCTTGGTGAACAAACTCACCAAGTCCAGGCTAACCATCTGGTTGGTGTATGGGATGGGATCATCTTTGATTATTTCCACGTAGCGCGCTGAGTTTCGGGCATGTGAAGGAGACTTTCTGATCAATGGGTCAATTATATCTATAAGGAAGCGACTCAGAGGGTGGCACACAGAGCCTTGGCAACTAACAATCGGCCTGAGCGGAATACAGTCTTTGTGAATCTTAGGGAAACCCTATATGCGTGGTAGCTTGGTGTAACGCTGCGATAACTGCCTATACGTTTTAGGTGCGAAGTGATCCTTGTTCTTGATTAATATCTGTGACAGTTTGCCGAAACGTTGTAACAAATACGGCGACGAAGATGAGGACAATAGTCCGAATAATGTAAATAATGTACATAATACCTCATCTCAGAAATATAGATATACATACATATATATATATATATATATATATATATATATATATATATATATATATATATATATAGATAGATAGATATCGTCTTAAAGTGTGCTATATTTATGGGATGAAATGATCAATTTCGGAGATAGAGCATGTGTAATTATAAAAGGGAACATAGAAGTCAACACTTAGAGGCGACAGTCTGTTTCATGCTAGATGCAATGGTCGGGCCACGGTTGCATCTAGCCCGACGCTTTATTTCTGATTGTGTGTATGTATATATATATATATATATATATATATATATATATATATATATATATATATATATATATATATATATATATATAAGAAATAAAGCTTTAATATGTCTAGGAAACATAATGAGAAAATTTCTTATGGAAAAGTTGATACACGCACAGGGCATCAGGGACGGAAGAAAGTCTGCAGCAAGCAAAACACAACTAAGAAATGTGTGCAAATGTATGGCAAATTCGAGAGCACGAGGGGTAGTAGAAATGCAAACATTGTTAAGAGCTACGAAGGGTACACAGTTTTGAAGAAAAAGGAAAAGTAGATTACCTTCATTTGATTTTGGCAACAGGACTATGTTTGTTGTTGCGTATAATTAAGTAATTGATTTTTCGTATTATGAAATTAATGGTAGTTTTACTGATATATTGACTTGAAGAAAGGATCATATATATATATATATATATATATATATATATATATATATGTTATAAGTTAATTAATTTAAAATATGTTTTTTTCGCTACACTGTGATAAGCATGTTTCAAAACATGGTTATTACTGTGTAGTGAAAAAAAAACATATTCTAAATCAAATAATTTATAATATTAATGCTCTGTAAATTTACATTGAGCACTATTGTGTAAAAATAAAAATATCTATAAGAACACCGGATTATATATCTTACTGTTCTTTCTTTTTATATATATATATATATATATATATATATATATATATATATATACATATATATATATATATATATACATATATATATATATATATATATATATATATATATATATATACACATATACATACATATATATATATATACATACATATATATATATATATATATATATATAGATAGATAGATAGATAGATATAGATATATATATATATATATATATAAAGCAAATTCTGCGGATATAACTCAACAGTATATATACATAACAATTCAAATCAAATTGTGCGGATATAACTCAACAGTATATATACATAACAATTTTGAAATACCAATAATATGAGGAAGAAAATTGACCTGAATTTCTTTAGCGCCAAAAAGAAATTTCATAAAAATACACGTATTTAACTTTATTTCATATACCTGATGACATTGTCTGCAGAAAGGGAAATAAAGAAACTGATGTGTTGAAATTTGAATAGAGAGGGGAAAAAGAAACAGTATTAAGAAGAAAAAATGAAACGAAAATCAAGTCGCGGTGGTTTGAAGACATCAATGTTCGGGGGGAAATGTGAATAGACAGGTTGAAGTATACAATAAACGGGAAACGAATTAAGGAAAAACAAAACGCGGAAAAATGTAAAAGAAGGATAGAAATGAACGCAGAATTCAAATTAAAGTGACAAAAAGAAGACATAAAGTAACATGAATTCACTAAAATAATGTAACGAATGACAGAATTATATTTAATAAACAAAAGATGTCGTAGCTTTGGGAGGGAACACAACGAGAAGAAAAATAAAAGGAAATGCAAAAACAGATATAAAGAAAATATTTCACAGAAATTATATATATATATATATATATATATATATATATATATATATATATATATATATATATATATGATAGAAATTGCAAGGAGGATTTGTTAATTATAATTAAGTAATTCATTGAGTCTAAAAGAAAACTTAACAGAATGCAAATAGCAGAAAGCAATGGACTCATCAGCATTGCGCATGCCCTACCGAGAATTGAAACCCTGACAGTTAGGTTGTCCAGCAAACATCATACCAACTGCTCCACCGAGCCTCCGTGAAGTAGAGGTAGCAAATCAGACTCAATATAGCGTTGTTCGCAATTTCTATTATATGTATATCATTTCTTGATCCGACTTCTAATGCTTCAGTTTTAGCGGCTTTGTGATAGTAGCCGTGGCTCCGGGAGGGGGGGGGCACAGTCCTATGGTTAAAGAGAACTTCAGTTGAGTTCCACCACGGAATATGTGAGCGAGTGGCGCTATATTGAGTCTGATTTGCTATCTCTTTTACACCGAGGCCCGTTGGAACAGTTGGTATGATGTTTGCTTGGCAACCTAACTGTCAGGGTTTCAATTCTCGGTAGTGGATGCGCACTGCTGGTATGAGTCCCAAATATGGGACGAAACGGCCGTCCAGTGCTGCTGCATTCTGTTGATGTTACTTTCATACTCAATGAATTACTTAATCATGTATGTGTGTGTATTTGCATAACGGATAATTTAACAGTGTTCTCGAGATTTACAGCTATTTCTAACAACATTATCTTTAGTATCAATTCTTTGACCGGATAGCCACATTGTGCAATTCTCTCTATATGTTTTTGTATAGATTGATTTGTACGTAGCGTGTCCTGGGCAAGTTGGACCTTGCACATCCGATTCCTCGCCAGGTTAAATTTCTTTATCCGATTGTTAAGGAATTCCTCTCATCGCAGACTCATTGCAGGGACAAAATAATTTCACTCTAATTTTATTTTTCGGAATATGCATATTTTTTAAATTCCATAATCTGTATAGTTACATCCAAGCATAGATTGCAATTTCTGTTACATTTCTCATAGCTTTTTACTACACCGAGGAGTTGAACACACAACCATGAAGTAGTATTGGTCGCTCTTTCCACAAGTGCATTGTTTACCAGTTGCCCCTTCAGGATTTGCAACTGTACTCATCAAAAAGGAAAAACTTAAATTTCTATAATTTCTCAGGTTATTACTGATTAACAGGATATTATGACAGGAATATATGTGGCTCTTGTCTGGGAATTCAAACAAACACTTCCAGGGAACAAAGGCTGATGCGCTTAATGCTTCCATTAAGGCGTCTAACATCTGAAGAAATGAATAAGTTTACCACCATCTCGACTTGGAAAGAAACAATGTATACAGATTCAAAAGAATTTGTTCCAATGAACTAGAGGATCCCCTTAAAGCATTGTAGAAAAATGCAATGGATTTTAGTGATACCACTAAAAACCCCAATTCTGTATTTACACCGACTCACAGAATATTTGCCCCATTTTCAGGCAGTCTTTTAGATTCCAGATTTGAATTCGTGTATATGAACCAATCCGCGACGTCATATGAAACGCACGGTATTCTTTGAATTTTCAAACAACAATGTTTATCGTCTGCTACGAAAATTTGAAGGTTCATTCCAGATAACGATCCAAAATATTTTTCATGTTTCAAAAAGATATTTACAAATTGGGAAAATGTTTATTAACCATTATACTTATGAGTTTAGTAATAAATCTAACTTTAAGTATTTTCGGAGCCGATATCTCGATTATAAAATCGCTCGTTTTTAATTCGCAGAATTTAGATTTATCACTAACATTTGACCAGGATCATTCGTTTGTTATACAAGCTGAAATACTCAAACCTTAATTAATTCCTCACATTTTCACATATTTATTTCAAGTATGTTATATTACAAAAAAGGCAAATTTTGTGATAGTGAGTTAAGAAAATACAAAAAGAACATACAAACCGATTTATTTTCATCAATAGTAATATTAGCAGTAGTAATGCAGCTGCTGTTCACTGACTGATTATGCTGCTGCTAGGAAATTACACAGATACATAAAACTACGTAAAATAGGGACGCACTCATTCTCATATGCAGAAACATTCTGCTTAATATATACTAATGCAATTTATACGGTTGTATTGTAATGAAAGACAAACAAAGATAGTTTTATGTGAAGTTGTTTCTCAAAGAATATTTATAATTCTTTTCTTTCAATTTGAAATAAAACTAATACTCAATAATAAACATCTATTTACATTTATAGGGCCGTATGTGAAGATCGCTTATTTCTTCGATTAACCCCGTATGTTGCTCAACAAACTCAACAACTATTACCTAACCTAGGCAATAATTTTAACAATCCTCACTGGTTATGTGATTGATCCATTGCAAGTACAAGGCATGATACAGTAGACACGCCATATGTTAACCTCCTTTATCTCCAACCATTCAATAGCACAGTTATCAACTTAAGTTACTTCCGTTTTCATATAACGTCCTTAGTTACCTCCAAGAAGTTGGCATTTGACTTCAAATTTTACTTGAGGATAGAAGCCAGAGTATGAATTTCTTCTTGAAAAAGTAACCCCAGTGTTACTACAGACAAATCGAGACTCTTATATCTTTGCATGGCTCAGTATTTCATAAAAAGCAATGAAGAAATAAGATATTGAATCTAAAAACATGAAAATAGATTCTGTACATATTATGTGAATGACACAGCGGAAAAAGTGTAAAGAAAATAGCCTCTGGAATATTGGTTTTCAGACAAGTAATTCTGGAAAAGAAAACTTCAGTCTTAGAATCCTAAACTACCCATATATTTGCAATGACACGGTATTAATTATCGAGGCAGCTTATTTAAGCCAGAATAATGAAGGGGACATCAAAGTGGAAGATGTATCCATTCTAAGGATTTCCGTTGTGACGAAAGACCTGCCTTCTAATTTAAACGGCTTCGGTTCCCTTTGTGCCTGAGCTTTGCAATTTATTTCAAGAGGACACACGGACATTCACGCTACGTTGTTCTAATATGTTGTACACTTGAAGCATGGTTTAAAGATAAAAATGCCACTCGTAAGCTTTGTATATCAAGAAGCGCTCAAGTATTGAAAGTTAATTTTTGCTAAGTTGAATAGAATTTTTGTTACGTCATAGCATTAATATATTATTAATTCGATTTTATTTATTAAGACAAAAGAATTTCCTGAACAAAGTCGTAGAGCACTGTTACTATGCATGCAAACATGCATCAAGTGCCTTGCAAAGCTTATAGCAGTTGTGTCAAACTAAATTGTACTCTACATGACCTGGCGTCATTTGCAAAGTCTGTTCCGCTTGCTTGTGGGTGGACATGCGACGGGTGGGCCCAGATCGGTTTCTGCAGTCTTTCTTACACACGGAATGTTATGTTATTAACAGCATAATTTTCCAAGATAAACCAATAGGCCTCATATATATATATATATATATATATATATATATATATATATATATATATATATATATATATATATATATATATATATGTATATATGTGTGTGTGTGTGTGTGTGTGTGTGTGTGTGTGTGTGTGTGTTTGTATAGGATGAAGGTGAATTTAAGTATATTTATATTATAGATAAACAAGCCAGTGACTGAGAGAACTCAACACGATTCATTGCACGAGTATTGCATTGGTAGCAGTATTAGTTCCTGTTGACAAACTCACACTTTCTCCCCCGAGACCTTAAGCGAAATAATTTTTCAGGAACTTATATGTTGTCAACGACAGACAGGCGGTTTCGCTGTATATGTATATATATATATATATATATATATATATATATATACATAGAGAGAGAGAGAGGGATATATATGCGATTGATATATATATGTATATATATATATATGCGATTTCTTTCATATATATTACTTATACTTACGATTTTTTATATATATTACATATATTTTATGTATACTTATTGAAAAGCGCTCAATATCAGTGATAGAGCTAACATATTTAGTTGGATTCAACTATATATATATATATATATATATATATATATATATATATATATATATATATGTGTGTGTGTGTGTGTGTGTGTGTGTGTGTGTGTGTGTGTGCGTGTGTTTTTGTATATGTGTGTGTGTATTTCCAAAGAATCAATGGATTTTATTGTTATATATATATATATATATATATATATATATTACGTGTAATTGAGCCGTTGTTATTTAATCCGGCTCGATTCTAATAATATTAATTATTAAAACTGAGCATAGGTATTTTTACAAAAAAAAAAAAAAAAAATCACCTCCACATAGATCTAGTCTATTTCAATCTGTTCTGTATGCGGCTATCATCAGCCCCTGAGACAGAGCCACGTATTTCTGGTGTTACAATATATATATATATATATATATATATATTTTTCTTATCCACAGACAGACTGTTTCGCTGTTTCACAGTTCATCAGTGCTCAAAATCAGAGATAGAGCGTCTGTAAATATAAAACTTAACATAGAAGTCAACACTTAGAGGCGACAGTCTGTTTCATGCTAGATGCAATTGTCAGACCACAAGTGCTATTATTTTTCTCGGCTATTTATATATACGAGTCAGTGGTGCATTGTGGGTAGACTATTTTGGCGTTTATTTTACCGGAAGTTGTTAATTTTTTTTGGGGGGGGGGTTAAGTTATTTTGTTTGTTTTTATTTTATTTTTTTATCTTATATATTTATTTATTTTTATTTTGATCGGTGTTTTTATTAACGTAGTAAAAATTTGTTTATATAGCTTATTTAATAGATTTGTTTTTGTTTGGAAAGATAATTAAAGCTATTTGTTCAATTTTGTGGTTGATTGTAGTTTGTTCTATCTATTATTTTGGCGGGAACAGATTTAATTTGTTTATTACTTCATGTGTTTATTTGGATTGATTATCTTTTTTTGTTTTTTTCTAACGGCTAGTTTATCGGTATCAGTTGTTATTTTATTTATATATTAGGATGTATTTAGATCAATTTATTTTACTTGGTATTTATTTGTTACACTGTATATTATCTCTTTTTGGGTTTCGATTTTTATATAATGCAGTATATTATTTTTTATTTTTTATCCCATTTTTTTTTTGTCGTTATATAACAGTTATAACTATTTTTTCGTCCGAGATTTTGTTTTGATTTTTATAGTCTAACTAATATTTGGTCATAATAGTTTGCTAATTTGTTTATTATTTACTTGATTTATTGATTTTGTTTCTTATTTTTTATTCTATTTCGTCTATTCTCACATGTGTGATTTGGTAATTTGTTTGGATTAATTTATTTTGCTTATTTTATTGTCATTTTGTTTGTTTATGTATTTATTTATTTTTCCGTTTTCGATTTTTAGGTAACGTAGTAAAAATTTGTTTTCATTTCTGCATTTTGAGATGAGCTCGGATCTATTATTTAATCATTTATTTTGGTCTGGGAAGTTAATGATAACTATTTATTTCGCCAAGAAAAGTTCGCAAAAACGTTTTTCCAGTTTGTCATACTATATATATGTGTGTGTGTGTGTGTGTGTCTGTGGGTGTGTTTTTATGTTCGCGCGCGTATGTCTGTGTGTGTGCGCGCTCACGCGTGTGTCTGTTTTCGTGTGTGTGTGTGTGTGTGTGCGCGTGTGTGTGCGTGTGTGTGTGTGTGTGTGTGCGTGTGTGTGCATGAGACGCGCGTGCACGCGCGTGTGTGTGTTTGTGTGCCCGAGTTTACATCTAAAGGAAGTTACATGCAAACGAATCTACTACCTCGGAGAAGAAACTTCACAATTGAAAGATTACTTTCGAATGTTTCAGGATTGTAAAAGCATAGGTCAAAATAAGTGTCTAGATGTGGAACTTCCAGACGACACCGCTGAGAGGCATGATCTCACCTGAGATGTTTGTGTTATGTTTAGTTTGGTCAAAAATGAAAATTATTTCAGATGCGAAATCTTCGCACCAGAGCAACGACTACACTACAAAATGGCCTTAAGTACTGTGAATTCATGTCATACTTTTGGAAAAGTTTGCCTGTCAATTGAGATTTGTAAACATCACTAAAGAAACGTAATGGCGACAAAATGTATACGTCTTATATCGACTTTGTATCAGAGGTAAACGTTTGTCCGGTTTAAAGAGCCGAATGATTTCGCAGAGCAGCTAGGTCTTACACTGATAACTTGTGCTGGTTATACTCGACAATGAGGTGGTAGACATTATCATATAAGGAAGAAAAAACGACTGAATCAATGAATTGCTAAAAGAATAGAGAACTTTTTAAAATAAAGCAGTCGAGAAAATTCTTCAAATAAAAAGTAGCTAAAGAATACAATGGTAGGTCAAAAGTGAGAAAACGAAGATAAACAATTTAAGAAATGGACAAACACAGTCTGAGAATGTTGTGAAGAAAAAATCCGAAAATAAATAAAAGACAATGACAAAACTGTATCAAATCTGTCTCTGTCAGTTTTTCGTTTATTAGCTCTTCGCCAAGTTTTCCCTGTTTTTTTTTCTGATTTGCTTTGTTTCTTGATATTCATTGAGTTATTTATTTATTTATTTTTACCGAACTATGAAAAAAAAGATACTGAAAGTGTAAATGAAAATTTACTTCGGGCATTACATCAAAAATTGGTTCAAACTTGCAAATGCTGGCACAGAGTCTATACACGATAAACGAATGACCTAAACAAAAAAACATTGAAAGAAAACAGCGTCTGCGATATCAGTTTTCAAACAAGAAATATGGTAGAAAAATATAAATAAAGAAAAAGAAATAGAAAAGTTAACAGGAGTAAAATAAATTAACATTCTGCTTTGGAAGAACATGAGCTCAAGGAGACACAAGTTTAGAATGATCGGTTCATTTTACTTTTCTATTCCTTTTTCAACGAATTTTCAGATTTTAATAAATTATCGACGCATACTGTATATCAGCTTACTGGTTTCTTAAAGATAACCGAAATATCACAAACACTTTCTCTTCTGTGACGTGCCCTGTCTCCTCGGGACGTGGATGATGAGAGTTCTCCACAACTTCCTGTACTTAGTATCTTTGAGCCATATTCATCATTTAAAATTTATACCACCCCCTGTTTACCGTCTGTTTACACAAGCGTGTTAGATAGTTCATTTGATGTTACCCTTTGCCTCACACTGCCTTTAGTATATCCAGTGAGTGTCAAATTCACCGCACCCCAGCCGGCTGGGGCTGTAGAATACGCCGTCTGCACCTTTGCAGTGGAGACAAACCCCCAATGAGTCCATATCTGTTTACGATGGGTGGCGACCCTTAATGCCTGCGGACGGAAACCTAGTGCTTGAGCAGTATATGACCCATGGGTTTAATTGGTCATGTGACAGCTTCTATCGTGTTACGACTTTACGGTGTTCCTACAGTTTTATTTGACTTGTTTCTTCTTTATATTGCCACAGCTGCACGGGATTTTGTACACACGGTCCTTAATCATGTTCTCATCTATAAGAGGTCTTAATCGAAAAGGTGTCTGCGTAGTGTTACATGGACAACAGAAAAGTGGTATCTTTTCCAATCATCACTTCACATAGAGTATGCAAACCGAGGCTGTTTTCTGAATGTGTTTATCCGTTTGTACCCTTCTATCCCACTTTGTGGGAGCTGCTGTCATGTACCCAGCGTAGTTATTACGTTGTAGGGTATTGCGTATACTGACGATTTCTTCTTCATATGTATCTGGGTCATCACTATTGCTCGATGATCTAGGACGCAGAATATCCATTAATTTACACTGTTTGGGTGGTAGGAATTAAAGGTGAGTTATTGCCAGGTGAATGTTGGCTTGCTTTACATGGATGTATTGAACCTTTGCTCTGTTCCAGATATTAGTACATATATGAATGCTAGTTTGTTGTCATTTTCTCTCTCCACTGTGAACTGTATCGATGATTTTATTGAGTTAACATGGTCCAGTCGCAGCTGGACTTCTTCCTAGTGCGGTTAGAAAATGAAGTGTTATGGAGGCATCTCAATATGACAATAAAAATGAGTACAACAGTCCGAACAATGTACATAGTGTAAACAATGTTCTGTAGGAATTTTGAAAAATGAATCCTCGGAATGATCGCATGTCACTGGAGTAATATAGGAAGGAAACATGAAGACTATTCTTTTTTGCCCTTCCCTCAATCCACCATAATCTCTGTCTTTTCATTCGCGTGAACTCCTCATAACCCACCTGCGTTATGACCGCATTACCGTCTTGCTTGTGCTATGTATTAAAATAAAAACAAGACAAAACAAAAACCATGGACACATCAGTACGGATTGATATATTCCAATATCCGCATTCGTGAGACAAAGTATATTTTTCATTTATTGCCGAGCAGAAGCGATTGTTGTACGTGTTCATTTGATATTTATGTGTGACAGAATCCTATTTTGTGCAAAGATTTGTTAAAATGCGAATGAAACTTCGAGTCTGATTACAGAACAGAATGCCATCTTATAAACTAATCAATTGTCTTGGTGTGACACAGGAGCTTTAAGAAAGAGCGATAAGATCTGTCCAATGACTCAAGTTTGCCGGCAGCAAAAAGTAAGGAAAAAATTGATAGGTTGCCAGAATGTGAACTCTGACGCACTCAGACCAAATATTATAGTTCTTCTACGTGTCGTGTCCCTTAAGGTTGTTGGCGATAATGGTTCTCCCCAATTTCCTGTAATTTGTATCTCTTAATAAATGTTGTATTTTTCTTACCTCCCCTAAACGTTGTTCCGTCATCCATTTGCTCAAGCTCGCTAGGCATGTTATGCGTTGTTTTCATGTGAACCTCTTGCCTTCAATCTGCCCGTGAGAACAACACTTCCCAAGCCCTCCTCGCTCATTATATTCCCTAGCAATTGCAACTGTCTCTTCCTAATGTTAAAATATAAATGTCCTTTATGTTTCCATTTTCTCTAAAACTTTGTCGTTGCTCACATGTTAAAAGTGTATGATATTCTGAGCATGATATTCTCGTAAAACCAGATTTATTTTGCTTCAAGTCTCTTGTTACCATGTTGCATCCCACACGACTCATCAGAAAGTCATGGAGGTATATCTTCAAGTCTAACGCGATTATTGGGAGTGGGATGGTGTGATTGATTGATTATGAGATCATGGCACAGCAGAACTAAAATTTGTTTCCAAATAAATATAAATATCTTTGAATATAGAAAAGGAGAGTAAGTGTCAGTGTAATATTGGGGGGGTTGTGTGAAACCCTGGGTAGTAAAATAGACTCAGATACTGAACGACACACCGGTGGATCGTGGGTAATAAATACTACCTATGATATCCTTGCTTCATATATAAAACAATGTTAAAACTTAATGTTGCTTGCACCAAAATTAAATTAAGATATAGTGATGGGACCCTGTGACAAAAAAGAAAATGAGGATTGGGAGCCAGCGTGTTAAATCTGTGAGCACATTGTCCACATTTCACTGTCGTATTGGAGAACTGATATTACGTAACGGTTCAACGCTTTCTTCTTTGTTCCTAACAAAATGCTTCTGTTTATTAATGCTTTGCTTATGTTCTGAAAGGCATCTTTCGATATGTCTGTTTTCTGAAGTGTTCTCTTCATATGTGTGAGAATTGTCTAGCACTCACTACCATATTGCGGGAGATGAATTACATAACAGCGCAGCATTAATTTATATCTTTAACGAAATTTTATTGTTTCTAAACACCTTTTAGCTTTTGATAGATATCATTCGCTATTCAAATCCGTCTTCGGATTTCTGCGCCACTTTTTCCGTTTTTTTGGAAGACAATTGGAAAATAATTACCTTTCCGGTCTTGCGGGAGCTAAACATTAGGAACTTCAAAATCAAGTAAAATGGGTAGTTTCTCTAAATGACATTAATGTAAACAGTATATCTCTCGTAGCTGACTAATAAATGATTATAATTACTATGAGAGAAACTCGACAAAGATTACCATATTTTTCCTCCTGCCATCGATTTAAACTAAACCAAGCATTTTATCCACTGTTTCTCCCTACTTATCTTATGTTCAGGTTATTCTCTAAGTGTTAAACTCCCCAAGTTCTAATTTCTTATATGTACTAGAGATTTTCAGTTGCTTGCTTCTAATTGTAAACATAAATTTCCTCGTAGATCTTATTTCCCTTAAATCCTTCTTATTGTTCTCATATTCTGTTCATGTCATTTTTTAGAATTACTCATTTTAACTACATCTCGTTCGCTGCAAGTCACTTCATCCTCAGCGAGAAGATTGCCCATTATACACTGTCATTACAAGAAAATAATTAATACTTTTCTTCCTTTCTAAGGATATAAAACTGGCCGCAATATTTGCTAACCTGTTCCTATAGAGCATGTTTACAAATATTGTGCACAGTTTTATTGGGTTAAGTTACGAATAAATAATTTCCTTTTAAATTTTTCCGAAATATAAATTACAATTAAATGTATTCATTTATATCTTTCGTTATTGCATTGACTTGTTTCTACTTATCAGACAACTCTTTGATACATGTGGAGTAAACTTCCGCGGAGTTTGGCGTATCATTTTTTTCCACGAACCCGTTCTTATTAGTTATAGTTTTCCCTATGAAAGCGTTTTACAGCGATCAGAAAAAATCATAAACCGCTGGTACCTATTCAGTTGAATATGGTGTGTCGGGTAGAACAGACTAAATGAATTTCAAAATTTTGTCCTGAGTTGTTCTTTCTGTATGCAGCCTTGCATTGCCATAAAGAAGAACAGCATTTTTTTTCATAATGACAAGTGCTGTAGCTTTTCTACCAAACACTTATAGACACGTTGCTGCTGCTGAAAGTACAGGGTGACCCAAAAAAACGGGAACATTTTAACAATCGAATAAAACCAAGAGTGATGGAAGAAAATATTTAATTCATAATAATTGAAACCTTAAACATGCCATTTAAAAAACTGATGGAATTTTCATTTTTTTTAAATTACGTCCTGTAGATGGCGTCCTCCTGTACGAACGCATTCTTGAAATCTGCTGTTGAGATTCCTCATTGACTGCTGCAACATCTCAGCTGGGATACTGTGAATTTCATTCTCGTTAGTAAAATGGCGAAATGTTTACTTGCTCAAGGTCACTGTCTCGCAGTGTTGCCACTTGCTCATGTCTGGCAATACGCACTTCAAAAATTTCCGTTTTTTGGGGTCACCCTGTATAAATGCGCATTAAGTGTGTCGTTACGTTTTAAGAATTCAAAATGAATAATACCCGGATGATCTTACTACAAGCACAATATTTAACTTTTCTTCCATTGATCGCTGCTGTTGGGGTTTGTTTTTGAGATTTGTCTTCGTTAATCCTATGCCTGTTATGTTGTTTTAAATATATAACCAAATTTTCATAACCTTTTATGATGTATTTTAGTAACATTCATTTAAGATGATACATTCGTTATTTCATTTGTTTCCCTAAAAGGAAATTACTTCTGACTTAACCTAATGTAATTAAACTACATTCATTTTCTGTAAGTATATTCATGTTTCTTAATAAGAATATATTAATAGATGTTATTATATTCAAAAACATAGCCTTTAGTTGTATCGTGTGTCAG
>OZ038486.1:62133817-62141317 GCA_964036315.1 Acanthosepion esculentum | reverse complement strand
CTATGACCCGGGGTGGGAGTACCTTTAAAGTCCCATATAGGAACAAATATTGACCCCCCCAAACAAAAAACTCTATGAAATTACAAAATACATTTTAACAGTAAAAATACCAGCAATACATTTTTATATAAAAAAGACCAACAATAAATATAGTAAAATGACCAAAAATATATTTTATCTGTAGTTTAAGGCATACACTTGCGTTAAAAATATTTTTAATTGAAGCAATGATATTTTTCAAATTATATAATCCATATGCCGCTTAATAAAATCCAACAAAATGTAGCGAGCTCTTTCAATCACCGTTAAAATTATTAAATAATCTTAATGTCCTATTAAAATTATCACGTCCACTAATTTATCCAATAATGTATAATGTCCCTTTTAGAGATCATAGGGCCCCGATGGAGCAAATATCGTCCACGTTGAGACTAAAGATTTGTTACAAAGCGGAATAGATTTTGAGGAATGTAGACTCTGCAACCATAACGACATGAAACGTCGGTATTGACCAAAATTAATGGACGCGCTATTTTCGGAGAAGTACGAACACGACAATGAAATCAATAATTCAGTTAAGTATGACCGACTGAACCAAGAGAAGGTATCAGCAATTTGTTAACAGAAAATGCATAATACCATAATGCAAGCTTATTTTGTAACCGGGTGAAGAAACGTTTGAGACGTTATCTTATAATTTTTCTATAATACGGTGTATTCATCGGCTATTGCAATTTCGGATTTAAAAATGTTGCTCAAGGAGAAATGAAATATTATTCTGGAAATGCAAAATGGTATCTTGGACAGTTCCTTTGTTAGGAAGGTAATTATTTATGGAAGACTGACTTTGGAATTAAGGTGGCAAAATGTTATAAACACCGATGAAACAAAAAATATCAGTGACATTTTGCAAAAATAACAGCTATTCTCTCGTAAAAAGCAGCTTATGAATTGATTATAATTATATAAAGATACATCTACTTATAAAGGGTGTTCCAATAACTTGAACCGATTTTAAATGTGAATTAAGTTTAAGCGTCTAATGATTTTTTTCTTTTTCTTTCAGATTTAACAACTTAAGTTTTTTTGGCAATTTCAACAATGGAAGGATTAACAATGAAACAATGTGTTAATATTTCAAGAGTGCAATTGGAAAAATTGTTCGTAAATTCAAACCAACTGGGTCGGTGGGAGATGTGAAAACACTATTGCGTGCTCGTTTACGCCGTTCAGCTGAAAACATTGCTGGAGTGCACGAGAATGTGGCCGAAAATTCAGACACTTCTATTCGCCATCGCGCTCTGGAATTGAACCTTTCCACAACAACGTTACATCGTTTCCAGCTGCCCTCTCGGTTGGTCGAGTATCTTAACCAAAAATATCGCAAAGTGTGCGAAGTTCGCGAAGTGCATTTCTGTTTGAACGTCCGTATTCGTAATAGGCTTCGATAAATTTAACACGTTATTTGTTTATCTTTCCAGACGCTTCAACTTAATTCACATTCACCCTACCATACTTAGTTTCTATATGTGAATCCCGCAATAATGAACAAGAAACATATATAGGTGAGTATGTTTTTATAGACAGAAGGATAGATCAGGCAGTAAAAAAAAAACGTATGAGTGGATACCTACTGGTAGTAGTTAGAGAAAGTAGATTCATTAAACAGAGAAATGACATCCAGCAACCATGTCTTTTGGAAAGAGTAGTGGTTGCCTGTTTTCTAGAATATCATTAACCAACAGAAAAACTATGACAAAGTTTAACATTGCATGAAAGATGAAGGTATATCAATATCACAATAACAATCTGCATCATTAAAAACGTTTTCAATGGGCACATGAATCTCGAGTGTTGATCTTTTATCAATGATAGAAGGTCGCCTGGTCAGATGATTTTCGCTATCTCCTTGAGAGAAAAGAAGGTGTGTATATAACTATCCTCGCTAGACGTTGGGGTCATGGTGTGGAATTGGATTTAGTATATTAAGTATATCTATCCTGAATACATCATAGAATTTCAGAATGTGAAATCACTGAATACTAAACACTCCACATACCCCGGTGTAATAACTCATTATAACAAATTCAGTGTAAGAGATAAAGAAAATAAAACATGAAAAATTGCGGTAACGGAAATTTTGTTAAATAATTTAAGTCCCTACAAAATGAAAATATTGACCTGAAGAAAAAGAATCCATGTATATTGTGGTCCTAAAGTCTTGTCACGCAAAACCCCACTTCAAAACTGTAGGAGCTCATATCATCCAACTGAAATAGAAAACTAAATTATATATAAAGTGACAAGACTTGTACTTCAATGGATTTCTTTCAGAAATATCTTAACTAGCATCTATATACAACTGATTCCTTACATCAAAGATAGAAAATGACATTAAACAAAATCCTACCAATATTAAAGAATATTATTTCATCAGACGGTATTATCAGTCAGTAAAGTGTCATTCACCATAAACGTTTAGGCCATCATGTTTCTTTCGATTCATGACTGAGCAGTTTGAAGATTTGCCCGCAATATGTTGTCGTTATCATTTTGCGATAGACTGGTTACTAACCAACATTATAGGACCCAGTCTATCCTGCTATTCAAACTATAGCTCAGAGCAGAAAAATGGATTCATATAACCCTAGAGTATTTGTGTGTAAGTGAATGTATCGAACCTAATGTACAAAAATCCTTTCGAATGTGCGGACTGACGCTCTAAAATCACAGAAAATACATTCATCGCATAAATAAATTATTGAGCTCGTCCAGAAGCAAATAAATAGAAGCACGTGTAACTAGAAGATGAATCAAACATGTAATTTCCCACACAACTATACATATAAAATCCTGTGCCTTCCGTTCCTCCGTCACACCCATACATTGCCCGATCGAAACCAAATTTTGGGGAAAAGTGCAAACAAGTAAGGGGATAAAAAGTACAGTTGGTTTTGCTGCAGTGCATAGCTTAGTACAATACATGTTCATTAATATTTTTAGAAAAATTAAAAGTTTTATTAACATATAAAATAATGCCTCTATTTTCAGAACAATTTAAGGATTAAAATGAATACTTATTCAATAAAAATGCAATATTGTTTATTGCAATTTTTATAAGTTTTTTATATACAAGAATCCAGTTTCCTGCTCACCTTACGTTTACGAAAACTATAAATAAATAACAAACGTTTCAAAACGTTAGAAGTTAGCTCCTGAAAGAAATATTTATGGTTGAGCACTTGTATTTTGCATGCTCAAGAGTAAGAAATTATATTTATTATTCGCTGTTAAAAATGAAATATTCTTAAAAAATGTTTATAAAGAAGACCTAAAAAATCAAATTAAATGAAAGAAATGATTAAACCAGTTAGAAGATTTTTTGTCAAATTATTTTTCTAAGAAATCGTCTTATTCCAATTTCATCGATCGCTTTACGAAATTGAACGAAACATATTTTGTAATCCTCGACAAAAAATTATTAGCGATAACGTCAACAATGCTAAGTAATGTGAGTATTGCAAAACGCTAATGTGTGTTGTAAAAAATTTCTAGTAAAAAAAGTTAATGGGGAAATGCCAACCAATTCTAGACACAGTGTTAACAGTTACTGAACTTTAGACGTCTTATTTCCTGACAAAAATGTTAAAGAAAGAAAAGGTAAAATGTACAGTTCAGTCAGTGAATCCTGCATATTTTCTATGTAGATACGGTTGCAAGTTGCTACATGACTCAAACATTAACCTAGAAACTCGAATCATATTCGTCAATGGCCCCGTCAGAGACATTCGTAAGAATTTCATGCCCCGCGCCAAACCAGTATAGAAATATCTAATCTGTCAGCTGTCTACAACCGATTACTCAGATCAATGGTTAAAAATGACATCGAATGAATGAGACCTGTACGTCACAGCGAGGAATCTACTTCTTCGAAACTTGTATATTGGCTTTGCAGAATCACAAACTAAAGAACTGTAGCAAATAACGGAAACCACATCACTTAAGTAATTTCGACTACAATTAACAACTAAAATGGATAGCTCATCTAAATAGAAAAAGAAAATAATCGCATGATCAATATACTGACGTTAATTAAACAAGTGGTTAGTAAAGAAGCCCCATCAATACGGGAATAACATTTTTTCTCCATTTTTTTAATATAAAATTAAATTGCATCACTATAACTGGCAATTGTCTGAAGAATTTTAATCTCGGAAGGAAACGCGTCATTAATAAAAATTTTGCTTTCGTCCTTTTTTTTTTCTTAATTACAAAGGCAGTTTTATTCTTTAGATTCAGTATCTAATTTGCAAAGAAGATCGCATTCGAAACATTTTCACGTTCCTATTACAGCCGCACGATCCAGACCGGGGTTAGATCAAATGCTCATTATGTCGAATCAAAAGTGTGAAGAAGCAAATCTTTTAAACGAAGCATTAGGAATAGAATCTAGTCGCAAGTTTATGAGAACATGGATGCGTAGCTGCTGTGAAACAGGAGGCCATCTTCGTCGAATTATTTCACGAAGAAATCTAATAATATTACAAAATGGGTGAAACATGTCATTTCCAACTGTCCCATGATAAATAGTATGAAATTGAACTAGGTTCTCCAGTGAGCATTCCAATTTAATCAACCTGTTCAATATCTTGGAATTGAGGGCACTAACGCGGCGATAATTTAATTTACAGGCAAATGTAAGCAGATCCATTCGAAGCCTGCATTCAAAACCTATCGCGATTTTTTGTTGGATTTATTGTGAATATGCTTTTACCCACTTCCAAATGCCGAACATGTCTGATGCCTGTTCGTCTGAGAACTTGGAATCATCGTGTTCCTGTTAGAAGCTCCGTTCTTTCTTGAAGATGTTTCAGGTAGACACATCAAACAAAGGAGACTTACCGGTTTTTTTCCGCTTCAATTTAAAAAAAAAAACTTTTTGGAAATGGCGTTTGGAAGAATAATATAGAAATAGTAAAAATAAATAAACATGAATATATCGTTGGAAACTCTGTCTGCATAATTCTAAGTTAGATTATTTGATTTCGTGTGCAGATGCCAAAACTATTTGCGGATTGATAGGAATGGTTATGAATATTCTGGGTTTTCTTTTAATTAAATTTTAGGTTATAAAGACTTATTGGATAGCACCAATGTTATATTGAAAACATTGACATGCCTAATAAAAGTCTGTTTTGTGTGGATAGGTTCATCTCTGGCCAACCATTTACTTGAATATAAACGCTATAAAAGAGACATAGACATTTTGAAGTGATTTCCATCAAACGACTGTCAATTTAATGGTTCTTACAATTTTTCCCATTTTTAATAACAATTTTTCAAGTGCGTGATCCTATCTTGGATGATCTATAAATACCTGTAAAATATAATGGATCTTTACTTAAATGCCAATTCAGCTTCTTCAATTCTTCTACGTAGCGTTTATCTTCAGGACGCTGGTAATCATGTCTCTCCGCAATTTACTGTCCTTTGTGGCTCTTAATAAATTTGGGACATTTTGCTATCTCTCCTAAACATTGTTCTGCGATCCACTCGTTAGGTAGGGTAAGCTCTGTTTACATTTGTCTCTCTTTCCTTCAGTAAGTGTCAAATTTTCCAAGCCTCCTTTCCTCATGATGTGTTCTAGAAATTTCAATTGTCGCTTTCGGATGTTAATTATGAGTGTCCATGAGGTTATTTAATTAAGCATTGTTCATCAGTGGGAAAATTTGTTTTTTCCAATATCAGTTTTATAATTAATTACATATATACAGGTCCTTAGTATGACGATAAACTACGTCCGACAGCAAGGCCCCAGATCAGGAGGTTTTGAGGAGCGTTGAACTATCTCTTCATTGTTATTTCCCAGGTCCAACCTGACCTGGCGTGGTAGCACCAGTTAGGGTCCCAACCATGAGAAAATAGTTAACCCGTAAACACTGTTCAAAAAGTATAAAAAAAGTTTTTTAAAGTAATAATAAAATAATTAAAATAAATAAATAAAGTAATTATTGTAAAATAATAAATACCAGCAATGCATGTTTGAAAAAATACTACCAGAAATACATTTTTAAAAATAAAATATTACTAGCAATGCATTTAAAAAAAAAAACAATTTTTGAAAAAGAAATTACCAGCAGTACATTTAAATTTTGACATAAAACGTCTTTAAAAATACCTCAATGAAACCTGACCTACAAACTGATTTCTTACAACGAATACATATTGTATTCATACGAAACCTACCCTAAAAAAACTTGTCGGCATTAAATAACCAATTGAGGTTGACTTGCCGTAAAATAAAACAAAACAAAGGAAAACAAACATATATGCATTTTATTTTCAAACAAAACCATGAAGATTTTACATGTATTTAAGATATAGAGACAGGACTACACTCATTATAAATGAGTAAGTTGGTGAAAACATTGAAATATCGGGTAAGTCTATTTTTAATCATACATATTTGTCCGCTATTCGACTAGTTAACATAAAGACAGAAACATCAACTTTTCCCATGAAAATAGATTGTCTATACGGCTAGGAATGTAATTAAAATAGTTTTTGAGCATAAGTGAAATCTTTGCGAAACAATGCGCAAAATGTTTATAGTAGCAGTTCTCAACACAATTATGCCTTAAAACTATGAACAAAACAGAAAGCAATGTTTTATGCAAAAGATTATTGAACGGGAACAAATTTTCAAATCATCTACATCAAATTTTAGGTCCGGTATCATACAACACAATAGTTATCTATTAAGACAATGCGGTGTTTTTATTTTTAATTAACGATAATAAATGCAGATGTGATAAAACTTTGAATAAATCTGTGAACATCTACATAAATCGGATATTAAAATTTACATTTAAAGGGCGCACCTTTGTATCTTGGACATTTCAATGTGATTTTTCCCCTTTTCTTCTAGAAAGAAGATCACCATTTTAGTATACATTAATGCATTCGCGCAAGTAAATGTGCTACTAATATGTTTTCCATCTCATTAATATATTCAATATATATATAGATATATTATGATATGCTATGATATATTACAGACTAAAAGTGGGTAAATTAATGACACAATGTAAAAAGTATATATATATATATATATATATATATATATATATATATATATATATATATCAATAAGACGGTTACTCTTACTACCAAATACAAGAAAAATAAACTTCAAAGACAAATTTAAACCAGCACAAAACAATTCATAACCCCATAAACATAAATACACACCATATACACATAGTGCTAATGCTTGCTAACTGGACAACACACACACACACACACACACACACGCACGCACGCACGCACGCACGCACACACACACACACACTCACACACACACACACACACACACACACACACACACAAACACACACACACACAGGCACCATAAAAAATAGATGTATTTTCGATGTAGTTTTCCTTCTAATAATGTAATATGTATGTATGGAGAAAAATATATGCACATATACTGGTAAA
>OZ038486.1:62086317-62128817 GCA_964036315.1 Acanthosepion esculentum | reverse complement strand
TATATATATATATATATATATATATATATATATATATATATATATATATATATATATATAGTCAATGAATGAAAACATTTTTTTAATTAATCTCTGATTTTCACCTCGAGATCATTTACTTAGACACTGATGGCTTTCATGATATTTGAATTAATCATTGTTATTTTTTAGATATTTTCAAAAGAATATAACATTTAAAGACATGTCTTTTTTCAGTATAAACATAAGAAATGATGATTAATGTCTTGAACTTCTTTGATATCTGACAGTTTTCTTTCTAATGTTGATCTACAAATGGGTGCGGTACAATAGAAAAGAAACGATTTCAAAATAAAAAAAATAATATCTGATATTTTGTCATTTCTTACGAGGTGAACTTTTTAACATCGCCTTGTATTGACTTACATATATTCTTTTTTTCTTTTGTTTCATATCTGATGATTTATCTTTGTACTAATTTAGCCATTTGTTTTCGCTTCTTTTATTATTATTATCTTTGTATTTTCTTTATACAGTTAATGTTTTACGTAAATATTTCCTGTCTATACATACTTTCTTTCTTGCGTTTCCTTTTTTCTTTCTAAACAGCTATAATTATTCAGTTTTTTCTTTGCTATTTCTATATTTGAATTTAGTTATTCTTTCATGTATATTTTTATACTCTATTTCTTTCCTTTTTTCTTTTTTCCTTTCTTTATCTTTATGTATCTTTCTTTCTCTTTCTTTCTTTATATTCTGTATCTTTCTTTCTGTTTTTCATTTTTATATATCTGTATCTATCTTTCTTTATTCTTCTTCCTTTATAGTCTGTACCTTTCTTTCTGTTTTTCATTTTTTATATATCTGTATCTATCTTTCCTTCTTTATTTCTTTGTCTTTTTGTATCCTTCTTTTTTTCTTTATTTGTCTTTCATTATCTATCTTTCTTTCTTTTTGCTTTCTTTATCTTTCTGTGTCTATCTTTCTTCCTTTATTTCTGTTTAGTGATCTACCCTTTTAAAACAAATGGACTCACCCAGGGTATACATATACTACTACCAGTGAATACGCGAACAGTCAAGTCAAGTAGGAGTCTGCAACAGCGTGAACGGCGACGTCTTCTCTGTTAGACAGTCGAACTCTCTGCCTCTGAGCAGAGAGGAACCTGGACGAGGCTCCGCCGAAGGGCAGAGCCTCGTTCGGGGAGGTTGACCAACCCGATCCCGTTTATACAGGATCTACGGGTTGTTTTTGGCCGACCCTACGGGATCGGGAATACCCCACTTTAAACCCGACCTTGTGCCACATCTATCCCTCGTGGGGGGCAGTAAATACTGTCAAATCAAGTAGGAGTAGTAGTGGAACGTTGAGTCGGTCGGTAGAATAACGTACCGTCGAGAGTCACAGACACGAGCACTTAGACTCAGTAAGAAGTCATATAGCGATACCTCGATTCCAAAGACTTTATATATATTTGTCAACTAAACCCGCATTCCTGGAACTACTAACATGTATTACCAGTTTGTATTCGAAAGTTAATACATTTATTTCCTATATTCATTCTTGGCATTTGTTATTATTTGATACCGGATTTCATCCCGGAATACACAACAATTTCTTTTTAAACATATAAACTTATCCATTGGCTTTCTTTCTTTGCTATTTCTATATTCCTACTTAGTTATTGTCCGTATATATATATTTCCTTCTTCATTTATATCTTCTTTCTTTCTTTCTTAACACATATAATTGTTCACACGTTTTCTTTTTTTGCTATTTCTATATTCATACGTCGTTATTTTTCCATATATTTTTTCATTCTTCATTTCCATGCTTTAGTTGTCTCTTTCTCCTTTTCCTTATTTTTTTCTCTCTCTTCATCTTCCTTAACACATAAAATGTTTCATTGGAATTCTTTCCTTGGTATTTATATATTGACACCTTTATTACTTTCCATATATATATTCACTCTTATTGTTTTGTCTTTCGTTCGTTCTTTCTTAACACATATAATTACTCATTCGTTTACTTTCTTTGCTATTTACATGTACACATTTCTTTTCTTTTTTTCGTATATATGTTTCATTTTCTTTTCCGTTCTTTCTTTATTTCATTTTTCTTGAAAATAATATATTTACTTGGATTAAACCTATGGTTATCTCAATACGAAATGAGTTATTATTGCAAAGTGAAATCACCCTCACACTGCAAAAATGTGCAAAATCAGAAAATCGTGCTTACTGGTAACGAATATATCTTATTACCGATTATTGCAGTAGTTTAAGTAAATAACTGGTGTCCTTACTCTATAATTTCGTGTTGAATGTATTTACAGTTATTATGAGGTTTCCTACAATTTCCTTCCTTTTATGTATACGCTATTGCTTTCGGTTATTAAACTTTTCTTTACATCACAAGATGATGTTTGGCAGAGGTTTCAAAAACAACTCGCTAATCTTCGCCATAGATAATCACAGTCAGACCAATTTACTTATGTATCTACAACTTCAAGATCGACGATACTATATGTGGAGTTATTTACATTGCCTTCAAAAGAATAATTTATTACCATGGTGGTTGTTATTGGTGTTTAGTGACTGCATCCAATCGACCGAAACAGTCATCGATTGGAGTCCTTATTGCGCGCCACCTGCAAGCAAAGAAAAATCGATGCGATAGAGAAGTTACTTATTTACAGAGTACTGACGTTGTATATTTTATGTACTAATGCATTTTATGAATTTAGGTAGAGTTTATTCTACTGTAATAAACGAGAAGTAAGCATTCGAAAAAGCATTCATTAAAAAAGTATAGATGAATAATTAGGAAAGCCAAAAATCAGATATGAAAGACATCCGACATTTCATATATTTTATTTCATTGGTTTTGACATTTTGTTCATTTTCATGTTTAAGTAGTTTAAAAAAGATTCTTCAGTATCACATGTGTAATGAAAACATGATATATATATATATATATATATATATATATATATATATGTGTGTGTGTGTGTGTGTGTGTGTGTGTGTGTGTGTGTGTGTGTGTGTGTGTGCGCGCGCGCTCGCGCATGTGTGTGTTATATTATATTTTATTATATATATATATATGTGTGTGTGTTTTTCTCCAATTTAATGGATACCGTTATCTGAGAACAGTACATGAAATAAACACTGTTTAAATAAACAGGATATTCCATTTAAATACGGGTATCCAGTAAAAATAACGTTTAAAATAGTGTGTATATATATATATATATATATATATATATATATATATATATATATATATATATATATATATATATATATATATGAATGATAGGATATAATAAAGAAAAAATAGGAATCGCTTATAAATCTAACATGTTTCACATATTAGTTTCATCAAAGAGTGAGGTATGGAGAAATAATAAAAAGTGAAACATGTTAGATTTATAAACGTTTCCTATTTGTACATTATCCTATCATCCTATATTTGATTTGCATTTGATCCCAATTCACACACACACACACACAAGATGCGATGGGTAAATAGTCGCATTTATATTATTATTTTCGCGCCTACACGTTTGTTGTATTTTTATTTTGTCGGCTGAAAATTATAGGGGGGCAGTTGGGCAACGTCTGAGTGAAAAAGCGCACGATGAAGGAATTCACTAAGCCAGAATTTTAGAAAATGCATGCTATATTACTTGGTATTCCCACCAGCAGCTCCAATACGAATATTTCAGAGTGTTTGAGTGCCCATCTGAGAACAGTACAGAGGATCTGGATAGTGTTGGTTAAGTCTAATGGCGATTACGAAGGGTTTGGTGTGATTCCTAGTTAGGAGTACATTATGCCTCCATTCATCTTCCCGCAACGCCTCAGAATCAACATAGAGCCCTACATCAAGTGCCTTGCGGAAGTAGTGCGGCCCCGACTCAAGAGGGTGGCTGCTGGAAAAGCCTAAGTTTGGCAACAGGACTCTGTACCATGCCACACAAGCAGGAGAAACCAGTCTTGGTTGTCAAACAATTTCTGCGACCACATTTCTCCTTTATCTGGCCACGTAACTCCCTTGACTGCAGCCTCCTTGATTATTATGTTTGGGGCTCATTTGAGCAAGGGACCAAAAAAAAACTCCTTTTAACACCAAAAATGAACTAAAGGCAAGGATTACGGCAGCATTCACTAAATTAAAAAAGGGATATGTTCAGACGACGTGCATGAAATTCAGAAGTCATCTGGAGACCGAGGTTGTAGCCAATTGTTTTGTGTAATTTTGGCAAATATTTCTTTTAAAATGAGATATCAATTTTATTTTCATTTTTGCGTAATTTACACGACAATTTATCCATTGCAACCTGTATGTGTTTGTGCGTTTGCTTATATTGTTCATAATTCGCTATATTTATAGGGGAGAGTATTCAAACACGGTAGTTGTAAAAATACAAATAGGAACCGCCATGCATGGTGATGATAATTTATTTTCGGAAGTGCTGATATCCACTTAGTGATTTCTATGTTCACAGTGTTCATATATACATACGTATATATATATATATATATATATATATATATATATATATATATATATATATATATATATATATATATATATATATATATGTATATGTGTGTGTGTGTGCATGTATATATTTAAATGTGCGTATATATATATATGTATGTGTATACATGTATATATTTATATATGTGTGTTTTATATATATATATATATATATATATCTATGTCTGTGTATGCATATATATATATATATATATATATATATATATATATATATATATATATATATATATATATATATATGAGAGAGAGAGAGAGAAAGAGAGAGAATGATAGAGACATGGTAATAGTATGTTCCATTATAAGGAATCATTCGATATTTATTGACCGAGCAGTCAGAACCGCTGTCGGTCGAAATTTATAAAATCTTTCTCTTCAAGCAAATTTTGATGATATTATACTTCTCAAGTCCTCTAGCTATTATCCGTCATTTTTGTATTGATGAGGGCTTCCTTGCTCGATGTAGTGTTTCGTCAGCATCTTGATTATTCTCTTTACGGAAAAAAATAATCTGGACCCCCCATTTTAGTTATTGCCACAGGTGAAATGCCTCAAGATATGGGATTTCTGCTATCCAGTACCTTACGTTTTTTTCAATTTCTATGACACCAGTCCTCGATGTTCGAATATTGATGGTTCTCACGGAGTGCTACATATAACTCGCCCTAAAACATTTGTAACCATCGATCTGAGAAAGCCGTTATAAACAGTCGATATTTTAGATATTTCCAAACGAATTTTGCGCCTTATGAAATCTTCGAGATGATGAGAGTAATTCCCTGATTCTATTCAAGTTTATGCTTTAAACTTTTTTTCCCGAAGAATCGGCCGACATCGGACAGTGATTATTTTTCAAAACAAATTCTATATAAATGAAATAAAACGTGATTCTTCTTAATCGATTGTATATTTTCACAAGTCGTTTTTATGTCTGAATCCTTATTTGTTAATCTCTATTATTTGCTTAATTATTTTCTATTTTTTAGCAACCAACCTATTTTCAATACAAATTTAATAAGAACTAAGAATAAACTGAATTAATATCCGATTTAAACATGCTGTACCGAAACTAAGGAGACTTTAATATTGTGTTGTATTGTTGTAATATTCTCAGGCGAGTTATTTGTTAATAAAAATTGCTATTTTGTTTACTTTTTTAATAAAAATATCATTTTATTTTCATGTTATTAAAATAGGTGTGGATAATTATACGCTCTGGAATAATCATTTAAAAATGTTATTGTTGAATTGTTAGATTTCTTTTTTCATAATAAATATTGTTTAAAAAACGCCTGATAATTATGCACCAACCGAATTATATTCGTTATGAAAGCCAAGCGCTAACTTACACTTTCACAAATAATGGGTGTCATCAATTAAATACCTAACTGACACAATCATATATATTTTTTACTACGAATATTATTTTTAATGTCTACACGGTTTTGTTTTTCTATCTCAGTGTTTTTCTCCTTTTGGAATACAATTTAATTTCGGTTCTTATTAAGTTAACTGTTTTAGATAAAACTGCAGGGCTAGAAATTCAAACTGGTGTACCCACAATATAATGTTTATAACAACAAGAAGTAAAGTCGGAAAAAAATGCTTTTAACAAATAATAAATATATAAATATAAATATATATATATATATATATATATATATATATATATATATATATATATATATATATATATATATATATATATATATATATATATACATATATATATATATATATAAATATATATACATATATATATATATATATATATATATATATATATATATATATATATATATATATATATATATATATATATATATATATATATATATATGCGGGTAGGCAGAAGGATAGGAAAGAACACGTTAGGTAAATAATCCATAGTTCTTTAGTATTTTTGTTTTTATTTTTAAAAAGACAGTACTCCATACAGAAGTAGAGCTTATTATAAGCGTAAACCAAAAGTTAGCTTATTCCTAAATTTTCGCTTGAGGAGGAAGCGGGACTTAACACCTCAATTCAACTAAATTTCAATAATTATATTGAGGGTCTCGGTTCTCGCTTTTGAAACATGAGAACTCTTATGTAGCGAAGGAATCATATTTAAAACAAAATTAAATATATATATATATATATATATATAAATACCAATATACTTATATATATATATATAAATAGAGTTTTATATATGTATATATATATAAATATATATATATATATATATATATATATATATATTTATATATCAATAGAGTTTATATATATATATATATATATATATATATATATATATATATATATATATATATATATATATATATATTTATATATTGTCGTCAAAATGACGCAAAAATGAGAATAATATTGTAATCTCATTTTAACAGATATATTTACTAAAATTAAGCACAACTACATTGAAATACTAAAGAGTAAATTTATTCAATAAAATCACCGCCAGATGACCTCGGAATCTCCTGCATCTCTTTTGGAAGGACTCATTATTTAAGTTGATGAATGCTTCATAATCATTGCCTTCAGTACATCTTTTGTGTTACGAGAAGTTTTATTGGTCTCTCGCTAAGCAACGCCCAGAACATAATAATCAACGAGGTTGCAGTCTTGAGAGTTACGTGGTCAGATGTAAGGAGCCACGACTGAGTTCGCCTTCTGTTGTGACATGGTGCAGAGTCCTGTTGCCAGATATACGGTCTTCCAGAAGCCACCATCTGGATCCAGGACAGCACTTGATATCGACCTCCATGTTGAGCCTGATGCCCTTACCAACAAATTCGGGAGTTCTTTTCGTATCAGAACGATCAGTGTGACTTTGCCGAGCTGCTGACCCATCGTAATCTCCATTATACTCCGCCAATTCTTTCCGAATCATCTGAAGACTGTTCCCAGTTTGACACCAAAAAACTCAGAATTGTCCGTGTTGGAGCCTCCGGTGCGAATGCCAAAGAGTACAGCAGGCTGTTTTCAAATTTCTGTCGGAGGGAATTGCTTCATTTTGCTCTTTTTTCTCATAGACGCTGCCCTACTGGACCGACTGTACTGTTTAGTTGACAAAATCAAAAATAACCAAATAACATGCGCGAAATCAAAAAAATTATATGGCGACAATTTACCCATCGCACCATTTTTATGAGATGATGCCATTCACCATCAATTACAAAAACGCATAGAGAATTGTGATTATACAGAAGAAATTACTTTTAACTTATTTTTTTTTCTTCAAGTCTGATGGTCACCAAAATCGTTATGCTTAACTCAGGAATTTTTCACACAATGGTTTATAGATTTGCTAAGTGGTCACACATATAATTAGGGAGTAGTCTCTCTGTGTTACCAAATTAAGATATCTGACAGTAGTCTGTGCTTTCAGTGTAATTTAGAAAGTACGACATTTTGTTTGTTCTGGAAAACAGAGGTCTCAGGCACATTAACATATTCTGTCTTGTAAAGGGCATCCATTTAAGTATATTAGTAAATAACAAGCTCGTTACTGTAAGAAATCAGTACGGGTGTGTTTGGCCGCTCGTTTGCCAAGTATGTCTCTCAGTTACGGTGGCTAGTCAGTCCTTGTTGTAGACGTCAGTTGTTGTATATTCCTGTTTATTTGACACCCATATCTCAGATGTATACCTCAACTATACTGATCTGAACTTGGTTACAGTTTATAACTTCATCACAGTTTTGTAAATGGGGCCTACAGTTCAAATTTCGAACCCGCGTCTCACGGTAGGAATGCTAGAGATCACGTGCTTACCGCTCTCTTTATATATATATATATATATATATATATATATATATATATATATATATATATATATATATATATATAAAGAAGAAATATAGTCTTAAAGTGTGCTATATTTATGGGATAAAGTGCTCAATATGAGAGATAGAGCCTGTGTAAATCTAAAAGTGAACATAAAAGTGAACATATATATATATATATATATATATATATATATATATATATATATATATATATATATATATATATATATGCGCAGTACGTAGTGGAAGGCACTCAATATCAGTGATATAGCTAACACATTCAATTGTACGGATATGAATTTGTGATCCGAGGTTTCATGCTTTTGCGACCATCAGACAAACTGGTTTGTGTTTTTAAAATTGGATATATTTATCCTCGTTTGACTATGTTTGGTGGGGAGAGATGGAATTTGCTTATCTATCTGTTTGGGATGACACTCTCATAGACATAGACACACATGCATACAGGTGTATGCATTTTAGTTCACACAAAAACATCCATATAAACTATCCGAGGCTAGGCGCACATATGCATCCATGCGTTCGGGTATACATACATACGCAGATGTAATTCTATTTCGTTGTCGTTACATTAGCTTCTATTATATGTAGCGATTTATATTTCACAAGCAGTTGCGTTGAAAATATAAACACCATCATCACCATGCAAACAATAGAGAACACAGCTTAACCAAAGTGGTGGTGAAAGAGCAGACCGATAGGAGTGTATATGCGCGTCTACATGTGTAAGGAAGTGTAAGTTTGTCTGACGGCACACGCGGTAGATCTAAAAAGCTTCAAGAACACTCATACCTGCTCCTTTTTGAAAGGAACTTCACTACATATAATGAAAGTTAAGGTGTCGACAGCGAAATAGAATTATATATATATATATATATATATATATATATATATATATATATTTATATATATGGGGGTGTATGTGTGTGTGTGTGCGTGTGTGAGTGTGTGTGTATATGTGTGCATGTGATAATTATCAGTATGCATTTATTTATACATTCCTTTTCCCATATGTAGTGGGAAGAGGGCTAAATCAAGTTAGTAATTTTATGATTGATTACTTTCTTTTGTCATTTAATAATCTACAAAATTGAAATATTTATCTGTATTTAGACAAAATTGTAACCAGTTCCTTTACTCCCATGTTTCTTTTATTGTAGTCTCATTTGTTCAAGCCCTTCATGAAAGACACTCGGATACCTTTGTCTATTCAGTGATTGCCTTGCTTCAACTTCAAATACACATTGTCGTCGCGATCATTCTGTTGCTAAACTTTTACTCCCGAGAGTTATTTCCATTTCACTGTTATTTTATACATCTAACGTTTTTCATATGAAAATACATTTAGCAAAACGCTATTCATATAATACCAGGAGTAATTAATAAATCATTGATACAAAGGAACGTCTAAAAAATATAATGGAAACAAAATGTTTAAACTGGTCATTGGACTCTATTTAATTTTTGAATCTTTATCACCGTTCTATCGAATTTCCATACATTGTTTCAGGACTTTGCTTCATTGCAACTCAATATTATATATTCCTGACAATAGCCTGCCATTTTGTCTGCACGGGTACATTAGTACTAATACAAAATCATAATATATATATATATATATATATATATATATATATATATATATAAATAAAGTAACTGGAACGAATAAAAACGTATTCAATAGATTTCACGATGGAACATCAAATATAATCTATTAGTTAATTTGTAGCGACAGTATTCAGTCGCTTTCTGTAAATATGTTTCAACCTTGACATCTTCTGGAATTGTGTATCGCATGAAAGAATTTGTCACATTGTTTACCTAAGAACAAGATAAAGAAACAATCGTAAAGCAATGGCTTGAAACATGCAAAGAACTCGTGGAAAAATCGAGGGCAGTTCACAGTCGAGTCACGTTGCTTCTACATGCAAACAATCAAACCAGTCGTCCACAAATAAAGTTCTGCTCCTTGACCGATCATTTTCTTAAGAGATATGATGGTTACTAATTATTGTATATTGTATATTTGTGCTCTCTACAACGTTCCTTAGTTCTCAGCATGAAGGTTGTTACTACTACGACAGTTAATCGTCAACTGTTATACCATACTTCATACCAAGCATATTAACTAGTAATTCTAGATTAAACCACTTAGTTTGTTACATTCTACAATGATATTAGTTTACACGAATTATATTATTTAATACATCTTTCTGAGAAAATTTATTATAATATATATATATATATATATATATATATATATATATATATATATATATATATATATGCATTTGTTTAAATTGTTCACAATATGGAGTCTGAGTGCAAAATAATCGTAAGCAATAAATCTAAACTACAAACTAAATACCATGCTTGCTATTGGTGGGTGAAGGGTAAAATTAATTTAATCGTGTGTCTATTTGTATTTCGCACTCAAAATTATTAGTCGGTCTCTGTTTATACATACATACATACATACATACATACATACATATATATATATATATATATATATATATATATATATATATATATATATGTGTGTGTGTGTGTGTGTGTGTGTGTGTGTGTGTGTGAATAATAAGAAAATGAAAATTTAGCAGACGTGTTTGGTTCTTCAATGGATTTATCAAAGCTAATGATAGGATATTATTTTGTAGCAAGTATTTATAGATAAAAACAAAAATGTTATTTTTTCAAAATTCTCAAAGTTAAGAATGCTCAAATATATACATCAGCCTAGGTGCAAAGTATAGTAAATTATGGAAAATTCTATGTGACGTAATTTAATGTTTAATAAACGAAAGTGATATATATATATATATATATATATATATATATATATATATATATATATATATATATATATATATATGGCGGACTCTTCTATCGTGAACGATAAATGAGGGTCAGCATTGGATGATGCCTTTTGTTTTACACATGCATGCAAACAAAGACTAAGTTGAGAAAATCAGTTAATTTCATATTTTATTTGTGGTGTTTTCTTAAGTGTGATACTAGCCCAGCCTTGCTGCGAACGACAAAGCCGCACTGACAGTTGAAATTTGTTAAAGCAGGATTTTGATGGCATCTCTGCATCAAGAGCTTGACGAAGCCGATTACGGTGCTTCAGTCTACCGTCTTCGAAACCCTTTACCTTAATGAAACATGTCTTACACCACTCATTTCGGTTTGATGCTTGGTCTTCCCAGGTTTTCAGATCAAAGTTGAGATGTTTCAAATTGTCTTTCAAGAATAAGAATAAACGTCCAACTGAACGCTTGGAGTTTGGCAGTTGCCCATAGCCAAATATATATATATATATATATATATATATATATATATATATATATATATATATATATATATATATATATATGTGTGTGTGTGCGTTTGTGTTACTATAATGTATATGTCATTTTAAGCCTGTCTAAACAGAGTTCCAACGTTCCGTAGTTTTATTTCTTTCATGGGGGCTTAGGCTAAATAGATTTTTTCGTTGTAAATTTTGTAGATAACCATTCATAAGGAAATCCGAGGGGATACTAAAAAAGAACAAGAAAACTACTTCTAAATAAATTCTACTGATTATTATTTTGCTCACATTTAGGAAAGGGAGTCAATTGCACACCTTTTCAACATGAATATTTTATTATCTATTTTCTTCTATCTAAAGCATCACAAACCAAGTACTGAACCATATAAGAAAAACACATTACTTTAAAACATTCAACAACAGCAACAATTGAAAACAATAGGGCATGTAACTTGTGGATAAAATAACAGCACAATAATGATGTTGATATTCAAACTAGTTAAGCAAATTTTAGAAAGGAAACCCACATATACTGTAAAGAGCAATAACAGTTACTGAACTTGAAGAAACCATTTTCCGGCAAATTCTTTTAAGAAATAGATTTTATAAATTTCCAACGGAAATTGCACTATCTGTTCGGTAAATGTCGAATCTTTCCTTATACGGAAACGATTAACATTACCCTATCATTTGAATGCATTTCAAATTTATTTCTTCTTGCGTTTTCCCATTGTATAATTTTTCTTTTGGATTTTTTTTTCCTTCACTTATTTTTTTGTTAATTTTACCGCTTCTTTTTTGTGTTTCTATTTTCTTCTCATGTTCCTCTTTTTTTTCTTTTTGCTTTTAATTTTCTTTTTAATCACTTTCAATTTTTCTTTCTTTTTTACACCATTTCGTATTTTCTAGAAATTTCACGGCTTATCTGTTTGTTTTTTTTTATGATGAATCTTAAGTTAATTATTACATAAATTCCTTTCGTGTTCTCAGACTATAAAATACCATTAAAAATTCCCTTATTGCATCAATATTTGAGCTCCAACAAAACATGCAATAATAATCGAAAGTATGTCTGCAGGTCATTATTCAAAGGAGGCGGTGGGTACAAATGAAAACATCTAAAATTGAGGTGTTTTTTTTTTCATTTTAGTGAAGCAGAGGTTAAAGACGAATTATATCTTAGATGCGGCACACGGACGAAAGTATGGGGCACCTAGTGAGGATCGAACTCAATTTTCAGCCATAACTTTTCTAGCGAGACAAGCTTGCCAACCATTACACCACGTGGGGGCGCCTAAGAAGAGAGTTATAATGCCTCTTTATAACTCCTTTCTTTCTTTCATTGATTCTTTCTGTCTTTCTGTCCTTCCTTTTCTCACAGAAACTAAAGCGCGTATTTGAGATATTTTTTTCCCGTCTTGTGATCAAAAGGGTATAGGCCATTACTAATATGCTATTGACAGGGAGTAAGATCCATGATAATTAAGCAAAGACTTAAGGAGGAAGAAGACTTATACTATGATGATCCCTTACTTTTTATTTCCTTTTTTCATTTATTACGTCATTCGTTATGAGCATCCTAAAACGTCTTCGTCCATTTTATATGTTCCTTTCTACTTTTTTTCTCTCTAATTCTTTCTTCCTGTTTTTCTTTCATTTACATTTTTATTTTATGTTTCATTCCTTGACCTACGTTCTACATAGCCTAATGGGTTACGGCTACATCACGTTGAAACACCGGCTCCCGTACAATCATCGAAGTTAAGCAAAGTAAAGACTGGTCAGTACCTAGATGGGTAACAGCTTCGGATTACATAGTGCTGTAAGCTTGTATGTGCGGTTGGCGTAACTGATAATGGCTTGGTATTGTTAATTGGAAACCTGCGTTCCAATTCCAATCGGGTTCGTTATATTCACTTACGCGCAAATAACATTGAGAAATGGTATTATCCTCCGCTTCTCTCCCGACCTATGGGTTAATTAGTAAAACTTGTACTAACTAAATTAATTATTATCTTGCCCCCCCCCCTCACAACTTCTTCCGACCGAAAAATATCCCCTGGCTTTAAATAACCTGTAATGGGTGGATAACCGCTCTCTCCCCAAAACAAAAAAAATAGTCAATGTATGTTTTTCCTTAGTCTATATGTTTTTCTTTCATTTGTCTTTGCTTTCCTTTTCATTTCTTTCATACAAATTTTAATTGTTGTTTTATTTATCTTTCCTTTTCATCGTTTCTTTTCCTGTCTCGTTGTTTTCTCTTTTCTTCCTTGTAACTTCGTTGTTTATTCTTATTTTCTATTTCTGCTTCTCTCTTTTATTCCTTCATTATATCTTTTTATATTAAAATAAAAAAAACTACTACTTGTTATATAGTCTAATTACATTCCTTTTCACCTAATCGAATGCAATCCTCTCTTCTCTGTTCGTATTTCAAACATCAGCTCTCTCTCTCTCCCCCTCTACCGTCTCTCTCTCATTCTAATTCTGTCGATATCTCCCTCTCGTTCTTTATTTATCCCATCTTTTGAGATTTCGTTTTTCACCTCTTTCGTTTTCGTTTTTCCTTCCACTCTGTTTACTTGTCTCTTTGATGACTATGATTAGAGATAATCCAAGCGAAATAATATGAAAAAACTTAATGAAAACATTTTCGTCTAGCATGATCGGAGCGGCTCCCAGTAGGCGACAGAGAATCTCTGCTGTACAATATGCCATCATTAGGGCTGTCCAAAAGACTTCCATAGGTTTTTTTCTTGCCGAGTGAGTTTGATGAATGGAGATTTCAGTCGCCTTGAACACCTTTTAATTAAAAAAAGAAAATATTTCTCTTCTCTAATATTTAAACATGAGGTACTACCTTGGACGCTAAGTGAATATTGTCGATTATACGTGCTTATAAAAAAGGTTTAATAATTTGTATGTTTGTGTAATTTTATTGTAAGATTTTCAGTGGAAGCACATGAATGCTTATTCCTCTATCTTTCTACGTCTAAGTTTCTCTCTCTCTATTTCTCTATCTCTCACTGTCTCTCTCTCACTCGCTATATATATAGATATATATACATACATATATATATATATATATATATATATATATATATATATATATATGGATAAAGATATACTAAACTATGGCTTATAATTCGCTATATATATATGTGTGTGTGTGTGTGGGTGTGTATATTTGTGTGTGTGTGTCTGTGTGTGTGTGCGTAGTTTAGTTGTGGTACAAGGCCGAAAGTATCCCAGTGAGGATCGAGCTCAATACACACTCAATAGTAATTGAGCTAGCATAGAGATGCTTGCTAACCCGTAATCTCTAACTTTCTCTTTCTGTCTGTCGGTCTCTCTATCTCTCTGTCCCTCTCTCTCTGTCCCCCCTCTCTCTCTCTCTCAATATATATATATATATATATATATATATATATATATATATATATATTTATATATATATATATATTTATATATATATATATATATATATATATATTTATATATATATATATATATATATATATATATATATATATATATATATATATATATATATATATATATCTTGAACGATAGATTAATATTCTTATGTTTTTATTATTATTATTTCATTTAGATTCCTCGACTAGTTTCGGCCAACATGGCCATCATCGGGAGAAAAAATGTTTCTGCTTGCTGGTAGCAGTAAACAACAGAAATGAATGTCTTATATATATATATATATATATATATATATATATATATATATATATATATATATATATATATAGCAATGCACAAATACTGGGCATCCATGATGTTAGATTATAAACTAATATTTTCATTCTTATTTTCGTGTTCAGGGAAATGCCTGCCCACAGGCACTTAAATGTATTTTTTCTCTCAGTTATATATATATATATATATATATATATATATATATATATATATATATATATATATATATATATATAAAACAGCAAATATTATTTTAAAACCTTTTATGTTGTTTTCTAAACCCACAGAGCTTTTGGTATTCAGTTTGAAAAATTCCTAAGAAGCAAGTCTGAGAGAAATCTTTAGCCATTTAAGTCAATTAGGACGATTCATGGATTGTCTCTTAGACTTTTAAAACTCTCCGATGCTCAATTATTAAAATGCGAATCCTTGTATTACTCGAGCAAAAATGTTGTCAAAATTCCCGTTCATTTCTTGTCTACACAGGGATTAGACCCAGTGATGCAAATAAACTCTCTCTTGCTTAGTAGGACCAACATGAAGTCATGTAACACATTAATATCAACTATTTTTATGCAGACATACATGCGCTCACAAATAACCCCAAACATACACACGCGCGTACACACACACACACACACACACACACACACACACACACACACACACACACACACACACACACACACACATAGATATTCTTTGATAAATGCATGTCTCAGGTCTGGAACACATCATCTGTAATGATTTGGTCCGTGCACCATTAGGGATATGAGGTCATACATTAGCATATCACTTCTCTGCAATGAACCAATCGATATTGATCAGATATCAATTTGTGTGCTACAACTATTCTCATAATGGAACACTCCTAAGCCACTGTGACGAAACGGACTATTTTATAGGCAAACACACACAGACACACACACACACACACTTCCCCGACCCAAAATACTCTCCCCATGCATCTATAACCTGGAAAAGCCTGCGGGGACACGCAGGTGTTATATCGTAAGCAAAGATCACCTGTAGGCAATATTTGTACCCTAATTCTATCCCCTTGTCAAGCCTCAAATACTGGAGTAGTTTTAGTTCATATATTTATATATACATACATACATACATACATACTTTCGTTAGTATGACCGTTACGCCCCGCCAATTCATCATATATGATGTACAATTACGTTTTTCATCGGATGGAAAGACGCAAAAGACATGTTAGAAACTCTATTTCGTTTCAGTGAGAAAAAATGAAATAAATAAATTAGGAATTATTATAGACCTGTATAACGTATCCTGTCAATATCGAATATGGAGTATTCCTTTTTGATCACTTAGAAAGATGGACAAAACATATCAGAGACTCTCCGTGAGAACTTAGTGAAAAAATGAAAGAATGAAATGATGAATGAAAGAAGTGTTTAATGTCTGTTTCGTTAAAATAGAAGAAAGTTGTCAATGTTAAAACTTTTCGTTTGTACGCTCTTACTTTTGAAAATGACAACTAGTATTCTTATTTATGATCGTTATTGTAAAATGCTTACTGATGCGATTGGGGAATTTGTCAATAATTTATTGTCGTAGAACTGGCCATCAGCTTATTGAGTTATTACCTTAAGAATTAAGATGAATAAAAAAATTAAAATAAGAAAACCGGAATTTTTACTGGTATTTCCAATTCATAAACATATGGATTGCAAACGTCAGAATTACTGGCAGAATTCAAGAAAAAGTTTTTTTTTTGTTTATATTAAATATTAACATAGTAATTAAAATGATAAATCAATATATTTTTTATAAACTTATTCCGTATCCAAAGCATCCAACAATATCTTGAAGGTTATTTAAATTAAACTCAACTAACGTTTTAGCAAATGAAAAATAAATGTACACAGTTAATTAATCGAGCATCGTTTTAAAACCTGGAATAATCTGTTGTCTTTTCTTGTATTTTATCTCTAGATTGTTACATTCAACTAATTTTCTTCCATTCCTCTCAACAAATAATGTCTAATTTTTGGAGGTGCAGAGCATTTCTTTGCTCTGCTCACACCTTCAACTATCACACGAAAAGAAAGTTAGTCTGCTAAAGGTCTCGGCTTTCTGCTTGTCATCGTAAAACATAAATCATATTTGTCTGCAACCAAGTTTTAACTCAATCTTATGTATGATAATGTATGTTTGTAGATTCCTCAACATCACAAGTTTAGTTCCTTTGTATATTCCTTCAATCTGTGGCTCAAAATACCAATATATTGCTAGTTTCTCATGAATAATGTTATAGCTAAATCTATAAGAGGTTACTAGGTGTGGGCGAATTAGAAAACAAGTTTTATTAAGGAGCGACGACAAAATAAGAGTAAAAACGAAGACTGAAAAAAGCGATGTACATTGCATTTGCATTTTTGAAAATTAAAGATGGCTGTAAAGCATGGACACGGAAGAGAGTTCCACAAGCGAGAAGTGCGAGAAAATAAAATGTTAGCATAAAATGTACGGATACATCTGGCCAACTCAAATATATATTGGTGAAACCACGTCGCTACTATATTATTGCGATTAAATTTATGAAGTCTAGGTACACTGGTGAAGAGCTCATCCGGACCTTTGTCATAGAGGTAATTATAGAAAAGGCACAGTGAGGCAAATTTACGGCGGTGGAAAAGGGACTAAAGTGGAGACCCCAAATAAAATCACTGATTCTTTGGATTTTATCAATGATCTCTAAATATATATTGGGAGCGCCAGACCTTACATGGAAGCAATATTATAAGCATGGTCAAATGGTAGACTTAGAGAGAAAACCTTTCTAGCACGATACAGTGAAACAATATGTTTAGCAGCTGACCTAACAATGGATTCAATATGGTCTTTCCATTTCATGTCAGCCGAAAAGAGTAGCCCGAAACGGCGCAACGATTCATTCTCCTGGAGGTCATTTTTGACATCAACCGCCAATTTGAGCTTATCGGACCGATTCGACTTAGTATCGAGACGGGGTAAATGGTTGTGTAATTATCATAGATACCGAACCGAGTGTTAATATAATCGAGAAAGTCGTTAATGAAAATTAAAACCAAAGTAGGACTAAGACTAGAGCCCTGGAAGTACATTTATTAGTGCAAAGTCATCTAGAAAAGTGGCCATTCAGGACAACATTCATTTCGAGATTTGATAAGAAAGACCAGAGCAGTACGAAAATTTGGCGTGATACGCTGTAACTATTCAATTTGTGAATATGATTGTGATATGCATGCTGAACCTCATCGATACCTTTCGAGATATTCAAAGCAACAACTAGAGCCTCACCATTCTTATCTAGACCTTGATATTCGCATTTTACAATTATCGTCAGAACATCAGTAGTTGACCTGGAGAAACTATAGTACAAAATAACAATGCCTCTGTCTTGCTATTATGTATATATATATATATATATATATATATATATATATATATATATATATATATATATATATATTAACGTTAGCATAAAACGATGAGGATCAATTCAAATCATAGCCACAAAATATCACCATCCGATTATCAGATCAGCAGAAGTATCGTAGTGTGTTATAAAAACTGATTATCATTTCGTTGCCTTTATACAATGTAATACGCCAGGACTATATAGGATTTCACAGTGAGTATTGCAGAATCTTTACGAAGAATAACTCGTGTATTTGATTCCTATAAATTCCTCATAATCAAATACTCTTAATTCAATATATGCTTAAATATACTTGCCTTCTTTTCATTGCACTGAATGTAGGATTAACGATTGCGGACAAGCGACTCATTCACACATATTAGAACCTGTACAATATTTACATTAATCGGATCTTTGCCGCTATATTTATTACAACATTTCGGCCCTTGTAGGCTCCGGCCTTCTTCAGTTGGTTGGAATGTTGAACTGAACCCTTTATTTCGCTCACTGGAGTAGACTGTTCCACGTGTTTAATGGATATCAGTTATCTCCTGTTAATTCCCCTCTCCAAGTTCTCCACTGCCTTAACCGGGTATTGAACTCACAGTCTTTGGTTCCCGTCACTGGATCTAACTAACGCCTTCATCCACTGTGCCATATGTCATTGAGGACATCTGTGTATGAATTTTTGGGTATTAAAAACCTAATGTTTTCAGCAACCAATTTTTACCAGTGCTGATATTTTAATTTTTGCTGTTATCATTTCATGTTTTTACCAGAGATCATATTGCAATTTTTGTTGTTATTATCGCTTTTCTCTGGCACTCGTTATTATTGGTTCCCATATTGTATTCATTTCTATGCTTGGTCGGCTCAGGAGATTTTTGTGCATATGTGCTCAAGAACAGTAGACCTCTCCCCTGTAGCCATTTCTTAGTAGCCATCAAGAAAACGAAAGAAAAAGCGTGAAATGTGAAAAAGAATCTTAGATACATTATTACTACAATGTTTGAGATATACAATATCTGGGAAATATTATAATTCGTATATTAATCAGCATACGATTCAGCAAATCGCTGTTAGATTTTGTTTTACTTTTTATGTGCCGTGTCCTTTCAAGACGTAGGCGAACACGGCTTTACACTCCCCCCCTCTTTTCTGTGGCTCTCAGTAAGTTACGTGCGTCTGCCAACTCCAACAGACCACGCTCTGCCATCTAATTGCTTAAACCCGCCAGGCATATCATGTGTGGGTTTCCCTTGCCTCATTTCCCTCTATTCAACCAGATTCTCCTGGCCTGTCTTTCTCATTACGTGTCCCAGAAATTTCAGCTGCCTCTCCTTTATGTTAAGTATAAGCTTCCTCCTTGTTCTCCACCTTTCCAGATCATCATTGCTCTCACGCTAACTCCATGATATACTTAGCATTTTTTCTGTAGAACCACATCTCCGGCGCCTTGAGTCACTTCTTCATCTTTGAGGAGACCGTCCAACATTCCCTGCAGTATAGGAGGACAGATGTCCCGTAACAGCCCAGTACTGTTTTCTTTGTCACCAAAGAAATCCTCCTGCCTCGCATTAATCTGCCCAGCTTTTGGAATTCATCCTTGGCGATCCCAATCCGTTTTCTGATCTCAGCGTCTCACCTACCGTCCTCCGTCAAAACACTTCCCAGATATTTAAACTTCCGCGAACGCTTGGCTTTAGTGTTCCCAACATGCAAATCGAATTTCAGGTTCATCCTTTTACTGATGACCTTGCATTCTGTTTTCGTGTAGTTTATGGTTAGTCCCTTCTTCTCGCTCTCCCTCGCTACCTTCTGTAAGAGGATATTTAGTTTCTTTTCCGTGTCTGCTATCAGTACTGTGTCATCTTAAGTTGGTAAGATTGTGGCCGCCAATGATGAATCCCGGTTGGATCTCCAATTCTCTCAGAATTTCCTCGCTGTATAGGCTGAATAAGTCCGGCGAGAAGACACATCCTTGCCTTAAGCCACTTTCTATTTTTGTATACTCGCTGAACTCAATTTCAATGCGCATGCATTTTGTTTGCTGCCAGTATATGTTCTTGATTATTCTAATATCTTTCCCGAATATATCAAGGTTGCTGACCAGTTCGAGCAGATGCTTGTGGTGTACTTTGTAGAACGACTTTGCGTAATTTATAAAACATTGTTAATGCTGTTAGACAGATATGTGAACACAGTAGAAAATCAGGGATGATATGTCCATAAAATCATGACAATTCTAGCCATTAGGAGGATTGACAGAGACTGTAACATAAATTAGCTTCACAGAAAGAGCAATAAGGAAATATCTTTAGATTGTAAGAATGTTTATTTTTTAGATAATAATGATTTACTGATACAAGTCTTAGAAATTAACTCTACAGCTGGGTGTGGGGAGAAAGGTGTATCCATACCTTTCCCAAGGGTATTTTCGCGTAAGTGAATATAATGAAACCGTCTGGAATTGGAACTCGGCTCTTCGAGTTCCAATTCCGAGCCCCTATCAACACCAGCCGCACATCCAAGCTTCAATCACCTGGTATTCCCAAGCAGTCACCCATCTAAGTACAGATCAGGCTCGCCGTTGCTTAACTTCGAAGTTGGTACGAGAACTAGTGTTTCAAAGTGATATGACCATAAGCCAGTGGATGACAGAACTGGGACAAAGAAGTTTTTATAAAGAGTTATAAAAGCAAAAGGGAAGTTGTGGAGAGCCTTTTCCTTCGGTATTCTGAAGGTTTATAAAAGGCGTAAAAAAAGAATTATCAAAAGCGGTCAGAATGACGAATTACTTTTAGAATTATAGAAACCCATGTCGCCTTTGATATCTAGCGAAAGAACGAAGTGAAATAGAGCTAAAGAGAGCCTCCTAAATAAATGACAATGGAATAGTTTATGAACAAGAAAGACATTAGAAGAAATAAAAAAATATATGAAATAAACTATAACTTTACATATCCTTTTTATCGTTACGAAACATAGGATGTGTACGTAAATAATAATTATGAATGATAGATTGGAAATGTTTTTTGTTTTCTTTTTAGGTTTGACACACATAGCTTTATCCATCGTCTGACAGAGAATTCCCATGTGAATATTTAACAGAAACTTGATCTTCCCTTAGCTATAGAAATGTGAATGTTTACTCCTTTTTCTTCTTCCCCGAGAGTGTCATATAACTGATGTCATTTTTCATTACTGGCCGTGAGTACTCAGGAAAGTCAAAATACTAGTTAGACATATTCACACTGTTTATATAGTTCGTCCTGCTGTCCTCATCATTGTTGTCATATTCACGACGTTTAGACCGTTGTACGCTCCGGTCTTCTCCCGGTGATTTGTATTGCGAACCGGACTCTTTCTTTCGCCCACCGAGATAGATTGTTCTAGTTCCACGTATCATACCTCTTCCGGATATCTTAGTATCATTTTATTTTCCTTTAACTCAAATTTCCTAGTTTTTGTTCACCTCTGCTGTAGTCAGGTACTGAACACACAACTCACTGGATTAATTCGACCTAGACTTTCATCCAATGGGCCATATGTCCTTGAGTTAAAGGGAAATAATTGATACCGAGATATCCGGAAGAGGCATGGCACATGGAACTAGAACAATCTAATTTTTGGAAATTCAATCACTTGAAGAAGGCTGGAGAGTACAACAGCCGAAACGTTGTGAATATGGCAACACAGATGAGGACAACAGTCCGAACAATATAAATAGATCAAATAATTACAATAATTCTCAGACAGATAGACTTATACGAGGTACCTTAAGACCGAACAATATAATATTTCGAGACATTTCTGTTCTCTACAATACCGTTTCTCCGAAATATAATATTGATATGAGCACTTCGATGTTTTATAATGGTTAGAAAGCATGTCTCGGTATATAAATTTCCACTGAGTAATGTGTTCCATCCTAATCAGCTGCTCCATACATTCGACATTGAGTTACATCTATGCTTCGCTTTGTTAATCAATATGCTTAAAAGTTATATTGGTATTAAGAGATGCCCCCCGCCAAAAAAAAACATAACTAACCCAGTCTAATCAGAAAGTTGATAATGATAGCGTTGCTTCTTTGTTAAGACAGGAAACAATAATAAAAACTCGAAAGACACGTGAAAATTTCACGGTTTTCCTATTTGAACTTTCTGCAGAATCATACTTAACTCGTAATTTAATTATTGATTTGTTGAGTTCTAAGTCCGTCAGGAAGGACGTTGATGAAAATTAGGAACAACATAGATCCAAGTAGAGAGCCCTGGAGGACGCCACATTAAGGAAGAAAAAGAACTCAGACTCCTTTCTGGACAACAGAGAGAAAAATGATGGTGACCAAAATGTTTAGGAGATGGATAAAGCTTCGAACACAAGATACGATGATGTAAGACATTTAAACAACTCTAAAAGGTTTGTCGAAGTGACTAAGGAGAAAGCATATGTCAGGATATATTATAATCTGGGCAGGCACTACAGTGTCGTAAGCAGACTCATCTACGCTTTGACGAAGTGCAATAGGAAGAAGAAGAAAAAAGAGACCACGGGAAAAGTAAAGACAAAAATGGCACACTGCCAATCGAGTAGTTAGATATGAGGCGGGTTGAATAAGTTGACGAACAGATGAATGTATCTGAAGATGGAACAGCTGAGGCTGATTAGCTAGAAGATGAAATTGACGCAGAAATCGATCTTGAGGACAAAATCACCACAGTCGAAATCCGAAGCGCTACTGAGAAAATGGCTAATAACAAGTCTGCAGAATTCTGAAACGGACCCAGAGGACGATTACAATCTCCAGAAGAAGGTTGAATTGGAAAAATTATTATGACATTATTGGTATAAAAATTAGGATAAGCATGCCGGTTCGAATAGAGAGATATATAACAATTGTAGTTCTTTATATAAAAAATGTCGACATGAATTATAATTACTTATAATCTGAGAAGAGATCCTTATTTCTTCTGACATTTTTTTTAATCAAAACAAGAGTACGGACTATTGATAATAGATGCATCCTCCGTTTTACTGTCTATGAATCTGAATTTGACATAAATATTTAATCTTACAAAAACACATTAAAATCTTTCAAATGTCGTTCGTTTGGAAAGAGTATTTCTTTCACAATTACAACTGCTGATTTTATTAATATTTCTATTTTTTCTATTCGAGAATTGACGTTTATTATCACTTAAATGAAACCCGTATCATAGTCTACACGTAATAAAGATAGTAGAATTCAATATGTATAATAATTGGAATTAGATAACTATTTTTCTGGGGGTTGGCGGCAGCATCAAAATCGTGTCCGCCAGATTACCTAGAAAAGCTGCGTGCGACAAATACTGTTGTTTTTTTCTACTTTAATTTATTTATTATTTTTTTTTTTTTGGCCGGCACTTTTTCACCTATCGGTGTCAGTGCTAAAAATGTACAATTGTAAGACAGCAATATATTGAAAACAGGGTTGGTGTCCTCTGTTCTCACCATGTCGTCATTGTCCTTTATTTTGCTATCGTAAGCCAAGACTTAGCCAATTCTTATTTTATCACCGTCGCAAAGGAAAATAAAAAAAATCATCGTACTGTGAAGCAGTGTACGTAGAGAGACTGGGCGAGGTCCCCGAGTATATTTGAAAAAAAAATAGACGAAGTTATTAACACTTGCGTTTTTAATTATCTGTTCCCTAATGAGCACGTTTGTAACACAAAATAAACCCCTAAATTTAACCGCTAAAACCTGATCGATAAATTATTACAATTAGGATATTTTCAAATCATGTTATATCAAAAATATTCAGGAATATTAATAGGCAATGGCCTGGTAGGCATCGTTTAATAGCATTTACAATGAAACAGTAGCAGCTAACTATCAATACAAATAGTTAAATATAGCTACATAGTGTGTGTGTGTGTGTGTGTGTTTTAAGCGGTAGCTACAGGTTATCATTTTAAGTGCTCTAACTGGAAACGGATATTATGACACGAAAATCAGAAAGAGCATTTGAAAACATGCTTACCAAAATCTGATCAAAGTATTAAGAAAGAGGAATCTTTCATTAGAAACAAAGAAAACGCTACTAAACTGTTATGCAATATCAGTCAGCAATGAATGCTGCTCAGTCTCCTCACAGATGAAGAAGAGATTTCTAAGAGACATCTACAGAACAATGCTGCGAATACCATGTACTGAACATGTCAAACGAGGAAGCCTTAACGAAACTGGAAATAAAACGAGGTGTATAATATAAAGCAGAAAGAAACAGTTGACATTTCTAAAAAAAATAATTAGCAAAGTAGGCTTGGAGAATTTGGTATTCACAGGACATTATGAAACCAAGAAAGACAAACGAAAGAAGCGAGTAACCAATCTAACATGGCAGAATAGGGAATGTGAGAGATAACGAAAAAAATATTTTTTTCAATGGACATTGTGTAGATCCATGATAGCCCACGTCCTGAAGGGACATGGCATATAGAAGAAGAATCAGTAGGGAAATGTTAAAGTAAATCTCATCTTCCTGAATTTCACTAAGATCACTAACTTCAAAAGTCCCCTAGTGTCATCATCATCATTATCAGTCCTTTGACTGATTTAAACGTCAGGGGTGGAGACCTAAGGGAAGAAGAATCGGACAACCTCCTCTCTGGCGATCAAGAGTTCCGCCACTGTCATGTCCGTTCACTCTTTGATGTTGTCTGTACAACTTTTGTGTTGACTTCATCGCTAGCCTCCGCCTTCAACATTTTCTTGCATGATAGTCTTGTTGAGGCTGTTATGACATCTTCCGGTGCTTAATAGTGGTGAGGGGAGATTTCTGTCCGCCCACGATACTTTCGACCTTAATCAGTACTTTGTGCTCCCGATAGAAAATGCAGATTAGCTTTCTCAATTCATTTGTCCTTTAGTTTACTTAGTTTCAAGTATTCATTAGATCGCTAATACGTCAAATTGTACCATATGAAGTCTTTGTCGGTTAGTGATGAGATTCGGGATAGTTAATTATTAACAGAGATCACTTATTATCTTATATTTGGTATTGTAATTTCATGCATGTGCATTTGCTCAACAGAGTATCCTCAAATTTCCAAATGCTTCAAGAAGAAGAAGAAGAAGAAGAAGAAGAAGAAGAAGAAGAAGCAGTAGCAGAAGCAGCAGCAGCAGCAGTTTAGTTAGAATCATATATTATTCTTCAAGAAAAACAATAGTTTATTTTTCTCTGGGCCACAGGCACGAAAATAAACACTATAGTTTCATTGCCAAGTGATACCGGAAGTATGACTTGATTCCAAAAACTTTCTTGTAATCTATTCAAGGGCAACACGAACCGAGTAAATCACTTGTTATTCTTTCTCCGCGCGGTCGTAATTTATGTTACGACTTGTTGAATATGAGTGATTATTCTCCAGCGTTCTACACAAAAGACACTTTGTTATTTCAATGGTAATTTTTCTAGGAGCCGAAGCCAAATACATTTATCTGCGTCTTGTTTTCTCTTTCGACTCTACAGTTTAAAGTAGAGTGCATTAAGAGTTTTCAGAAGCGGTTTCAATGAGTTAAACACGCGAGATGCTCAAAATCTATATTACTTTTCCATTTGGCTTTTTATGAATAAAACTTGGCGTTGATATAGGCTGAGTAAAAAAAAATATGATGGCGGCTGCTATATATTTGGAATTCATTTCAATGGAGGCATTTGTCTGAACTAGTCGAATAACCTTCTTTCTCACAGAAAAAAACCTGTCATAGAATTTCTCTTATCTCAAATAAACTTCTGCATAAACAACATTTCTAATGTTCTTATTTTCATTATGCTAAATTCAATTGAATTTCCAACTCCAGATAGAGGAACATAGAGCTGAATATCAGGAGGAATCAGACTAATTTTCTATTATTTTGCTATTATTATCATTATTATTATTATTATTATTATTATTATTATTATTAATAATAATAATAATAATATTAATAATACTAATAATGATGAGGATGACATGACAGTTCCTGCAGATTGTAATGTATATTTTAAGATCTTCAAAAAACTATGAAAATACAAGTATGTTGAAGTGGAATTCTCAAAAGTTTGGCCCACGATGACATCAGTTATTCCAGTTGTAGTTGGAGCCCTCGGACTGGTTGGAAAAGGTTCCGATAGACTCAATGAAGGGATTCCTGGTAGTCCATGCCTTAAAGAAATACAAAAAATGTGTACTTACAATTTTTTTTTTTTTTTTTTACAAAAATGATTATTGGAAAATGCCATGCAGCCATTTCTGACCATAGGCCTTTTATTTTTATCCGGAAGGAAATGTGTATACAACAGAAATCCAAGGAATAATAATAATAATAATAATAATAATAATAATAATAATAAGAAGAAGAAGAAGAAGAAGAAGAAGAAGAAGAAGAAGAAGAAGAAGCAAGTTAGTAACGAAACAACTGACAGAAAATTTCAAGATGAGCCGGATCACCATCAAATTACGCACGATGCAATTGCATGCCATTCACCCAGGCTACGTTTTATTCGTTTTGACGCGTTGATCACCGGTACTGCCGTTTTGCTCGAGACAAACCATGTTTATACAATGATGTCAACATTTTTTATGGGTTTTTTTAAAATACTTTCATACTTGTATACGATATTTAACACAAGTAGAAGAAGACATGCATACTGTCAAAATAATGTTGAACATTGGCAAACACTGTGTCTTTTCATCTCTTTTTCTCTAACTGTTGTTAATAATAATAATATGTCGCGCATGAGAACATCAACAATCCCCGTTGTAATTGGAGCCCTCGGATTGATTGGAAAAGATTCCAGTAGACAAAATGAAGGGATCCCTGGAAGCCCATGCCTTAAGGCATGGGCTTCCAGGGATCAAGAAATGCAAAAAAATGTTCACACGAGTACAGACCACCCCTTACCAAGGGCGTTTTCTATGTAAACCTTTTTTTTTTGCAGTGGAAAACGTCATCATGCCATTTGTAACCTTAGGTCTCTGAGCAGAACCCGGAAAGAAATGAGTACACATCAGAAATCAAAGGAAATAAAATAATAATGATAATGATGATGCTGATAAAAAATAATAATAATAAATAAATATATAAATTAATTAAGCAAGCGTATTATTTTTTTACTTGTTTAAATAAATCGCAACAGTTTTAAAAAAAGCCTAATTAAATATATTATTTTGATGACTTTTTTATGCTCCGATCGAGGAATTCAGAATAAAATTAAATATTAGAATACATTAATTGGCTTTACGAATTTTCCAGGGAAAAATCAGAAATAAACAAGTTGTGACTAAATTATAAAAAACAATATTATTTTTCTGATTCTTTAATAATAATAATAATAATAATAATAATGATAATAATAATAATAATAATAATTATATATATATATATATATATAGCCAGTGGAGCCTTGTGGGTAGTCTATTTTGGCGATTATTTTACCAGAAGTCGTTTATTTGTTTATTTATTTATTTGTGTCAAATTATTTTGCTTGTACGAAACATAAAATAAGAAACAAAATAAATAAATAAAATAAATAATAAATTAGCAAACTATTATGAACAAAATATTAGACTATAAAAATCAAAACAAAAAATCGGACGAAAAATAGCTATAACAGTTATATAACGATAAAAAATTAATAAAAAATAAAAAATAATATACTGCGTTACGTAAAAATCGAAAAAAGAGAAAATATACAGTGTAATAAATAAATAACAACAAGTAAAATAAATTGATCTAAATACATCCAAATATATAAATAAACTAACAACCGATACCGATAAACTAGCCGTTTAGAAAAAAACAAATAGAGATAATCAATCCAAATAAATAAATTAAAAACTGTTCCCGCCAAACAAATAGTTAGAACAAACCACAACAATCAATCCCAAAATTGAACAAATAGCTTTATCTTCCCAAACAAAAACAAAACTATTAAATTACGTTAATAAAAACACCGATCAAAATAAAAAATAAAATAAATATATAAGATAAAAAAATAATAATAAATAAAAACAAGCAAAATAATTTGAAATAAATAAATAAACAAACAAAAACGACTCCCGGTAAAATAACCGCCAAAATAGTCTACCCACAATAAGCTATATAAACAAATTTTTACTTCGTTAATAAAAACACCGATCAAAATAAAAATAATAAATAAATATATAAGATAAAAACAAAAATATAAATAAATAAAAACAAGCAAAATAATTTGAAATAAATAAATAAACAAATAAACGACTCCCGTTAAAATAACCACAAAAATAGTCTACCCACAACAAGCTATATAAACACATTTTTACTACGTTAATAAAAACACCGATCAAAATAAAAAAAATAAATATATAAGATAAAAAAAAAAATAAATAAAAACAAGCAAAATAATTTAACCCAAATAAATAAATAAACAAATAAACGACTTCCGGTAAAATAACCGCCAAAATAGACTACCCACAATGCATCACTGACCCGTACATATAAATAGCCGAGAAAATTACAGCACTCGTGGCCTGACGATTGCATCTAGCATGAAACAGACAGTCGCCTCTAAGTGTTGACTTCTATGTTTACTTATGTATATATATATATATATATATATATATACATATATACATATATATATATATAATGCGTGTATTTTGAGAGTATGTTTTCATTTAGGTAGGTTTCGGTAATTAATTTCATATTCGCGAATATGCTTTTTGTGCGGTTGTTATAAAGCGAGAGGAAAACAACGTGTTGACTCATATTGTATTTATTCCGAGTACTTTCGAAATGCGCTGTGTCATAGCTGGTTGACAGACACCGTTTTTAAGGGGAGGTAACTATGTATGATCAAAAAATAATCCGGGCATGAGTAGATGCTAGATAAAGGAAAAATATTAATGACAAGAGCGGACATTTAAAGAAAATCTATTGTACACTTTTAACACATTTTAAAATGTTTGGGCAGTATTCGTAATTAATTTTATTGAAGTTTAGTTTCAATTTATATTACTTACATACATACATACATATATATATATATATATATATATACAGACACACAATTATGTTTATTGTACTTTTTCTTTAACTGAAAACACACTGATGCTTTCTCGCCATTCTAGACTGAATTTTGTCAAGCCAGATAGCGATTCCTTCCAGACTAGTATGATGAATTTTAAACAAATTAATATCAGAAATATATATATATATATATATATATATATATATATATATATATATATATATATATATATATATATATATGGACCTTTTTATAATGTGATGCAAAGACAAATAACAGAGAATAAATATTTATTAAATCATTCTTTTCTAAATAGTTTGGCAATTTAAATGGTAAGCTTATGTTGTAACCCAAATTTCTTAGTAATATATATATATATATATATATATATATATATATATATATATATATATATATATATATATATATAAATGACTGACAGTAAGCACGTTACTTTTTAGCGTTTATGGCCCAACCGTGTCGGGAATGTAACAAATGTATATGAGACCGAGCATCAGCAAGTCATACCCCAAGCATTGCTTCTCCTTATGGAAAAGGTATTATTACTTGGCGCCTGTGGCCGATGGGGCGCTGTTTTTGGATGACTTTCACTTTAAACTTGATACCCATTACATATAAATGTTGCGGGAAGTCTACTTTTACTGATCTAAGATATGGCACACAGACAAAATTGAGATGAATGCGGATTTAGAAACATTCCTTCGGTTGCATATATTTTTAACCCTTTCCTGTAATATGTTTCGAAATAATTTCCATAACTATATTAGTTCATATTTTTCCTTAAAACAAATCTTATTTTAATTTTGTATTCTGAAAGAACAAAACTCGACATCCCTGAACAGTACTTAAACATCATCTAAAAGCCAACTTCGTTCAGGCCATAGACGATCATGTCTCTCCCAAACTTCCTATCGCATGTGGCTCTTCTTTTCGCTTATCAAAACTTTTAACGCTATATTCATTCTAAAAGATTGTTAATGCACTATTCACTCGGATAATACTCCCAGTTCAAAATATATTTGGGGTTTAAATATTTCAGACAGAGTTTACATTTGTAATAAACATAATGAGGAAAGTAGTCTTGGAGAATTTGATATTCACATGACATTATGAAGGCAAGAATGACAAACGAAAGAATGAAGTAACCTATCTATCAAAACTTAATAAAGTGATGACAGAATAAGGTTTGGGAGAGATAGTGAAAAGGCAAACTTTAAATCTAATCTCCTTACATCATCTGCCTGAATTTCACTTAATAGACTAACTTTAAAAGTCCTTTAGTTTCAACATCATCATTATTATCAGGCCTTTGACTGCTTCAATCGTCAGGGTTGGAGACCTAAGGACAGAAGAAATAGACAATCTCCCCCGGATAATCTATTGGCTGCGGAGCGCGGTGGTTCAGATACAGTCATGTCCGTCCACTCTTTGATGTCGTCTGACCAGCTTTTGTCTTGTCGTCTCCAATATTTTTTTCCAGATACATGTTCTACTTTTTAATATATAACAAGAAGAGGCGATGTGTTCAATCTATCACAAGGGTATCTGCACGAGAGATGATGTAAAGTACTCGACTAGAATTCGAACTTAACTCACCGATTTCTTATACCGACTCCCTTACCATTATGTCACCTACACATCCGTTCTATACGTAAAGGTCATATATTTTTATATCGATTAACATATTCAACGTTAAATCAAATAAAAATATCGACAGCATTTTCAAAGTAATTTCTGAAGTTTAACGACAATTTTTATAGGGAATATGATCCCAAAATAAATCGGTTTCTCTAGTGCTCATGCTCGAATAAAATCTTTAATGAAACTGGTAAATCAATGAATTTTTCGAATAGATATTCTGCTTTTAAAACGTAGAGTATGAAAATATTTTTCAGTAGCATTGTCAGAAAAGTTAATCACTGAACAAAAATAATGGATAGTTACTTTTGCCTCCTTGCTGTTATATAATTATGTTTAGATTGTTATTTTCTTAATCATTTCACCTCAGCAAGGCAATCATGTACACAGAGGCGAGTTTCAAGATGGAAAATAAAAGAGATGACTGAGAATAGGGACGATAGAGGAAAGGACAAAAGTTGAGCGGGGTTCAAGAAGATAGAAGATGGCGAATGACGTTGCATTTAAATTTTTGGAGATTTTATATACAGTGTAACCCGGATATAAGAGAGTTGTCGGGACCGGAGAATAAGTCTCTTATATCCGGGTTTGGTTCATTATATATACATTAACACAGGCTCTAATTTGGGACCAGAGAAAATCTCTCTTATATCCGGATTTATCTTATATCCGGGTTTCTCTTATATCCGGGTTTGGTTCATTATATATACATTAACACAGGCTCTAATTTGGAACCAGATAAAATCTCTCTTATATCCGTGTTTCTCTTATATCCGTGTTTCTCTTATATCCGGGTCTCTTATATCCAGTTACACTGTATCAGGGAAGTACGAAAAAACACACTGTTAGAGTAGAATTGTCAGATGAATTTAGCTACTTCAACACTAAAAGTGTGGGTCCTACATGCCAATTAAGCAGAACACTTAAATTCATGCACTCGGGGCACCAGGGAAAAAGCTCGCCCCAGCAGTTGCCTTGAAAATATTTGTAGAAAAGACAGAGGGGAGCCACGTCACGTCGGTGAGAAAGTGACTGATGTCGAGATGCATTGGTCATGGCCGATTATATTAGAGATACATTCTTGATTTTGTCATAAATCTCTAGAAGTACAGTAGGAGCACCAAACCAGATATGGCAACAGTATTCAATCGACGGACGAATGGTAGATTTGTAAATGAGAAAGATGGAAATTGACGAGAAAAAGTATTCTGGCACTGAGTAACTCAACGTTTCTTGCAGTAGATGTAACTATTGCTCCATTATACCGCTCCCCTTCATATCAGTGGAAAACATGAGCCCAAGAAGGCGCCATGTGTTACTCTCATGGACTCCAGCGTTAACCATACTGATGGCAGTCTTAAATTGTTTTCTCTGGTGGCAGTTTTGTTTTGGAGTGGTTAAAATTTACAAGCCATTTCTTATCCCAGTTAAATAGTGATTGGAACTCATTTTCACGAGCAGCTGCCATGATTACTTTATCAGATCTGAGGGATTTGCTATTGAGACAGAAGTATATGGTAGTGTCATCTGCATAAATACCTATCTGCGAACAGATGACATCGGGCAGTTCATTGATGTAGATCAGAAACAATGTAGGACCCATGATAGAGCATTGGAGGAGTCAACGTTGGTATGAAATGATCTGCAAGCAAGCCCATTCGAAACAACCTTCCTTTCACGATTGGATTAAACCAAATATACATCCTGTGACACCGTTGCCCTGGAGCCTTCATATAAGGCCAATGACGGTCCTATCTAGTGCTCCATATATAAATTCAGTAATGGTGGAACGGAAGCCAGAGTCTTTGTTCGAGATTGTTATACAATCCCTATTACACATGCAAAAATGTTTCAAATAGTTCTGATTCTCATGATTTTCTATTATTTATTTTCCGATGAATCAGAATTCTTAAGTAAATGGTTGAATAAATCCCTTGCGAGTTCCACGACTATTTGTGTACACGTGGAAAGTCCCCTATTGCATCGGGAAGAAATCTAAAAGAATATTGCTATAACAATCGCAAATAACAATGCAGGTCATTTCTTTTTTTCATGTTGCACAAATGAAAAGATTCAAATCTGAGAAGCTTTCCTATCTCCGTAAATTTTGTCCTGGGTATGATGAGAAACTACATCCGGCAGCAAGACCTCTGATCGGAAATTTTGAGGAGCGTGGTACCACCTCTTAATTTTTGTTGTTTCCAGGTACACCCTAATCATAGGTGGTAGCACTTGTTATGGTCCCAGCTATGGGCAAATAGTGAGCCTCAAAATTGGAGTCAAAATATGAAAATATAAAAATATATTAGAATAATTTTTCAACAATACATTTTCATAGTAAAAAATTAAAATAAAATTCCTAACAATATATTACTGGAAAAAAATTACCAACAATACATATTTTGAAAAAAAATTATCAAAATTTCGTGATGACCCATAAGGAGCAGATAATCAGTCAAACAAAAATAAATAAATAACAAGCAATTTCAGTGAAGCAGGCATGAAATGCATGAGAGTGTTATAACGCGTCTATTTTACCATTTTATTTCTCACTAGAAGCATGGCCTGGCGTTGCCCGTGCTTGATTCAAAAATCGTACGACTCATACAGCAATCGATATCACTTGACTTAAAATATTTTGCCCTTCCATTCCTTTAAAGGAGTGCCCTTTGCCGTGCTGATGTTGCTACATGCCTTACTTTTTGCTTATCTCACACTGCGATTTTTTTCTAAGCTCTAAACTAAACATTAAATCTGTTACGAAAAAGGAACTAAACAAAATGAACACAAAACGATCAGCTTTAAAGAAAAACTCGTAACTGGAAAAACCGAATGAAAAAAGAATGTTAACAACAAATACTTTTTCACACCCAAACCAGTTCTGCGGAATTAGAATCAACGTTGAGTTTAAGCAAGCGAATGAGCCAATTGGAGTAAAGTGCCATGCAAATTTAAATTTTTCCCACTTGTGACGAATGCAGCTAACGATTTTTTTTGCATGATAGCATGCTAGTTAACATTCGGGTCAGCAGCTATTGGCTCTCACGCTGGCCAATAGAATCTTCCTGCCTATTCGTGGCAGCCAGCTATAGGCTCTCACTCTGGCCAGTAGAAAAAGGCCGAAAACTACATGAAACTGCCGTCGAAGCATGAAAAATCGTTTATTTCCACTATCGATGGGATTTGGAAAATGCAAAGTCGGTTTTGACCTTACCAGTAACTTGGAGCATGTGCATGAAAACTTTGGTACAAATTCGTCGAAAATTGCGGCCGTGAATTCGTTACACACACACACACACACACACACACACACACACACACACACACACACACACACACACACACACATCCTGCCTTTTATAGATACAGATAATATATGCTTTCTTATTCATAGTAAAAGCAAAAAGCGTATCTGATATATCTTTTTTCTTCCGTCTTATGGCCCCTTATTTATCTGGGATAATGGTAGGACGTAACGCACATGCTAACTTCAGTCAGTTAGTTATGTCCCACTCGTGATACACGCTTAGGCAATCATGAATCTTTCGATACATGACTGACGAGGCTGATTTTTTTTCCCGGAGTAAGTTGCTATTTCATTCTGCGGTAGACCAGTTGCCATCCAGTTGCTATATTTACCCAAAGCTGGGATGGGGGGTGATGATTCATATCTTTCCCAAGGGTATGAGCACGTAAGTGAATGTAATGAACCATTTGCTAATTTGGTGATTCACTAATTAACATTAGAGATAAAAAAATATATATAACAATTTTTCCTACTGAATTACTGCTACAATATATATATATATATATATATATATATATATATATATATATATATATATATAAATCTCCATACTTGATTCCATGCTACATAAGACTACGCAGAATATCAAACATCTGATTTAGGGAAAATCTGAAAACGATCTAATTTCACGTGTCCTTTGAATAAAGTATCGATTCTGAAAGCCTTTTTTCACTAACAGAGCGTGATGTCATTGATTACCTTTGAGAACACACAGAGAGAATCTATACACCTAACAAAGTAAGTCTGCAGTTCAAGGTCAGTGATTGCGTAGGATGAAACGAAAAAGGATTTACAAACAACGTTACTTTAATCAAATCTACCTTCAAACAATCTCCTTTACTTTAACAAGTTTACCGACTTAGTAGAGGTACATTTACTTCAAATAATGTACAGTACATGAAGCATTGTCACAACCGAAAAGAATTATTGAACAGAAATTATTTTTAGAATATAATAAAAGAAATTATGACGGTTTTATAGCTGGTGACAAAATGTTCCGGATATATGTTTATAGAAAGAAAATAGTTCTGTGTTGTATATGTTTTTATTAAAATTATTCAGGGTAACTTTAGTAAGTGTATATTTTCGTATCGTGATCTGACTGAAAAAAAAAAAAAAACGATTAAGGTATATACTCGCGTATCATGCGACGTTTGAAGACCTAAACTTGAAGCTAATTCTAAGGAGGTTGCATCATACACCTGATATAAAATTAGCGTATGTACTACTGGCCCTGGCCCTGGCAATGCCATTGACCAAATTATATATCCATTTTCTGAAGACAAATTAGCTTCAAAATTATGTCTTCAAAAGTTGCATGATACGCGAGTATATAAGTAAAATGTATAAAAATACGACAGAAAAATTTTGTTTAACGCATTATCTAATATACCTGAATAAATTATATTATTATTTACATATTTATACATACTATTTGATATTCTATGAGCCACATCAGTCTTTGAACCGTTGATTTTCTTAAATTATCTACTATTTTGTCTTCAGCCTTACTAGCAACATATTAGTGCATCCAAAAGAATTTTGCTTGACATCTGAATACAGTTTAATTGGCATCTATGTAACGGCCTTACACACATGCACACACGCACACGCGCACGCGCGCACACACACGCACACTCGTATATATATATATATATATATATATATATATATATATATATATATATATATATATATATATATATATATGTATGTATACTTGTGTATTTAGGCAGATATCCTACTTTACATTAACGAATTGTGTTCCTGATCAATCAAAATTCGTAAATAAATATATAGGACATACTACAACATGTCTGACACGAAGACTCAGTCTACAAATTTCTGATTATAGCTAAATTAGATCTCATTTAAATATTCATGGAGAGCTACCGGACACTATTCGTAACATACTTGCTGACAACACAAATATTATAGCATCATCTACATGCAAAAATATTTAAAAATAATGGAAACCTTATTAAGAAATAAATAAAAAACAACACTTAATAATATCAACTATGAACATGGACACAATATCTTGACCGTATTCTGAAAAATAAAAACATTACATAAATACATACATGCAACAAACTATTTCTTATTGAACCGTTAAAATATTTCGTCCTTGAAAATGGCTAAATGTATGCTGGCTCAGTGAACTTGTTCTTTATCACGAGAGCACAAATAGAATAGGGATTTTCTGACTACATGAACATGACATTGTTTCTTCACAGCTGTGTTAGTGGAACTAAGGAATATAACTCTTCCGAACATTTGCGATAGTAATCGCTTTTGGACTTTGACGGAACTGGAGAGTAAGGATTGAGCACCTCCATCCCAGATATTGAAGTAATACTTCATTTTTGATCCGATGTAAGTTTTTAAAGACAGAGCATAGCATCAGGAGTTAGGCATTATCTAAAACGTTACAAGAAATAGACTTTTCTTTCGACATATTTTGCAATGGTAGGAATGTACGCATTCCATTTGAAGTCGGAAGGAATTTGCAATTTTTTTTTTCACTGTGGTTATAATTTGAGGAAATATGTAGATCATGATGGCTCAGAAAACAATTGATGTAGTAAAATGTTTACAAGCAGATTTTGTAAGGAACATTCAGGGTTATATATTTTCTTTCGGTATATACTGAAATATAACGTTTCCTCCTAGTTGAATAATATTGGCTTTTATACGTCATTATCTGTTCTTTGTGCTATGCAAGTATCACTATTCTTTGTTTTTTTGTAATATATATATATATATATATATATATGTGTGTGTGTGTGTGTGTGTGTGTGTGTGTGTGTGTGTGTGTTTGGAAGCCTTTATGATTGATATTTGATAGGTGTAAGGGAGATAATTTCAGTTCAGACAGTAATTGAAAAGTTGCCCAATATGTTTTTGGCAATCCCCATTCGAAAAGTAGATAAGTTTTTATGAGTAAACATTGGCTATAGGTGATTGCTTTTTTTAAGTTACTACCAGTATATATATATATACAGATAATTTTAGTTATCATTTTATTGTTATCATATATATATATATATATATATATATATATATATATATATATATATATATATATATATATATGGTTGGATTGATGTGAGTTTGTGACCCTACATTGTTTACAATTACTATCATCATCCGTCCATCCCACCATTAGTACCGTACCAATACCACCCCACAACTGTCACTACTCTAATTACAGTTTGCCCCCAATTTTATAAACATTGTAATTATTATTTCAGTCTTACTATTAATATATCTAATATTGTAATTATCATTTTCTTACCATTTATCCACAAATTTGCAAACGACTGTTCCATTCCCACTATTCCACCACCGCAATTAACATTGTAGCATTAAACCACAATTATACTTCCTATTCCCCACAGCAAAATTAATACCGCCGCATAAATAACAATGATTATTATAAATAGGATATTCTATCTTTTTCTTTAGGTGCAATCGCCAAAAACAAGCATATAACCGGCTTCAAAATAATAATAAAATAGCATTAAAAAATTAAAAATAATAACAATTTTACCTACCATAGTCTTACACAGGCCCCATCTTAATTTTTAAAAAAAGAAAAAAGCCGACTGATAGAAAGTGTGTGAACGTGTGTGCATACGTATATAAGTGTGCGAGAAAAAAATTATTCCGCGAACAAAATAGACAACCGATCTGTGGGTTGACACTGCCACGAGGAAATAAATTTATTACACAATCCAACGTTGATTACAGTGAATAATTGTGTACGTATGCACGCAACGACGCAAGGATGTGCATATACGCCTAGTTCCACTCTGTTCCTATATGTTCATGTTCGTCTGAACTGCAATGCGTGAAAGTGTGTGTATGCATGACTGCGTACGTATGAGTGACATTTTGACGACAGATTTTTCTCCCACTACCATAAAACACCGATATGCGCAACCATAAAAAAATACAAAATATCAAAATTAGTCAGTTTGTCGGACGATTGCAAAGAGAGTGAAACACAGGTTCACAAACTCCCGTCAAACCTAATACATACATATGTATATATATATATATATATATATATATATATATATATATATATATATATATATATATATATATATAAACTATTACCAATCAATATCTAAAGAACTGTTCTTGAATACGTTGGACTTTGCCACCCAGTACACGGATATTACAGAAGAGGAAAAGAACATTATTTTAAATGCGAAGAAATCGGTACTGATTCATAAAGGTGAGTAATGGATAAAGAATTCATATGACCACGTTGACATCACAATGGGATCACTAGACTCAGCTGAGTCTTCTGATCTCATAGGTCTTTTTATATTATACAACCTTACAGCGCACTGTGATATTGATTCAACTGACATTGGTTTATACAGGGACGATGGTCTTATGGTTATTAGAAACTCTACTAACTTCAAAATAGATAAAATTAGGAAGGTATTATATAAAAAATTTAAAAATCATGGGTTTAAAAATTACCGTCAGTACTAAATTTTAAAAAAGTTAACTTCCTTGATATAACAATAGATTTAAAGAAAAAATACATGCACACCTTTTAAAAAACTCAATACGAATCCTTTATATATACACCCTAAGTCAAATCACCCCTCATCTATAATTAAACATATACCTTTATCTATCCGAAAAAGAATTAGTACAAATTCAGCAAACGACAAGATTTTCGATGAACATATTAATTTCTATAATAGAGCTCTAAAAGATAGTGGCTACAAAAACCTAAAACTAACTTATATTAAAAATGAAAATGGTAAGCATAGAAAAAACAGAAGTAGGAAAATAATTTGGTATACACCCCCATATAACCAAATGGTAAAAAACAAATTGGGGCAAAATTCATCGCATTAATAGTCAAGCATTTTCCCTGCGAAAGTAAACTAAGTATTATTTTCAATAAAAATACACTAACATTATGTTATAGCTGTACTGATAACCTAGAAAAAATTATTAAGAAATATAATACTAATATCTTAAATAAACACTTATACCAGAACCAATAAATTTTAGACAATGGAAAAATAAAAACAACTAATGAGGGTAAACAAAAATTATGTAATTGTAGAAACCCTCAAAATTGTCCTCTACAAAATAAATGTTGCATGGAATAATTAGTATGCCAATGCAATATATCTTCTATTGAAAACACTGAAAACATAAAAATATATATAGGTTGCACTAGCCATGAGTTCAAAAAAAGTTTCAACCAACATCAGAGTTCGTTTAGGATAAATAAATATAAAAATTAAACATCGCTCTCGAAGTACTTCTGGCACCTAAAAGAATCCAATAAAACACCTACAGTAAAATGGAAGTTAATAAGAAAAGCTAGAATATGTAGGTCATTAAATGACCCATGTCCTTTATTCATACATGAGAAACTATATATTACTAAGTTTATAAAAAATAAAAATTTACTGAATCAGAGAAATGAAATAGCTATTTTGTGCCGTCATTGTCAAAAATTTTCTTTAAATAATATTTAAAAATTAAATTAAAAAAACAAAATTGACCTGATAATATGCATACTCATATTTGATGTGAATAAATAATTTTAAATAATTTTAAATACTCTAAGTAATTCTATTACATTTAATTGTTTTATAAAAATACATAGCCGATTAAATTTAAAAGTTAAATTTAAAAGTAGAATTTTTTAAAAATTGGTTTTAAAATTGTAATTAAATAAAACGGATTCTAACCTAAACATCTTTTAAAATTGTAATTAAATAAAACGTACTCTAACCATAACACCTATCTCAAAGCAATTCAAACACTTAAAAGAATCCAATAGAACACCTAAAGTAAAATGAAATTAATATGATTAGTTCGAATATATTGGACATTAAATGACCCATGTCCTTTGTACATACATGGGAAAATTTATATTACTAAATTTATAAAAAATAAAAGTTTACTGAATTAGTGAAATAATTTAGCTATCTTTGACGTCATTGTCATAAAGTTTACATAAAAAAATATTAATCTGGCAATATACATACTTATACTCGATAAGAAAAAATAATTTTCCATACTGGAGTAATTCTAATACATTTACTTCGTTTTAAAAATTAAATATAGTATATTTAATATTAAAAATAAATTATTTTCAGAAATGTGGTTAAAATATATTCTAGCCTAAACAGCCCCGCAAAATCTTTAAATATACAAATAGAAAAAATACCGTAAGAATTATTGCCGTTAAAAATAAAATATAAAAAAATCCCCAGACGACCTGCATTTAGCGGATGTCAGAATTTGTTGAAAAATACATCCCTACCCATCCCTAAACATAACTCCGCTTTCGAATGTAATTTTAACTGATACAACGAAAATTTTAAAAAATGAACCCCCTACCACCCCTTGTCTAGATGAATGGATTTCTCGGTATCCCTGGAAACCCTCAATTATGAATCTTTGCCGTGCCTTTAACAACCGTAAATTAAAAAAAACTAAGTTACTCCAAAATTCGCTTGACGAGAAAATTGAACTAATGTCTTTGGTTTAATAACAAAATTAAATTCAAAGGCTTTAGCTTCCATTTTTGAAACATGGTTATCACTGTGTAGCGAAAAACCCATTTTAAATCAATTAATGTATAATATATATATATATATATATATATATATATATATATATATATATATATATATGTTCATAATATATGTATATATATGTTCATATATATATATATATCATAATATATATATATATCATAATATATTTATATATATATCATAATATATATATATATATATGTATATATATGTATATATAAATATATATTATATATATATATATATATATAATTTATTAGAAATTTATAATATAAATATGTTATAAAATCACCACAAAATTTATATCAAACATTATAATATTTATGAACTCTCAAAGTAAAGCAAAACAGCGTCTATTTCGGGCCTTTCATTCCAAAGAAAGTTAATGACACTTTCTCTAATAACTTCTTTCTCTCTTTTTCTCTGTATGTCTTTTTATCCTCTCCCCCCTTTATATCAATATATAACTTCCGTTAAGTTAACCGATTTAATGTGTCAATGTCTGGACTTATTCAAACAAAATTAAATTTGAGAGAATAGAAATTTTACATCTAACTCAATCATGTCTCTCTCCCCCTCACTTCCACACTTCGTTAATTTACATATGCTTAGGACTGCCCGTCAAAAATGTGTACATTTCTTTTCATTTCAACCATTGGAAGTAAAGTCTGATGATCCACGGTCCTTTAAAAGGGCTATGGTGAAATAATTTATTACATAGAACCTTAAAGTGGTCTGTTTTTATTTTTATTTAAATTATTAGCTCTGATTTACATTGAGCTCTTTGGATTTTATCCTCCTTGGGTCTACCCATACGGATTACCTAGTTTTTCGTAAACTAAATATATATATATATGGTTCAACCGAACGTACAGCAAAAACGTAAAAACAAATGTAGGAAAAATATTCTTCAAACTCTTACACAAACACTTCCCGGAATCAAGCACCCTACAAAAAATATTCAACAAAAACACAGTAAAAATAAGCTATACATGCACCGAGAACATGGCACAAATAATAATAAAAGCACAACAGGAAAATTATCAACAAAGTACATGAAAAAATTAAACCATCGTGCA
>OZ038486.1:62056317-62081317 GCA_964036315.1 Acanthosepion esculentum | reverse complement strand
CTTACAGAAGAGTCAAATTTCACGAATATATATATATATATATATATATATTTAGTAGGTTGATGTGAGTTTGTGACCCTGAGTTTCACGCTTTTGCGATCGTCAGATATATGTTAGCTCTATCTCTGTTATTGAGCGCTTTCTGATACGTACCGCACATATAATATATAAATAATAATATATATAATATATTTCACACACGCACATACACACATACACACACACACACATATATTTATATACACACACACTTTTCACACACACATACACATATATAAAAATATATATATATATATAATTTTTAATGGATTAATATTTTCTTAAATCTTATGAAACTTAATTAGATTCATAACAATAAACTATCAGTTTCGATTGAGTAGCCATGAAGTATTTTTCAAAATAGAAATTATATATCTTTACAGAAGTTGTAAGAAATATATCAAGTACTATTAAAAACAGGATTCCCTATTTTATCACTATGATTTTCTGCGTTTTCTAAGGAAAGGACACCGGTAATAATATACACAACGCATTGTATACGATATTTTTGTGAGGAAGGAAAGCTGGTATAAAAAGAAGATACTTAACTGCAACATGAACTGGACCAGTATTGATTGATCGATTTTATTTTACAGTTTATCCACCATTTGTATGTTATTTAAAGTCAGCAAATATTTCTGGATTTTAAAACATTTCTTAATAGTTTTCTGATAAAATAACTTCTATTTAACTAATGCCTGGTAAAATAGTTTCTTTGTAACTAATTTCTGGTAAAATGGCTGATAATTCACTAATTTCTGTTAAAATAGATTCTATTTAACTCCTTTCAAATAACATAGCTTCTATTTAACTCATTTCTGATAAAATAGTTTCTATTTAACACGGAGTTGGGAGTAGGAAAGCTAGCTTCACTTATTTTCCAAGAGTATTTGCGCAAACGCGAATATAACAAACTCGACTGGAATTTCAAACCGATTCTCGTTATCCATTAAACCACCTGCAATCCAAGATTAGCGCACCTGGTATTCCCAAGATATCACCGATCTAACTACCGACCAATCTCGACGTTGCTTAACATCGGTGATTTAAAGAGAAACAGTGTTTCGTCCTGATATAGCCCTAAGCCAACAGGACTAGTAAAACATTTTTCTACAACTGAGTTGATATTCTATAAAAACGTATGATATGCTTGAATTCATGCGTGGATGTTATGGCGTATGTTTTAGGTATCTAATTTTATTCATACTTTGATAAGATGTTTATGATTGGGTGAATCTATGAATCGATGTGTCTTATGTGTCTAATGATTTAGAAATTTTAATGATATCGTATATTCTTCTGGATTGATGATCTCCGTTGATTTTTCAGCATTTGTTTTTCTGTTTTAGTCCCATTTTGTATCACTGGCTGTGATATTTTTGCTTGCTTTCGTCAATTGGTCAGATGAATTTTCTTCTTTACTACTTATATTTCCTTTCTGAATTTTAGGTTATTTGTGCATAAGTGAACACAACGAAGCCATCAAGAATTGGAACTCGTCTCTCCGATTGTCAATTCCGAGCCATTATCCATTACACCACTCGCACATCCAAAATTACAAAACCTGGTAGTCACCCATCTAAGTACATACCAGGCTCGACAATGCTTAAATTCGGTGATTGTAAAGGAGTCGGTGTTTCCACGTGATGTGGATTACTTTATATATATGTTATATATATGCCACAAATCTTTTATGCATGGTATATATATATATATATATATATATATATATATATATATATATATATATATATATATATATATATATATGCAGGTATGCCTAAAAATAGGAAAGAACACGTTAGGTAAATAATCCGGTGTTCCTTAGTATTTTTGCTTTTATTTTCAAAAAGACAGTGCTCCATACAGATGTAGAGCTTATATTATGATATTTTTTTGTTTTTAGTGTTTAAAAGTATGATTCCTTCGCTACATAAGAGTTCTCACGTTTCAAAAGCGAGAGCCGAGACCCCTAACCTAATTTTCTGAAGTTATGTTGAGTTAAGTTGCCTGGACCCGCTTCCTCGACAAGCGAGAATTTGGGAATCTCGCTTGACGAGGAAGCGGGTCCAGGTACTTTAACTCAACATAACTTCCAAAAATTATGTTAGGGGTCTCGGCTCTCGCTTTTGAAACATGAAAACTCTTATGTAACGAAGGAATCATATTTTTAAAAACTAAAAAACTAAAAATATTATATTATATATATATATATATATATATATATATATATATATATATATATATATATATATATATGATAAAGAACAACTATATTGGTGTGACCAACCGACAACTTAGCAGAAGACCTTATAATTTTAAAAAGAAAAAATCCCGAAAGATGAAAGAAAAACGAAAAGGCAAATACCTACCTACTTAGTAAGTGCTAGTAAAGTGAAAATATATTCAAAGTCACATATGAATCTTTAACGTAGCATGTTATTATTTTCCAAAACGTATAACCCAGCATTGATTTTTAGCACATTAAGCCTTCTTAGTCTCTTAATTTTGGGCTTTATAAGAGAAATATGGTGTGGATCGAACTCCCTATCTCTGAGGGGCCAGACTAGGGTCGTTACACCACGCATCACGTAGAACCGCTTTTACACTTCCTGATTTGGTTGCATTGAACTCTATTTGTCCTAATGAAATATTTCTTGTTTCTCTTCATTTTTCCATAACATCATTATGTTTCGCTAAGTGTCATATTTATAAATCAATTTACTTTTTCGTTTTCGACAATCTCTCTCAGAATTTCAAATTTGCAATGTATTTGTAGTTTATTTCAAGTTTGCGGTTCTTTTTATTTTTTTAGAGTTTATTATATCATTAGATTTTTATTAAATTTCTCTTAAACATTTGCAAATCAAAGTGTTTGTTTTTATTTATATATTCATATTGGATGAAAATGTTCCTCGATTAAATCAATGACCGATCAGAATAAAATCATTCTCTTTCTTCAGTTTTAAGAACGTTGAGACATATCAGTAGGTATAGTTTTTCTTTCTTTCTTTTTTTTATCATTGATTACTGACAAAGAATTCGTTCAGCGGTTCCTTAGGATTTCCACCAATATTAATCGTAATCAGATATCCGATATTTGCTTATAAAACATTGCGAGACATTCCCAAGGACGCAGTATATTATCAAATGCTTTCCTTTTATTTATATATTTATTTTTCCTCACTATAACCAAAACAGAAATGAATTCACATTAATTAAAAACTGATGTTTGCAGCAGCGGTTGATTACATGCTATCACGCAAACTGTAATTTTGATCTTTAATCAAATTTAGAAATATGTGCAGTTGTACAAAATCACTGAAATTTTACGTTCGATATGAATAAATATATTTTCAGTATAGATTAAAATGATATTGCTTTCCACACCCAAGGCCAATATATTGATGACGAGGTGGGCTATATCGGCAGTATAGATATTCATAGTTGGGATGAGAATGATCTTGAACAGAAAACGGCATCCGCTAACAAGTGTTTCAAGAAATAAGATTTAAGATGAAACTTTCCAAAACAGAAAATATGATACGGAATTGGAATGAAAACAGTGATGGCAGGTAACCTGAACCCACCATAAAAGTTCAGGGTTAATACTAGACACTTCAGATAGCTTTGTGTATGGATCAGTTATAAACCAATTTATTATAGGTGATGAGAAAATGTAACATTGAATAGGCTGCGCTATATGGAGTTTCCTCTCACAACGCAAATTGCTATAAAACGAAAACATTAACCTGAAAATTCTTAAGTGTTTTCGTCATACCGAGTTTTTCATATGAATTCCACGCATGACGCTAAACCCAATTCAGAAATAGCTATACTGCCAGCTGTTTGCAACCGTTTCCTCAGATCAATGCTTACGATGTCAGGAGCGAGCGAAACCTGTGGACTTTGATTAAGATCATACTTCTTCCGAGTTTGTAGACTGGCGTGAGAGAATCACAAAGCAATGTACCAGATTACAGAAACAACATCACTTGAAGACTTTAAACAACAATTAATGAAATGGATAGAACATTTATGTCGAAAAAAAAATCAGATGATTAAGATACTGACTTTCCACACTTATTCAAATAAAAATTTAGGAAGGAAAGCCTCATTAATACTGGAAAGAGTGATAAAAGCTACCGAACTTGAGAAACCTATTTTACTGAAATATTTCAAAACAAATGCATTATAAATTTCAACCGACATTAGTACAAGCTGCTCCGTCAACTTATTCCGAATGTTTCATTATAAGGGTAGTGGCGAATATTACCATTAAAATTGACAAATGGCGTCATCAAGCAGATATTGATATGAAATAGAGGAATCGCTTCACCAGAGGCTAGCTTATGATTTTCTTTTTCCTCAGACAATCAATCTTGTTCTGTCTGATCGAATTATCTATAGCAAAAGCCTGACCCTCTAGCACAAAAAAACATGAATAGATTTTTCAATAAAATCTTTAAAATTTCCTATTTGTTAGTATTATAATCGATATATTTTAAAACAAAAAAAATTAACAACTGAAATCAGATTAACATTAAGAGACACATCTCTCTTTAGTAGGCTGTCTCGATATATGCTTGTTGATGTTAATGTCTTTGTTAAAGAAAATAACAAATCAACGATAACAATTCAAATAAAGGTTCCGACTACAAATAACCTTTATTAATAAGTAACAATGAAACATACGTAATCGTTAATCTAAAATATATTTAGATTTTTTAGTCAAAACTGAAACGATTAAAATCTACCCATTCAGTCATTTCTAATTAGAAATAATTTTAAAAAATGAATAATTTCTTTCAGTGTGTAATACTGGAAACCTTTGACAGGATATGTAAAAGAAAAATGGCAATTATTAACTCTTTCGTTGGAATTAGCCATAAATATCTCATTAGAGCGTTGAGGAAATTGGGCACAATGAACATAGGTGTCACACCTTCTGAAACCAAATCAAAAGTAGATCAGCCTTATTAAATCACAGAAGAAATAACATTGTTTCAGGCAGATTCAGTAGAATTCCTTGAACCTGGGATGTGTTCTGGGTTCATCACTTTGATCCAGAGGGTAAGAAAAAGTTCTCGCAGTGGAAACACCCCTACTCACCTTCTCAAAAGCAGAGTACATTTGTTTCATCCGTAAGATAGTTGTTAGCCTCAGTTTTGGGGGTGATGAAAACGCATTGTGTTTATTGATTATCTTCAATGGGCCCCACAATCAAAGGATAGTACTATGCGATCATTTTGCGGTCGTTACGAAAGGTTATGAAGAACAAACGCCCAGTGAAAATGACGAAAGGGATCTTTTTTATCAGGATAAGGCTCCAGCACACAGTCCTTGATTTAAGTTGCTGCAGTGCATGACTGTGACTTTGAACTGGTATATCAACTTCCAGATTTTCCTTATTTGGCTCCTTCTAACTATAATTACTTCCCAAGGTTGACACAAAACAAAACATTTGGCGGGAAACCAATTTCAGAGTGATGATATTGTCGTATCTGCTGCTGTTGACTTTTTTAACCAAAGCCTATCCAACAATGTGATCCAAGCACTACAGCACTAAGGGAAGAAGTGCGTGTATGTATTTACTTGACCCCCCACCCCACTGAGTCAGGTTGTGACACAAGATCAGTTTTTAACGTGGGGACCCAAGTATCTTCACTCTGGCCGCTGGACTTAGCTGATCATATCTTGTCCAAGATGGTTAGAGCTGGTCTATGCTAATCATAGCTGATCTTAGATGTGATACTACCAGCCCTGGGACGTATTCCTGTGCCTTGTAAGTATCAGGATGTGTGTACTACTCGAGAGAAAGAGTGGAAGAAGTGTGTGAACCGCAAGGTGGACTATGTTAAAAAATAAACTATTTTTTGTCAGATTCTATGAGTGTATATTAGTATATTAACTATTCAATCAAGCCTCATATCTCTAAAACTGGAGCCATCTTAAAAACAAAATGATTTCCATTTGCCAGAGTAATTGGCAATCGATATGTGCATCAAGAAATCTTTTTTCATCATCCTCATCGTAGTCGTCGTCATCATCATCATCAGCAGCAGCAGCACTCCCATGACTATTATCCTTAAGTTGCTGTGAAAATGAACAACAAATCAATACCCCTTTACAATATTTACATTGTTCGGACTGTTGTACTTATCTTTGCTGTCATATTAACGACACACGGTCCAGTTAATAAAAACGTTGGCTGAAGTAATCCAGTTATTTGACTCAAAGAGTTGTGAGTTCAATACCTGACCAGAGTAAATGTGAACAAAAACTTGGAGAGATGATTTACTAAAGGGAAATAACTGAAACTGAGCTATCCGGAAGTTGTATTCCACGCAGAGACGGATATGCAATGTAATTGGCCCTGATCTGTCATCTCGTCTGCAGTCGCTCTCTCACAGACGCCACTTTGCCTCGCTCTGTCTTTTTTACAAATACTTTCACGGTAATTGCTCCGAGGAGCTGCTTTCGCTGGTCCCTAGGCCTCATGAATTTAAACGTCCTACGAGGCTGGCAACACGTTCCCAACCCTTCACCGTTGAAACTGTTAGATGCAGACGTCTCTTCTACTCCAATAGCTTCATGTCTCGCACATCTCGCCTGTGGAACTCCCTTCCCTATTCCTGTTTCCCTGACAAATACAATCTCCAACTATTTAAGTGTAACGTCAATCGACATCTCCAGTTGCCATGATCTATCCAATTTCCTTCTCCACATCCTTTCACCTTTCATTCCTATCTGCTCTCGCTCCAAATCTTCTGTAACCCCTTGCCTTGATCGATCCACTATCTTTCTCCACGTCCTCTCCTTTACCACTCCTATCTGCTCTTCCTCCAACCCTTCTGTAACCTCTTGCGTGCTAGTGGCCCCCAGCCTTGTTTGGGGTGATAAGCTAAAAAAAAACAAAAAAAAAAAAACAAACTTGGAGCTAGAACAATCTAACACGGTGGACAAAATAAAAAGTTTAGGTTTGAAGTTCCGATAACCTGAAGAATGCCGGAGAGTATAACACACGAAACGTCGTGGATATGAACAACAAAGATGAGGACAACAGTATGAAGAATGTAAATAGTGTAAATAGCTACAATATCTCAGCACAGAAATAGTGACCGATATTAACCAGTACCATTCAAATATCTTAATTGCGCGCCAATACCTGAGTCTCCGTGTATGTCATTCCAGTTTACGTCGTGCCGTTCATGTCATATTCCATCCCTCATTGTGTCCCTGAAGGTAACATGTAAGAAGGCAAGTGAAATATTGCATTTATGTTATTGTCATTATAACCAACTGCAACAGACCGCCTTAGCTCCTGCCAGTCTACAGCGGTTACTTTATCATGTAACGAGAGATATATGGGGTGTGTCTTTGTAACAATTTTTCATGGGCCTGTATTTGGTAAGTAACCAACGAATGTTCATTGTTAACGATTGCTGTTTATTTTCATTACTTCGGATCATTTTATTTGTTTCCGGCGAAAATCGTCCTGAAGCCGGATTAAAATGTATCTTTCAATGAGGTTATTGTGTTGGTTTCTTTCGCAGCTGGTCTCAAACCTAGAAAAATAAACAAAAAAGAAATCCTGAACAAAAAAACATTCGTTGGCGTTTAACCAGATTTTTACACATGAAAAATCGCTGTCCAAATTTATCTAGTACAATCACGACAAAGCAGCTGCATATAAAAAAAATACTTAATAACATTTAAATAAAAGTGCAATCAACCTCCCGAAATCATTTCAAAAGTAACAAGGAAATACTTCGAAATATAGTAGAAAAAACAAAACAAATATTCCTTGACAAAGATCTTTCCAGATTCTTTAATGCATATATATATATATATATATATATATATATATATATATATATATATATATATATATATATATATATATATACCTCATATGGCGGATAGATCTATTGCAACTGACGTAAGTATCATGTCATTCTTATTCAACCCCGGTATATAGACTGAGTTCGTATCGGAATTAGAATTAACTGCTACAGTTGTCGAAAGTCTAATCCGGAATATATCCATGTCAATATTTCAGTCAGACGAAAGGCACGCGACAATGGTCAGAGAAGAGTGGAAGGTGTTAGCCGTAAAGGGATAAGGTTTAATTAAATTAAACCCGAATATTTAAGATTATGACAATAAATTGGGTTTATATGAAGAATGAAGTGTTAACTTGAAACTGAGAGAGGAACGAAAAGTTAAAAAAAAATAGATGAGGTTAAGTTAAATATAAAAATTCCTAATTAAAATACTCTTCCAAAGACAAGTTATATTTACAAATAAGATATATTTAAATAAAAAAAATAAGTTAAAAGTAAGTTATATTTAGATAATGTATATTAAAATTGAGTAAAATTGTATATAACAAATTATAATTAATATAAAAATAGGTTATATTAAAGAATAAAAATATTTAGAAATAAAAATATGAGATAAAATAAATTATATATTTTAGAAAAATAATGATTTACCTTAAAAAGTTAAGTTAAATCAAAACCAAGTTATATTTAAAAAATATAAAATTATACTTCAAAAATACATAAAACTACAAAGATATATTAAAAAAAAAAACTAAAAGATATAGATAAAATAGTGAAAGTGGTAAAAAGAAAGTGAGTTCTTAGAACAGGGGGTAATTATAAGATATCATTAATATGGTGTGAAAATGGAAATATAGAAATTAGAATTAGTTATACATTCCATCTTTGAAGAGTTCGAGAAATATAGTAGCTAATAAAGTTAAATCTATATTATGAAAATTTGAATGTGTTTTTATGTCTACATTTTAAACTAATTCATTCTGTTGATTTAATAGTTGGCATTGATGATTGTATTTTATTATACTGATTTCTTTCTTCTAAACATAAGTTGTATCTATCTCTTAAACTATTAGGAGTATGTGCACAACCTATAATCTTCCAATCTACCTGTGGGCTCAAACCTTTTTCCTTCAATTCACAAACTTTTTTTGATACGACTGTCTGGTGTTTTAATTTAGGGTTAGTAAATTAGTGCCTATGTGTATGAAATCTTTGTTTCTATTCGCCCGCGTAATTCCAATGTAAACATTATAAGTTTTTATATTTTCTTTCGGGGGAAATATTTGCCTGTATAACCCTATTAGATCTGCATTTGCCCTCAACTGGACAGCTTTCTTTATATCTACAATTACAGGTGGGTTCAATACCAGGTTTGTTGATTATCCCGTAGAAATTACTTCAAATATAGTTATGTGAGTTGATAATTTTGTACACGTTATTAGTAGAGGCGTATATATATATATATATATATATATATATATATATATATATATATATATATATATATATATAGTTTTACGATGTGCTATATTTATGGGATAAAGTGCCCAATATCAGAAATAGAGCGTATGTAAATACAAATATAAAAGTGAACATTGAAAACATATATTTGGGTTAGTGGAGCCTGGTATGTAAAATATTCTGGCGGTTATATTTGCGGGGGTGGCTTGTTTGTTTATTTATTTGTTTGGGTTAATTTATATTACTTGTTTTTCATTTTGTTTTTCATTTTGATTTTGTATTATTTAGACTTTTCGATTTTTGACGTTTTATTAATGTAGTAAAAAATTGGATGGGGATTTGCCTAGGTCGCTTATTTAATAGATTGGTTTGTTCTGGGAAGATAATTGAAGATATTTATTCGTCCAAATTTAGATTGCTTGCTGCAATCTATTTTGTTATTTTGGTGGTGGGGACAGTATTTAATTAATTAATTATTTTATTTGGATTGATTACTTTTATTTGTTTTTGATTATTTATACTTATTTTTATTAGTTCTAACGGTTATTTTACTGAGAGCGGTTTGTTAATTTGTTCATTAATATATTTATTTGGCTTAATTTTTATTTGTTTTTATTTATTTACTTATTTTTTTATTTACTATATTCTTATTTGCACTATTTGGTTTTCGATTTTTGAGTAACGTAGTAATGTTTTGTTTTATTGTTATATAGCAGTTATAGCTATTTTACGTCCAGTTTTTGGATTGGTTGTTGTAGTCTATTCTAACGGCTATTTTGGCGGGATTGGTTTGTTAATTTATTTTTTATTATTTATTTTATTTATTTGGGTTGATTGTTTTTAATGTATTTTATTTTTTATTTTATTCATTCTATTTTGTCTATTCTAAGGGGAGTGGTTTGTTATTTTTTTATTATTTGTTTGTTTTTTATTATTTATTTTGCTTGTTTAATATATTATTTTGTTTATCGGTGTTTATTCATTTCAGATTTCGTTTTTTAAGTAACGTAGTAAAAAAATGTTTTTTGAGATGAGCTCACATCGTTTATTTAGTAATTCATTTTGGTCAGGGAAAGTAATAATAGCTATTTTCCCCCAAGCAAAGTTTGCAGGTTTTTCATTGGTTGTTGTAGGCTGAAGATCTTTTTCATATTATCCTTGATATTTTTAGTGCGATTTGTGTTTTGTTTTTAATTTTCCAGATATACTTGGAGAGCATTGTGCTGTTCGCGTATTTCCTAACCGTGAAAGATGTTTTGTGTGCATATTTTCTTTGTTTCCAGGATTCTTCATTTACACCTATGCATACTTTTTCTTCGTGATCTGGTGATTTTACCGTGGCTTGGTATGTTACGTTGTTTTGTAAGCAATTACCCTTTAAGGGACATTCATTCTTTATTCTACAGTTAAAGTAAAAAAAAATAAAAAAACCTATACGAATACATCTACAAAATTCCAATAAAATAAATTGGGTCTGTCTTTCAATGAAATTGTTGTCGGTGCCATTAAACAATGTTATCACCCTGATTTTATACAGCATGGAATAGTTTTCCAGAGTTAAATGTACAATTGTCTGCGATTTCCACAATTTTATCAGTAAAATAATGAAACATTGTCTCTACGTTAGCGGCACATATATGCTGTTTTTCCGAGTAATCGTCATAGAGGTTGATGTTTATATCCCATCGACATACGTTTTTATGTAAAGCCTCGTTGAACTAAGTTGTGGTGTCCTCCATCTAAAGTGTCTATATTGGACTCTTCCGCCTACTATAAGATTAGTAGGAGAGAAGTCCTTGGGGGAACAGTCGAATAGATCTGTTCCAGCTGTGCTGGTCAAATTATCTTCCTCCGGGCAGAGAGGAACCCCAGACGAGGCTATGTCCAAGGGCAGAATGTCGTCTCGGGAAGCAGCTACCCAACTCCATTTTATACGGGGTCTATGGGCTCAGATTTCCCCACATTAAACTCGGCCGTGTGCCACATCCTACCTTGTAGGGAGGCTGGTAAATATCAGTTGAATAGGTTGAACGCTGAGTCATCCGACACACACGCACTAGTTGTGTAATACTCTCCTGTTGTACTTAAATATATGATACATCTGTAACACTTTCTTTTGCTATTTCTTTAATCATTTACTTGGTCACAACAAAAAATCTTGATGCTATATGGCTGAAGCAACACATGCACCAATGCAATATGAGTGTCATCTTTGTGCAATCTATTCATAGGTAAATGTTATCTGACGTGCATAAACGAATGTTATTTTGATGGAGCAAAATTTGCTTATATGATTCGGCTGCCTCTCCTTGAATCATAGCAATATTTAAAGTTTAGCAAAATCAGCAAACATAAGGATGGAACTGTTTTCTGGATGCCCATTTCATATTGCATGCTACAGCTTTAGATAACAAGTAATAAAAGGCTGTATATAATAAGTAATAAAACGCTATCTCACGTCGTGTTTTTCTCTATCTTCATTATTTTATTTTAATAATTTACATGTGTAATTACAATCTGTTCCTCTAGTTTAGGATGCCACCCGAACTTTTCATGTATAATTTTTGCTCGATTCTTTTTGTCCATAAAAATGAAAAAAAGAACGCTTACGTACAAAACATGTGGGCAACAAATAATTAAAAAAAATGTAAAAGTAATGGAGACTTGTATTACAATCAATAATAGAGAGAGTTCAAAATTATTGATGAGAAAAAAGAGCTTGGGTAATTTGACACTCACAAGACATACCAAAAATCAAGATAGAAACCGTTAGTAACCTAGATATGATTTTATGCAAATGGGCCATAGAATTTGTTCTCGGATGGGTGGTAATGGTACAAAGAGATGCTTAGTGTTGTAAAAGACAGGAAGTTGTGTAAAGCCATAATCGCTTGAAGAAATATGGCACATAAAAGAAGGAGAAAATTGCAATTTTTGTTATATCCTGCCTCTAGTATCATAGTTTATTTTACTTCTATATTTTCTCTGATATGCAGGGGTATGAACATGTTTCTGTTGCTATTCATTTGCTTTTTGTAAAATCTAAATTTATCCAGCTTATACTCCCATCAACATTATTATCAACATTCTGTAATATTTTTAGATATTATAAGCTGAAGGTCACACAATGTCTTGTACATAGAAACATATACATATTCGAAAAATTTACTCAGCATCTAATCATGATTTATTCAACATTGCTGTCTGAATGGAAATGAACTAGTATTATAAATTCGGCTGTCATATGAATTCACCTCGTATAAATAATCGGACATTTTTTTCTTATAGACTTTGGCTGATGTTTTTTTCTGTTTTTTTTACTATTGACCCATTACGGTCAAGCAAGACCGGTGATTTAACACCGTAATGAAATTTTTACTTAAAAGTATGCATTTGTTTCAATTCATCTGTCATATTTAATATATTGCTTTTAAATGTCCCTAGGCCTCGTTAATTTAAACGTCCTACGAGGCTGGCATCCCGTTCCCACCCCTACACCGTTGATACTGTTAGATGTAGACGTCTCTTCTACTCCAATATCTTCATGTCTCGCACATCTCGCCTATGGAACTCCCTTCCCTATTACTGTTTCCCTGACAAATACAATCTCCAACGGTTTAAGTGTAGCGTCAATCGACATCTCCAGTTGCCTTGATCTATCCACTTCCCTTCTCCACATCCTCTCACCTTTCATTCCTATCTGCTCTCGCTCCAAATCTTCTGTAACCCCCTTTTCTTGATCGACCCACTGTCTTTCTCTTTCTCCACATCCTCTCCTTTACCACTCCTATCTGCTCTTCCTCCAACCCTTCTATAACCACTTGCGTGATAGTGGCCTCCAGGCTTGCTTGGGGTGATACGCTTAAAAAAAAACAAAAAAAAAACACTCTTACATTGTAGATATCTTAGACCCAAAGAAAATTCAGTAGCAGTAGATTTCCATATCTGATCAAGTTATGCATTACCTTATCGAAACAATAAATTATATTTTTTTTGTTTTCATTTTCGTCTCGTTACGATCAACTCAGATAGTTGCTTTGATTAATTATAACTCTATATAATAAATCCTTCATATGTGTCATTTTCTTTATGTCTCAGGTGATCGCCTAATAAACAGACTTTTACGAAAGAAACTATTAGGAGAAATCACTGCTCGAGAATAGATGCATAAAAATTAAAAAAAAAGGTGAATTCATGATAGAAAAAGTAAACATACTCAAATATTGAACGCCAACATCGAAGAAAACTTCGACAACGACAGTGGAGTGAAACCCACAATAAATGAATTTAAAAAAAAAATGAAGGGCATGCAATTTAAAAAATACCGACAATTTACCCATCGCACCTTATATTTTTAGCAGCAAGATCTCATCATTTTGCAGCTAAAATGGCTAAATGGAATGTCAATCGTTATCATTTGTCTGCCTAATACCTGCTGTTTATTTTGATCTCTCCTTAACAATGTTTGCTCTTATTCTTACTCACATTCAGTAACCACTTACGTCTTAATGTCTATTTTTGTCCTGGTTGAAGTGAAATGATTGAAAAAAATAATATTTAGAAGAAAAATTACAAAAAAACTAAGACAAAGAGAAAGGCTTAACGTTGCAATATATGAAAACAGACGACATGGTCGTCAGGAAGAGAGATTTTCAAATGTAAGAGCTTCGGAATAGTAACATCAGTATTAAAGCAGTTAGATATATTTATCAATATATGTTGTGTATTACAGTAACTGCTACGCATCATTCCAAAGGCGCATCGGTATAATGAAAGACGCCAAGAAACGAAACAGAATATTAAGACCTAGAAAACTTTAGCTACACACAAAGAAAAGAGTACTGGATAATTATAGGGAAAATTTGGATGTTGGACAATTTCCTTGCAGATACAGAAGCTGATTGATTGACTGATTTGTTTGTTAAGGCTTATCAAACTTTTGTAGGTTATTTAAAGCCAGAATATATATTTTAGTTTGTAATGATAATAATTTGGTAATGATAATAATTTTGTAATGATAATAATTTGGTAATGATAATAATTTGTTGAGACGAGTCCTAATAACTAACCCATAGCTGGAGATGTTATATTTTGCGTATAAGTGAATATAAAGAGCCTGACTGGAATTGGAATGCGACATTCCGAAGTCCAATTCCGAGTTATTATCAATTATACTAGCCGCGCATCCAAAAATTACAACACCTGGTATTCCAAGTATACCCATCTTGATACTAAATAAGCTTGACTTTTTTTATTTCGGTGATCTTACAAGAACCGGTGTTTCATCGTTATATGGTCGCAAATGGTGCAGAAGTTACTCGATGCAACAGGTATGTGGTTCTAGGGAAGTATATTGAAAATATTTAGCATTACTCGATTAATGCGCATTCGATTAATGTGTATTCGATTAGTGTGCTAAAATTTTTATATGCAGAAATTCGATTAGTGCATACTTAATACTCAATTGGCGCGTTTAAACGTTCTTCAGTTTAACCATATGTTGTGGCATTTTCAGGGCCAGAAATAAAGGCGCAAAGAGTGGAACTGAGTTGAACAAATATATTAACAGAAACAGTAATACAAACATATACAAACGAGAGTGTTACACCAAGAATGTTAGGTCTGACTGTCAGAGCTGGAATCTTCCCTCTCCAAATGGCAGTACCTGCTCCTATTTATAGCTGGGAGAATCCATGCCTGCATTAATAAATTACCATAACACCATAATAACTGAAAATTGATTTTTCTATAGTTGCTAATGTACAAATTATCTGCACTAATCAAGGGATTCCTGTGCTACGTATTAAACATATGAAGCAAGGCTGATGTCTGTCGAGAAAATAATATCAAGATGGACACCCCTGCTTAAAATCTGAAACGGTCGACAACTCTGGAATGGATATAGAAGAAAGAGGGCTTAGCGCATTTAACATCTAGATGACATACTTAAGTTCGAGAGGGCAATGTGAAACAGTTAGTAGTCTACCTAACGTTTTCGTGTTAATGGAAATCAAAGCGGGATGATAATAATTTAATATTTGCTTAGATCTCCAAATCAAATGAAGCTGAGGAGAGACAAGATCATTCAAATTCTGAAATGACGTCAGACGTTGTTTTAAACATTTCACCCCAAACAAGGTGATAATGTCACTAAGATGCAAAAGCGATTATGCCTCTAAGACGCAAGATGGTGTGAAAGAAAACGAGAAGACATTAGTGAGGAGAAAGGACAATAAATGAACATGTTTCTGCCCTTCTTAAGGTCGTCGTAGAAGGTGCACGTAAGTGGAACTTTCTCTCTGTAATAACATTTATAATCACTTAAAATGGGAAATATATTTCTAAGAAGTCAATACAAATTTAGTAAGAAAACAGAAAATGTAGTTACCTGTTACCGAGGATAAAACCAGTTTGAATTTACAACGATGTTTTATATTGTTATAATTTATAGAAAAAATAATTATCATTTAATAGGTATTTATAATGTTTATAAATTATTTGGATACGCACAGCATTTAAAAGGGAAAATGTGTCATGCGTTTGCCATTATTGAATAAGTCTTAATCTGAAAACAAGAATGTCCTTTCTCTGCTCCAGCGCAGTTAATGTCGTTTTGAATTTAAACGATATTCTGTTTACACATGCACAAAATATCACATGTATTTTCTTTCAAGGTTTAACCACGTGATAACTTTCTATGTTAAAATTGTACTGAAAAGACGTACGCCCAATGTTTCATAGGAAGTATCCAAAAATATTGAATGGAAACAGATGCGTCCAATTTATAAAAATTGGCGTAAAATTTATAAAAATTGGCGTTTAGCAAAAGAGCCAAAAGCTTGTTATGGGAGGAAAATATTTGATTTTGATTACTTCGTCGGAGATCTTCTGCAAAAAAACAAAAACATACAGAGTAAACAGTTTTTGAAAGATTCAATCAGATCTGAAATATACAGGGATGAAATGCATATACAATGATAGCATTATATATATATATATATATATATATATATATATATATATATATATATATATATATAGTGTGTGTGTGTGTGTGTGCGTGTGTGCGCGTGTGTGCGTGTGTAGACAACGATGGAATTATATAGCTATATAGATGATAAACTATAATTTTATGACATGCAATATATACAGGGTGTACCAGCAAAACTGTACAATTATCAGATTAAGATATAAACCGTTATATCTTAGAAATGGTTAAATATATCTTACTGGAATTCGCCGAGGTTTTTATAACACTAGTGCAGTCTGCTCCGAGAAATAAGCCTGGATAATTTACTCGCCAATCTTATCAGAAGATTCGTGATGAAATCAATCATAAATAAAAATAAAATGTTCATCATTAATTTATCATAGCGAAGCATCGGAAACCTTCTGTCCTGGTGTAATAGATGCCTCAGAGGTTTCATGTATGATTTCATTTTCAAGTCTTTTTCACTGCCCTTTGGACTGTCATAGGCGAAAATGTTTTCTCATGTGCCAAACGTATTATGGATTGAGGCGGAACTTCTCTAATTGATCTCTTTAGCTATAAAGATTTCCTCTCTACTGTTCACACATTTATAAACTTTTTCACCGTTCTCTTGATGGTTCTTGAACGGACTTTGAAGATGGGAGCGAGTATATGAATGTTCATAACATTACAGAAGGCTTGAATGGTTGTTTTCCTCTAACCAATCCTCAGTTAACGAGCCAGTGGGTCTGACACAAAATGATTGTAAACTTTTCTCTTTCGAGTTGAATAAATCGAAAAGTTTTTTCACTGATTCTTACACTAAATTGCATCAAGATACGACTTATCTGATAACCTGGAATAATGAAACTGAATTAGTTTAGTGTTATTTCAGATATTAAAGATGTTGTAGAATGGACAATTATGCTTTTACACGAGTTGGATAAATTTGCTGTGACACCTGATATTGATAAATCGTACACTATCATAGATAAACCTTGTGTAAATATAAACGTGGACACTGAAGTTAAAATGAACTGTCGCCATTCCGCGGTGGCATCAGTGACTAATTTTATTTATATTATATAATAATAATAATAATAATAATAATAATAACAACAATGATAATATATATATATATATATATATATATATATATATATATATATATATATATATATATGAGATAGTATTGATATAATTAGAACATTTAATTAGTTTCTGTTGATAATGATGAATAAATATTTAAATAGATTCGTTTATTCTAGTTCAGGGTCACTGAAGTGCACTATTAAAGCAAACGTTGGCCATATATTTCTAAATTAATCCTAATGTTTAGATGCACTCTGTTACCTCTTGTCTTTATGTCTCTTTCTTTCCTACTTTCGGCTTTTTTCTTTTTCTCTCCTACTTTCGCCTCCTCTTTCGCTCTTTCGCTATATATACATACAGGGTGTAAAAAAGTAATTTTACAAGTTGTGGGGGTGTGTTCCTCACACCAGTACAAAAAAAAATGTCCAGATAAACATATTTTTGCAAATCTTTATTACGTTTAAAGTTTAACATAGACGCTGTTAAATGTAAAATCCATGATACAATTCAAAAATATTTATTACCATAGTTTGTGGTGCCACGGATCTTGTCTCAAAAACGTTAAAGAGAAGTTTGGATGACTCGGCAACCTTCGTTTTGGAAACGCCATTTCATACAGCCGTGCAGCATTACGTCCATGACCATTCGCGCTGCCGTAAGTAAAATTCAAATCTGCCTGTTCAGGATATGAATATCTTGCCATTGTTAAAACGAAAAGTTCTCAATTAACTTACTACTACACACTTTAAATGTTGAAGACAGACGAGCAACAAAATGTACACGAATGACAAATGTAACCTAGTCTACATGTCAACATAGCGTCATCTACGTAAACTTTCTTTAAAATTAATCACTGAAAAACAAAAGATTTGTGGGCATTTGTAATGGACTTTTAATCTGCCCACAATATTTGTATAAGTATTTTTGATACACCATACATACATATATATATATATATATATATATATATATATATATATATATATATATATATAGATAGATAGATAGATAGATAGATAGATAGAGATATAGATATAGATATAGATATAGATATAAAATTTATATATATATAACTGTTATATATATATATATATAACCTTTATATATATATATATATATATATATATATATATATATATATGTATATATATATATATTGAGCACTCTTTCAATAGCGCTTTTGTTATAATTTTTGAATAAAAATATATATACGTATAATATACATATATATATATATAAATGTACATATATATATATACATACATACATACATATATATATATATATATATATATATATATATATATATATATAGAGAGAGAGAGAGAGAGAGAGAGAGATAGATAGATAGATAGATAGATAGATAGATAGATAGATAGATAGATAGATAGATAGATAGATAGGGGAAACAAATATTCGTACACATACAATTTTTGAGTTATTGCATTTTCATCTAATGCATAAACATACTTTTCATATAATTAACTCTACACAGATGCATATTAACTAAATATGCATAAAAAAGTAAAAATGATTTAATAAAAGCAAATCCAATTCATCCATTATAATAGTTGGAAAAAAGTATTTGTATATTCCAAATTTCAGATTTAAAAAGATTTAAATTTCATTGATTCCCTAGATTATTTAAGTGGAATATTCTAGAATGTTCCAATAATGTTACAAGCATTTATTTTTAGTCTAAAAATTTAAACAGATCATTCTGTAATTGATATTCATGCAAGAAGGTTATCATCATGGCAAGATGTAAAGAATTGACAAATTCGTAAAAATAACTGATTGCTAATGCTCTGGAAAGTAGGAAAAAGTTACAGAAAAATATCTCAAACAACCCCAATATTCCCCTTACTACCATTAATTCATTCATTTTATAAAAATATCACAATACTGTTGAAAACCAAAGAAGAACAAGTATTCCACGGAAGATTTCTTCAACGTCTTCGGGCAAATTAATGCATCAAGTTAAACAAAATTCAATGATTACTCATCAAGAGTTGCAGGATGATTTGCTTTCATTATGAATTTATGTCACTAAACGGACAATAAGAAATGAAATTATTAGGAAGAATCTAAAGTCACGCTCCCGTCGGAAAACTCCACTACTATTGAAATAACACAGTAATACCAGTTTGAAATTCTTTCCAGATCATAAGGATACGGAAAATCGTATTGGGAAAGAGTATTATGGACAGAAGAAACCAAAATTTAGTTGTTCGGGGGCAATTCTAGAAATCATGTGTGGAGGAAAGATGGCGATGCCTTCAAACAAAAAATACAGTTCCAACAGAGTCATGTGGTGGTAGCAGCATCATAGTTTCGGGATGTTTTTTTTTCTGGCAACATATCAGTAATAGATGGTAGATTGATTGTCGCCCTTTATCAAGATTTTACAAGCGATTTTAATAATTTCGGTTGAAAAACCTGAACTTCCTCCTGATTGGATCTTCCAACAAGATAATGATCCTAAGCACAGTGAAAAATCTACGAAGGGATGGCTTGCTGAAAATAATGTAAATGTCCTGAAATGGCCAAGTCAATCCCCAGATTTAAACCCAATCGAGAATCTGTGGCGTTATTTGAAAATTCAAATCCATTCGAGAGCTCCAACAAACTTCCCGGGTCGAAAGACCATATTCCAGAGGAATGGAACAAAGTACCAATAAAATTTGCAAAACATTAATTGCGAACCACAAGAAAATGTTGGTCGCTTTAAAATTGAATAATGGCTATTCTACAAAGTATTAAATGAAGATTATATATTCTCTTTTGTACTGCACGAATAATTTTCCCCACATTAATATGGTTATATGGGATTTATTTCTATAAAATAATTCTGTTTCTGCTTTCTATGCACAGAAATTATGCATCTGTGTACATTTAATTATATGAAATTTAAGATTATTCATTAACTGCAAATACAATAAATTAAAAATCTGTATATGTACGAATATTTGTTTCTCTCTACTGTGTGTGTGTGTATGTATATATATATATATATATATATATATATATATATATATATATATATATATATATATATAGGTGTATAATATGAACAACGCATCGCGACGAAATGTGCACATTAAGTTGGAAAGTTTTGAAAAGCCTGGATTTGAAACATTGCCATTTTTGTATCTTAAAAAATCGTGTTTATTTCTGGATTTACAGAAAATCGGATTGCTTCTGTTTGGTCTTAACTTAAAATTAGGTCCTTAGCATACGGTGATCTGAAGAGTACATGAAAACAAAGAATTCCATTTTAAATGGCTAATAAGTGTCGCTGTAAGAGTTAGCGACAATGGAGTTGCAATATTAAACTCCAGGAGGCTTAAATGTGACCGGTTACTTCGTGTTTGCTTTCTTCACTGACGAATGACATTTCTTTGAAAAGGACAGTAGGACAAAACACGGTTGGATTTATTATTTCCTTTTTCTATTGTTTCCTGTAACTATTTTTCTTCCACTGGAAATTAAAGATAACATAAACAACAGAAGAGACCCTGCTGGTTTTTCTTTCTTCTGTTTTGTCCTTAAAAATAATTTAACAGCTTTGCATTTGCAAGGGGCGCTCCGAAAGTTATGCCTCGTATTTTATTATGAATGTCAACGATATCAAAGACGGTGTTGCTAGTGTAGGATCAATGGTTGAAACTTTCCGTTAAAAACCCATAATTTACGGTTTTTTCCCTGTAATCTGACATAACAATGTATACATAATGGAAAAAATAACTAAGTATTGTCTTGTAACACAAATGAAAATACGAGATTTTAATAACTATTATATAGCTGAAATCAGCATGATGCAATGAGGTAAGTGGCAGATACAACCGGAAGATTCATGATTAAAAACATTTATTGTGTTTCTATATAGTAAGTGAATCAAACGTAATACATACATATATATATATATATATATATATATATATATATATATATATATATATATATATATATATATATATATATATATATATATATATATATATCTGTTATGGTCCAAGTTCCTTGTACCACGAGTTATTCTTCATTGGTTCTACCTTGGACCATCACGTCCAGCAACACTTCTGCTTAAAATGTCCAATCCTGTCATAAAACTTACCCTCAGTTCATCTTTGGTGTCACAAGGAGTTTCGGTGGCCTTTCGCTCAATTGCGTCCTAGACATAATAACCAAGGAGGTGGCAAGATTTAAGGGGTGATGTGGTCGCCAAAATTGTTCGACTGCCATGACTGGATTCACCTGCTTGTGTGACATGGTGCAGAGTCATGTAGCAAGGTATAGGTTCTTACAGCAGCCACCGTAGGTCAATAATACCTCATCAAGTTACTTGATAGTCATGTGGAAGATGAATGGGGACATAACATCGCCCTCACTAGTGTTTACACCAAATACCTTGGTAATTAACATTAAACTCATCCGACACTTTACGAAATATCTGCACTGTTCTCAGATTGACACCCAAACACTCTGCGCGAAATTAAAAATTAAAAATGGCGACAATTTTCCCATGTCTCTCTCTCTCTCTCTCTCTCTCTCTCTCTATATATATATATATATATATATATATATATATATATATATATATATATATATATATATATATATAAACTCACTATGCCCACGCAATGGAGTTTTTATCGCTGTTACCATAGTATATTTTGCCATTGTAGTTTACTCTTGAAGATAATTTTAGAAAACAAGGTATGTACTTGATTAATTTTATATCAACATAAAAAAAACTGATTTGACAACTGGAAAGGATCAGTATAAAAATAAGTATGCATAATATATATATATATTAACCAATTAAACACACACACACACATACATACATATACATACATATATATTTATATTTATATATATATATATATATGTATATTATTATTATTTTATATAATATTTAATATATTATTTTATACATAATTTAATTTAAAATATTTAATAGATTAAGTTATAATATTAATATATTATATCAATTTATAATATTTAATATATTACTTAATTTATAATTTAATATTTTATTTAATTTACAATATTTAATATATCATTTAATTTATATTATTTAATATATTATTTTATATAATATTTCATATATTATTTAATATAATATTTATGCGCAGCAGAATTGTATTGAGCACTGCTTTTTAAAAATAAAAAATAATTAATAGGAAGATTATCAAGGATGAATTGTATTTTATTTTTGACTTAGTATATGGTTTGTTTTATGATTCTGTAAAATGGCTAAACCAATTGAAGCACTACGGATAAAAAAGCCAATGTACAATAATATCAACTATGTACGCAGCCATAGCGTGCTGACCGTTTATGAAAATAAAATACATGAAACAATTCATATATGCAGTTAAAATTAAACATAAACTTCATGGCTAAAAGTATAGCCGAAAGCGCTTGGATATATATAACTTTATTGAATAAATAAAATAAAACAATATATATATATATATATATATATATATATATATATATATATATATATATATATATATATATATCCTTGTGTATAGTTTAGGCAGCAATCCTTTTTTCATGCTAGAAAATTACATTGTAAGAATTATTTTGTGGGAGAGATAAAAATGATTAGAGATTCAGGTCTTACTAATTAACCCATAGCTCGGAGGAGAAGAGATTATGCATGCCTTTTCTCAAAGTTATTTTCGGATAAGTGAATATAACGGACCCACATAGAACTGGAACAATTCCGAACCACTACCCATTACGCCATCTGAACTTCCAAGCTTACAGCAACTGATATTCCCAAGCGGTCACCCATCTAGGGAATGACTAAACTCAAAGTTGTTTAACTTTGGTGCTCGTAAGGGAATCGGTGTTTCAACATGATGTGGCCGTAAACTCCTGGAATAAATAGAGATGAAAAAATGCATTTTGTTCGTTGAAACGTACTTCATGCATTGATGGTAATAATTTCCTTGTATCGGTTGAATAAACCGGGGGCGTTACATCTCGAGTATTCTTCATATATTAATTTCGTTTTTCTATTCAGGTCTCGTATGTGTACTTACTTTACGGTACATGATATTGCCTATACAGATTAAGGCCATCTTTGTGGTAATGGAATCTCTGTAACAAATGAGCAGAAAATAATTAATTATTACTATTATTAATATTATTATTAGTAGTATTTTATTTCGTTTGATTTCTGGTGTGTATACATTTCGTTCCAGTTCCCAACCAGAGACCGAAGGTAAGAAATGGCTTCATGACATTTTCCACTGATGAAAAACAAAAAAAAAAAAAAAAACAGATGCATCATACATAAAGTTCTAACGTAAGTTGTATCTGTGAGTATAATTGTTTGTATTTTTTTAAGGCAAGGGCTACCTGGTAACCCTTGTATTAAAGCAATAGAAAATGCTTCAATAAGTCCATCAGAACTTTTTCCAATCAATCCGATGCAAATATTAGAAAACTAGTTCGATTTTCCCCATGTTAAGCTCTATGTATCTGGAGTTGGAAATTCAGTTGATATATTACAATTTGCAGGGATTGCCATATCAATAAGAATTCACATTCTGTTTTTATGGTATTTGATCACAATATCTGGGCGATTGCCTTTGATTGTTCTGTGCGTATTGTAAAATACCATAAATTTGTGACAGGCCTTATCTCTATAACCGCGTCCGGGTGATGTTTATACCAGTTTCTTGCAGTTTCCTTCCCGTAAAGGTTGCATATGTTCCAGAGCAGATATTGGCCCACTCTATCTATCTAGCTATCTAGCTCTCTATCTATCTATCTATCTATCTATCGATTATTTTTCCTTACGCTGTTTGTTTATTCATGTTCATCGATTTAAATTAGGGCTACCCCATTATTATTATTATTATTATTATTATTTGCTGATTGTTTTCATTGGCGATCAAGAAGTATTAGTTTTCTAAATCTCTCTTGATAATCTTGAGGATCTGAGTAATACTTTCTTATCAATCGAAACAATCAATTTTCTCAGATTTCCAATATTTGCAATATTCTACAAACCTGTACTGTACGATTCCTGGCGTTCTTACAATGACGTGTTGAGAAAATATGCAGTTCATATTTCAGAATGCGTACTTCTTCAATAATTTATAAATATTATTCCAGCCTTTATTTCTATTCCAATTAGGTCTTTGTATTTATTTCGCCTACAATTTCACGGCCTTTGTATTTGTCTATGACTTCTATATCTGTCTTATTCTGATGGGTCTGGTGAGCAGATGATGTATTTGCATTTCAAAGTTCCGTAGGATATTCATTTTTCATTCCCAAAGAAAATTTGTTGTTTATCTTCAGACCATCATTCTGTATCGTAAAATCGATACCATTAACGCCAGACGTGATGATCACAGTCATACGTGCAAGTTTTATTTCCATATTGTCAGTAAATTTGTTATAGTCAGTAACATGAATACCATGTTTAACTCAAGCTCTGCGGAAATGATTTTCGCTGTTTTCTTGGCGACATTCTCTTTGATGGAATGCCCGCGGTCAACATTTTCATTTATTACTAGAAGTGCGATTTTGCATTTATCGTGGAACAATGGTCGAGCGT
>OZ038486.1:61993817-62053817 GCA_964036315.1 Acanthosepion esculentum | reverse complement strand
GTTTGACCTTTTATGATGTATCTGGATGTTTCCCGAATGTGTATTCATAGTCATTCTGCTTGGCCTATGTTGTATATTTCTTTCTCTGTTCTGTTTTTATCGCTATCTCGTTTAATTCTAACTGTATCACTTATTGCTTTAGAGTATGCGTTGATTTTTATTAATGTTCTCAACTTTTGTTTTCAATGGTGGCTTTTATGGAATTAGTAGTTAGGATTATGTTCTAATTTTGTTATGGTTGTCGGGATTATTATTAATTGTGCATTTTGAATTATTCTTTAAAATTCTATGGATTTTCAAGACTTTGCGTTTGTCACTGTGTAAAAAATAATTATGGTAATCTAAAAGTTTGAAGAAATTTTTCATCTATTTCACTTCTTCGGATACGAATTGGGGGCTACAGATTCTAAGGGTTCTTAAATAAATACCTGTGTTTAATCTAGATTTTATTATATTTTTGTGGCCGTAGAAAAATTCATTATTATTTATTGGATTTCGATAAATGATTTACATCAGCAAAACATCAAGTAACCTCAAACAAGGCTTTTCTTTCAAATACTATTATACATCCTGGAAACAAACACATAGATTATATATATATATATATGTACATATATATATATATATATATATATATATATATATATATATATATATATATATATATATATATATATACAAACGCACATATCTATATCTATATCTAACCATCCATCTATGTATCTATCTCTTTATATATATATATATATATATATATATATATATATATATATATATATATATATATATATATATATATATATAAAGTGAACACGCATTTAAATTGCTAACTGCTAATTGCGGTGGCAGAAAGCTACACTCACCTAAACGAGAATGTAAAAATGTAACTCAGATGAGTAGGCGTAACACCCACTTGGGGAGGTAGAAGGATGAACTCACCTAACTGCGGCGACAGAAGGATAAACCTCGCCTAATTTAATAGAGACAAGGGAACACTCACTCAACTGAGAAGGTAGATGAATACTCACCTAAATGTGTAGGAAGAAAGGTACACTGACGTTATTGTGTAAGGGGGGAGTATAGACAGAACTAACAGATTAGTTATAACAGAACGGTACACTCACACATATCAGGCAGTAGAAGGGTACACTCATCTAAATAGAAGGAGAAAGGAAGGAAAGAAATCTGCTTGACGATGAAACAAGAAAAGATAAAGCTTTTTCATATTTTAAAAAGGAAAATTAAGATTTTTATCCCCTTCCACTTAAGCTTGATTTTAATTTTACAATATTGATAAGTGAATTTAATTCAAATTTTCTGTGTAAAATATTAATAAGGTGATAGTATTTCTTTAATATATAAGAAAAACACGTTTTATTCAGTGGCCAATAAGAAATCGCCAATCATCCCTTCCTACGACTACTACCTTTCAGCGTGCCAGCTTAACGATACACTCGCTAAAGTCTGGCCACCTGCTTGAGTATAGATTTTTTTTCTTGCTGCATCTTCAGAACCTGTTGATTTTAGCCAAATATTTATCTAGTTAACCTTGGCTATCCTTTCCAAGTATTTGTTTAAAAATGCTTTCTGTCTCTATTATATTTCATAAAGTCACAAATATTCTTGGAATGATGTTTTGAGTGTGTTTGCATTGTTCAGGCTATTGATCGCTCTAGATAATGAGCTCTCTCCCAGAAACCGTAACTAAGGTCCACTCCACATAGTTGCAGTATAAACCGCAGGTGGGTTCTGTGGGTATTGAGTAATTACAATGTGCCTGAACAGGCGTCTGCAACAGAGATGAGGTACATATCATAGTAGAGGGTCATCCTTAGATACGAGTGGCCAGCGATCCATCAAGTTTGCCGTAGTATTTATTTTTCAAATTTTCCGTCAATATAGCTACGTGTGTAGAAGAATTTCCCCTCTTTAATACACAATATTTTGTTGATATTGATCGCGTATATATGTACATATCAGCAGTGACAAGAATGGTAGTAACACTTGCGAATTTGACAATCAGCTGACGATAATACAAGTTCTGCAGTTATATTTTTACAATGTTGACAATAAGAAAAAAGAGAATAAAAATTTAAGACTTTACAGATGCGGCAATGTTAAAATTTAGTAATCGGTGAAGCGTAAGATATTTTTAGCGGATCTAAAACTCAGAGCTACATCTAACATATTTTAGTGAACAGGGCGCAGAGGCGGAATCTCATGCTATTGTCTCTGGAATACAAGCGGGAAAAAAATGGCACAGGAGGCTCGTTCATAACATCCAAATTGAAAATGAGAAAAGATTCGCACTTATACCAAAGCCTGACCCCTTTGAGGTACTCTACACCCATAAAAGAAGCTAGAGAAATCATTTCGCCAATGAACGTGTTATTTCCTCTTTTCTATTTCTGAATCTATATGCGTCCGCGTTATTTCCAACTCCAGCGTTGTCTGTACGTATCTTTAATTTTTGTTTTTAATATTTCGCTCCAAGCAAGGCGAAAATGCCAATAGAACGCAGGTGGTTACAGGAAGTGAAAGTGAAAAACAACAAGGAGATTGAGAATGGGAAGGATTGAGAAAAGTACTAAACGGAAAAGGGTTAAAAAAAATACAGAAGATGGCGATTGACGTCGCATTTAACCTTTTGAAGATTGTTGTTATCGGGGAGTTCAACAGGTGAAAGGTACAAGAAAAGAATCTGTTAAAATATATGTGGCGGTTGCATGTAGCTATTTCAAAAGTAAAACTGTGAGACCTAGTTGTCAATCTAGTCGCACACCTAAATTCTTGCAGTCGGAAGACCAGAGAGAGAAAAAAGGTCATAAGAACAGTTATAATGAAAATATTTGTAGAAAAGACAGAGAGAACGCCCGTCAAATCAGTTTGAAAGTGGTTAAAAGCGAAATGCCTTTTCATGTTCAGTTACATTACAGAACCTTTTTGGGATTTTGCCAAGAATCTGGAGATTTTTTTTTTCAGAGATCTCTTGAAATTAGAGTTTCTTTCTATTTTCAGGACACTTTGAAGAAAAAAATAATAATCGAAATGACATGCATCATTATCATTTTATTACATTAAATATATTTTATTCATAACCTATTTTGTATTCGCTTGTATCTCTGATTATGCGTCTGACGATTGTAAGAATGAAAAATCCTGTTCGAGATATTATTTTCCGCCTTTATTTAAATAAATAGTAATTTTGTAGTGGCAGAATATATAAACGGTTTCCTCTCCGTATCGCTTTTGATACGACACTTGTGGATTTAACCTCTAAGAATCAACAGGTGGCAAGCTATGATGTTAGCGGTTAAAATGTATTTTGTTAAATTTTTGTTCAATAACACAATAGGTAGGAACAGATTTTGCAGAGAATTCATCTTTTAGCTTGTCTAAACAATATGGTCTGAAAATGTCAGAAAATATAGTTAGACTCTCCAAATTTCAATGTCTCTGTTATCTGCTTTTGTAGAATAAAGTGACATAATTTCTGTAAGAGAAATATAAGTATTATATACCGTACATATGAACATTAATAGGTATGACAAAGTCCCCAGAAATACGTTGGACACTATTGTAAGTGGGGGTCATATGCTGTCTAAATAGTCCACCACTAGCAGTGGTTTACCTAATTCACGACGCTGGTGAGTATTTTATTTTGTTGATGTTATAAAGATTAACCTTTCATTTCCATCCTACGTTTTGGTTATTCCCCATTCAGTGATCTTTTCTACGTTACAACAAAAAAGTTTTTCACAAACAGATCTTGATGCTAGCTTGCAGGGTTTAATTGGTCACGCTTGGATCCTCCGCCAATTCAAAATTTATTTAGATTTCACACAATTTGGATTGCAGCGGTCATCCTCAACTTCTGTTGCCATATTTTGCGAAATTAAAGTTTTCATTCAAATCATTATTTTATTTTTGAAAAATATCTAAAGCAAATTTTTTTTTTCACTTATATCGATTTTGGTATGACGTAAAATAAAATTTATATTTAAAGCCAGTGTTAGAAAAATAATCAATAATAATTCTCTATAAAAGGAAGAAATACATTTATTCTTGTTTCATTTATGAAAGAAAATTTACATATTTAGAAAACATTGTGCCAATGCCTTAGAAATTGGGTAACAAATATATAATAATTAGCAATCCGTATTTATACATATATTTCCTGTCTCATCTCTATTGGAAGGGGAGATAATCCACTCAAGTTAATAAATTTATGTGGGATGGCATACCTTGGTAGTTTTAATAAACAATAGAAATAAAATAATAATCTGCATTTAGACCAATTTTGTTCCCCACCAATATGAACTGTTTAATCATTCTGTTCTATTTTTCCTACGGTTCCTAGAGTATAGTCTTATATGTTATATAACAATATTATAACAATTATAGTCTTATATGTTCAAGCTTTTCATGTGAGGCACTAATGTATCTTTGTCTAATCAGTGATCGTCTTACTTCAACTCGGTCTTGAAACAGGCGTTTTTGTCACCGTCTTTGTCATTGTGTTGCTGATCATTTCATTCCAAGTGATATTTCCATTTCACTGTTATATTAAAAACATGAAATTTTTAACATAATATACTAAGTAAACTGATATAATACTGTAGTAATCAATGAATCATAGATGACATTGAACGCCTAACATATATATAAAAATGGAACGGATTAATTAAAAGGTTCATTGGCCTATCCAGGGTGTCCATAAATCTGGACACATAGTCAAGAATGTATATTTTCAAGAAAGGAAATTTTCCATAATATTTTATTGAATTGGAATATTAAAAAAATAACATTTTCAATATGGTTTCTATCATTTGTGATGAAAAGATTGATGTCCTTTGAACTCGATGCAATAAATCCACATTGCCGTCAATTTTAGCACCACCATTTTTATGCGTTCAATCTAGTGTGTTGCGTTTGTGACTTTCATTGAGTACAACTTCGTCTGTAGCATACCACAGAAAATTCTTTCTTCTTTCGACCAAACCAGGCGGAATCTGTAGATATTAAATAAATATTAAATATATAATTAATGAGATTTCATACGCGGCTAGACTTTAGGGACACCCTGTATTTTAGTTATGGATTATTTATCCTGGGTTTTACTGAATCAATACATTGTTTCTAGACTTTTCTTTCATTGCATTTCACTACTAAACTTTCTAAGAATTACCACCATTTTTACGGCACTGGTACAGTCGTCAATAATAAGGTTTTTAATATTTAACGTTTATTCGACATAATAAAATCCTATAACATTGAATTCCGAAGAATATGAAATGTCTATAATCAACGGTTGATGTTTACACATGTGGGCTATTATAGTTGCAGCTCTCTTTTTCTGTCTGTAGTTTGTTTATTCTCTAATTATCTTATTGAGTTTCTTATTTTTCTCATCTCTTTCCCTCCCTCTATGCGCCTGTCTGTCTATCTATCTACTGTAATACCCGTTTTTAGTTATCTTTTCTATTTACAAGTGATCATTGAATTTATAAAGTCATTTTTCTCAATTTACAATTCGCCAGATATAATTGAATTGCATAATTTATATATTGTATTATAATTATCATTATCATTTGTGTTTGTTATATTTCCTGCTTTATATCATGTAGAGCCGCTTGAAAAATAGGGCCTGATGCCCTATAGAAGAATTGTCTCTTAATTGATAGCATTTTCATTAGTATATCGGATGTTCCTGTTAGGGCGATCTTCTGGGCAACATGTATGTTGATGTTACCTGGGACACTATTAATAAAAGTGTCCATTCCTTTTTTCCCGAGACCCAGAGCTCCGATTACTATTGGTATTGCCTCACTCTTCATACCCCACATCCTGTTAATCTCGATCAACAGATCCTTGTATTTGAACAATTTCTCGATAATTTTCTTGGAGGTGTTTCTCTCAGATGGTATTGCTATGTCAATAAGCATACACTTCCTGAATTTCTTACCTTTTATAGTAATATCAGGTCTGTTGGCTTTTTATTTCCCTGTCAGTTTCACTTGGCATATCCCAGAGGACAATTACATCGTTATTTTGTGTAACTGTGTCTGGTTGTTGCTCATACCGTCTCTCAGTGGTTTCGATTTTGTGCTTCTTGCATATCTTTAATTGCACATATGTCGATACCTTGTTATGTCTGTGGGGATATTCAATTTTGCAAGTTCAGGAATATTTAATCATAATTTTCCGCATATCCTGCATTTCGGATAAGTTCCATACTTGATTATGTGAGATTGATCGTATCTTGGTTCGAGGCTTTGGTGCTGCATTTCGGGTTAGATACACCATTGATTATGGGGCAGTGAGAGTCTCTGGTTTCGACGCTTTAGGACTTAAATCTCAGCTTTCAAGCCGATGCTTCTCAGTCTCTGATGTGCTTTCTGTTGTTTCTCATTTTGTTCTTTTTTAGGTATTTGCCATGTAACGCATTGTTCTCCAAGTTATTTTATAATTTCATTTGGCCAATTTGTTTTGCTTGCTGTTTTACTCGTTTTGTGAAGATTGTGTAGCTTCTTTTTTGGTAGTATTTCATGTATATTAAGCTGTTTCTTTAAGAATGCAGCTTTTTTGTTGATGGAGGTGATTTGGTATTTGTAGGAGAAGGTCATTGTTTTTGTGAGGTATGCTTCCAATCCGGTTATTATAGTTTTAGATTTAGTTCATGTTGGATTAGATCTCGGTCTCCTAAAGCTCTTGGTATGTACCGCCTATCAACATGTGATTTCGTGTGGTGCGTCACTTGGGTAAACATTACTTTGAGCTTGGTCTCTAGTCTTTTAATATCATTTAACTTCCATTTAATAATGTTGAAGCTGTATGTTACTACTAAGGAGTTGATAGCCTTCATTTTATTGGTCTCATTGAGTTCGCTTTCTAGTTTCAGACGCTCCCTTCGGTAATATTCTTTTCTGATCTTTTTCTTCATAATTGAATGTTGTATTCCGTCAGATTCATTCATTTCTATGTATTTGTATAATCGGGTCTAGTTCCTTAATCTTGCTGTTGATATCAAGTTCTAAATCCCTAGTTTTCGTTAGTTTAACGCCTTTGAAAGTCGCTTTGGCACATTGTCGAATCCGAATACCATCGAAATGTCTTCGCTGAAGGTTTTGACAATGGTGTGTAGTTTTTTTTTGGTTGTCAACCTTGGCAAATGTTTTAAGGTCATCAATATAGAATACGTGATTATTATTATTATTATTATTATTATTATTATTATTATTATTATTATTATTATTATTAAACAAAGTGATCGATGTAACTCTTCCAATATTTTTCAACACTTAAGAGTAACATTTAACTAAAATGTTATGATTATTATTATTATTATAAAATTATTATTATTATTTCATGTCCTCTACAAGCCAAAATGTTGGGGCATCCTTGAATTTCTTTTTTTTTTAATTTTAAATTATTTTCTTTTTTAAATCAGTAACGACCGTGTATCTGCTTTTCTTTTCCTTCGTATACTCCAAAGATTCAAGTACAATACATTTTGCTAAGTTATGAATATATTGTATAAGAAACATGATGATACATACCCATCACTACAAAATTAACATGAACAAGTATTGGATTAAATTTTATCTTCTATATATATACACATAACCTTACCTTTTACTCTGTAACCCCCTACCTCGAGTGGCTCTTGGAACTTGTACAGTGTGTATATTTTTGTAAAAAAAAATTACTCAAATCTAATGTAATATTTAAAGGCATGAATTAGAATGTGAATAATCGGAAATCATTCAAATCTCGAACAGGATCTATGAACAGTGTCGAATAAGCTATATATATATATATATATATATATATATATATATATATATATATATATATATATATATATATATATATATATATATATATATATAAGCAAATATGTGGATGTAGATCCGACGGTATGATGAAAATGTGGAAAAGACAAAGAAAACAGTAAACTCACATATTCGGATTTTGCTTTATCTTTTCCACATTTTCATTATATATATATATATATATATATATATATATATATATATATATATATATATATATATATATATATATATATATTAAGCACTTCATCCCAAGCAAGGCGGGATGCCACTAGTACGCAAGGGGTTACAGAGTGGGAGCGATAGTAAAGATACGTGATGAAGGAAAGGACGAAGAGAAGGGCAGGGAATAGTTCAGGGCATCTGGATTTGTCTATTGACACTACATTTGAATAGTTGGAGATTATAGCTATCATGGAAAAAGTAATATGAAGGGAAATCCCACAGACGGGAGTTGCGAAACATGAAATTATTGGAGTAGAAGAGCTGGCTACATTTAACCGTTTCGACATTGAAATGGTGGGACCGAGACGTCAGCCTTGTATCACGTTTAAATTCATGCAGTTTGGAAACTAGCGAAAGTAGCTTGTCGGAGGAATTTCCGCGAAAGTAATTGTCGATAATACAGACGAGATGCCTGACGAGGGCCAATCACATTGCATATCCGTCTCTGGATTTTGTCCAGGACCTTAGGACGAACAGCGGAGGCTCGAGACCATATCTGGCAGCAGTATTCCATGCAAGGGCGAATGGTTGATTTATAGATTGGAAGGATGGACTCGGGCGAGAAAAACTTTCTAGCGCGACACAGTGAACCAACTATCCTTGCGGTAGATAAATCTATAGATTCAATATAATTGACCATCTCAGGTCAGTGGAGAGTGTGAGACCAATTTTGTCAGCAATACCAGATTTGCTATTGAGGCATGTCGTAAAAATAGTTGCCTACTTGGGAACTGATGACATCGGGGAGGTTGTTAATGAAGATATGGAACAGAGTAGTGCCTAGGATAGAGCCTTAGGGAACACCTGCGTTCGTGGGAAAGGAATTGGAGGAGATTTCATTAAGGACGACCTTCATTACACGGTTTGACAGGAATTATCGTATTAATCAAATAATCGACCTGAAATCCCGTATCCCTCAGTCTTACGAAGGAAGCCGACATGGCAGACACTATCAAATACTTTAGAGATAGCTAGAAGCATGGCACGAGCTTCTCCGTTATTTTGGAGTGCTTGGTAATTTCAGTTGTGGCCGTGAGCACAGAATGGGCAAAGCGTAATCCATATTGCTTATCAGAGAGCAGATAATAGGATATAAGGGGATTAACCACTTCGGCGTTGATTAGTGCCTCAAAGACTTTGCCGAAGAGTGGTAGGAGACTGTTGGGACTGTAGGTAGATGTGTCAGAAGGGTCTCCAGATTTCTTAAAGACAGGTACAATGGATGAAGACTTACAACATACTGGAAAGCAAGATTCATTGAGGCAGTAGTTATATAAAATAGAGAGGGCAGAAACCAGTTCAGGAGCACCTTTCTTCAGGACAATGGCTGGTATTCTGTCCCCACCGCTAGTCTTATATGAATCTAATTTTGAGATAATGTCTAATACCAACGATGGGGTTATGTGCAACTCGTCCAATAGAGCCTCGGTTCTAATAGGGAATGTTTACACCGGATGAGTCGAGCATTGAGTTGGAAGAGAATTTCCGGGCAAAGCACTCAGCCTTATCAGCTGTGGAGGTCAGGACCTCAAATTTGTTAAATAAAGGAGGTATTGAAGGTTTTCTGTTGTTAAGTACACACATGCAGAGACACCAATAATACCTGGAGCTTAATTTGCGAGATACAATACGTTAAACCTTTAGGCACTTTTAACAAAAAGTAGAGCCAAAAGGAAGTGTTGATATTCTCGGAAACACGGCCTTATTGGTGTTTGTAATTCCTATGGATGTTACGATACATAGATCTAATTTTCTCACCTGGAGAGAGTAGCTGGCCTGGATATTAAACCTGAGAAAAATCTAATTTTTGCTTTTACTGTTGTTTATATTGTCGACGCAAATATCGTAGGCATATGTCAAAGTGTATTATTTATATAAATTACTTGTCTTTTTTATATTCATTTCTAGTTTGGATTTGATTTACATTGAATTTATTGTAAACTAAAAAAATAAGTAATATGGTAATCTTTCAAAATACGGAATATTGTAATTTTTCAAAATGTATTCTGCTTAATCATTCCTATGATATTTCGTCTGCTACTATTTATATGTGTTTCTTAATTTCTCTGTGAAGTGACATTTTCTTTTCACAATTTTTCTTTGTTTTTCAATATTGACGATTATCATTTTGTCATTTTTTGTGCTGTTTTCATTATATTTTCTTCGAACCGTTTTGCACATAGCCAGTCTTCTCTTAGTGATCTGCCTGCTTAACGACCTCTTTCCTTACACTCAGCTATAAAATATTATGAAATAAAGACACCATCCAGTTAGACTGTATTGTACGCTGTACAAAAAAAAAGGAATTTGGACACGATAGTTTTCTCTTTCTTCAAACTAAATCTAAATAAAGAAAATGTATAAAGAAAATTGAAAAAAATACTTGTTCTGCATTCACACCAAGCAAAAAGACATAGATGTCACCCATTTGGCTCGTAAGATAAAGATAGCGCCCTGTTTGGTGGGACTAGTGTGACTTCTCTAGGGTGAGAGCTGGGTGATGGTATATGGCGACCGTGCGCTGCCCAGACTATATGGCGCCGTCTCAGCACTCCCAGCAAGATCCAAAGAAATAGAGTACATTACATTTGGGGCCGGCTTTACTGCAGATACGGGAAATTTGTTATTGCGATCCGACAACCGCTTTTCAAAGCTCCACTACTGGTTTTCTGACTGGATTTAGCATTTTCCGTTCTTTGTTTGGACATGACCGTAAGACTGGAGGTTTATAATCAGGCTATACCTACCCCTAGATAGACTGCCTACCTGGGCTTTCGAGCGTCATCAATTCAAACCAAATTAATGTACCAAATATAGAGCCGATTTTCGAAAGTGTTTATACATTTGCTGCTCAGTACACTGTCGTACTGTATAAACATATAAATGTTGCAAATGTTACTAATGATGTGAACGTGACATTAAAGCAGTTCGTTGACAGAAAACCATTGCACGAGTAGTGTGCCTGGAATATCGGTAAGATAGATCTCAGTTAAAAGCCTACACGTTTAGAGACCTAACCGTTCGAATGGAACTCGGTCATTCTGTGCGGAGCGAGTGTATTTTTATATCAGTCTTTCGACATCTGGTCGAAATACGTCATGTTAATTACTTCAGCACGCAATCTTATGTAATACACTGAGTCTGCACACCAGCAGTAAATAGTCGTTTACATGGATAGATGAATGAGAGCATTTGTCATCATTATTCTAATTATTATTATAGACGCTTCCAGTAATCCCGGAATGCCTAAATTGATCTTCAGTTCTTTCAATCTTATTTGGTAGTTTCTTAAGTGTCCGAACAAGGACTGGTACAGCTGTTACACTCCTACTCAACAACTCTTTTCAGTTCTCAAACGAGGCTTTTAATCATTGTCCCTTCAGTTTTTTCATATATCTTCAGTTTTACCCTCTGTTCTATTAGTACAAACACGATCTACTTTCCGTTATTTGTAATTATAATCCTATGACCACTGAAAATATAGGTGATATTAACTCTCCACAGATATATATACATTATGTCTTAGATGCCGTGAATGCTTCGGAACGTGGTGTATTTCTCCCTTGACTTCTCCAGGATTTCGCATTTAGAATTTTCCTTGTCTTAGATGCTTTGCACGACAAATATAGAGAGTCCAATCTTCTGTGCTATAAAATACATACTTTGCAGAGAAGAAACGGATATATGCCACTCGCAAGTATGTTTTTTAAAAATTATTCCACACCATGAAAAGCAACAGTGACACTAAGCCTCAAGGGGTTACTCAATATGAAAATAATGAAAGAACAAGAATTAAGAAGACGTTAAGATGTTTAGAAGAAGGACAACTCTGAATTCATTTTACGTGTGTTCGTTAGGTCTTGCCTCTTTAACTTATGAGAGAAAGGATGGTGTAAGCTCAACCTCCCCGGTGCAAAAGTAACTGGGAAGCTGGCGCTTTTCTGCCTTGAATGTCACCATGAACAACAATTGTGACAATTGTGACATGGAGTTGAGTGGTGACCACAGCACCGAAAAACGCGTTAACTACATAAATAAATGAATAAATATACCAAAATTTGCTATGTAATCATATGACATAACTTTATACAATATTCAGGCATGTTCTCGTAAATATAGATTGTAGAATTAAAATAAATATTCTAGTCCTTTCCAATTATATCGTCATATATATATATATATATATATATATATATATATATATATATATATATATATATATATATATCTTTTGCGTATTTTTTATCATTTTTCCTTCAAGTAAAGCTATAACGCCGCTTAGATGCAAGGGGTTATTGATTATTGGAGAATATGAGAAAATTCTCTGTTAAGGAGTGAAAGTAATAACAGAACAAGAATTAAAATAAAGACGATAACGACATTGTATTTAAATTTTTGACTGGGAAGCAAAATTCCGGAAGGCTGTTCCACAAGTGAGAAGTACGAGAGAAAAAAACTCTCGCATAGAAATCAGGTTTATATCTAGCCATCTCAAATGTAAAATGATGAGACCTTGCCGCCATTCTAGTACTGTGCTTCACTTCATAAACTCACGGAGTGATAGAGGAAGTTTCATCAGATCTATTGCCATGAAATCATTTAGAGAAAAGAAACAGGAAAGCAACATTATGGCGGTGGGAAAATGACTGAAGCCGAAATGCTATTTCCAGATCAATACCTCTGCAGATTCTTATTTGGATTTCATCAAGAATTTCTAAATATATAGCAGGAGCTATATATTTAGATATATTGGATAATATCTCCCCTTCCGTTATTAATAATAAATCCAAGTCGAGGACACGACTATCAATAAGAAAAAAGAAGACATAGATTAATGAATTATGAATTCCATAAAAGACACGATCATAACAGAATTGTAACCGTCACAGATAAATATAGTGCAGACCAGTATTCGTGGGCGATTTTCATAATAAATATTTTAATACTACTGTCTGTGGCGCGAAGGTGGAAATAATCGGCTAGACGGTCAAACAAACAAAAAATGACCAAAAAAAAATGTTTTTTCAGCGGTTTGCGCATCCTTCCGGCTAATAAATTAATCTTTTGAAAATAAATATTTAACATTTTCCAGCCAATGGGTCGCGTTCCCACCGACAATAATAAATAAAAAACTTGCTTCGTAATCACTTTGAAGAGTATATAAGTAATGTTTATAGACCAGGCAAGCCAGTAAGTACATAGAGACGGTAACATACGACAGCAGGGCACAACGGCGGCTTCAAAGAGATTCCCTTACTCATTCACTCGTCTTCCTCGGCAAGTTATGTGACAAGTACACTTTCCTCCTCTCTTTCTCTCTTGTCTCACTTTTTCACATATACATGCAGATAAATCACATTTCTTTTCATCTTAACAAACAACCATAAACAAGGAACTTTGACATAATCATTTTAAAACTCATACACGCTGAGAAAAAAATAGTTGTAAAAACACGAAAAAATATTTTATACTAGCTTAAAAGCCACCTTCAAGTGTGGAATTTAACCCTAGGACACTAACCATCGATTAAAGTTACACCACTACTAACCATGGGTATATCCTACCCGATTTTGAAAATATCAAAAAAAATTATTAAATATAAAACTTTATTTGAAATATTTTACATGCAGGCACTTCAAACATTGTACTTTGAGTTAACATTAATAGGAACTGATTATTTTAGGTTAATAAAATCAGGTACTGAAAATTGTAATTAAAAATAGGAAAATTAGCGCTGGGTACTATATACCCATGGTTAGTATTCTAGGGATAAGCTAGCTTCTGCGGGGGTGGAGGCTTTTGATTGGCTCTTCATAACATTAGGTAGGGAGAAGTAGATGCGATAAGGAACAATAAACTACTCAACTCAAATTTGATTCCTACATTTAAATATTGCATTAATATTTCAGCTTACCTTTAAAAATCCAACGATAATTCTTCTGCCGCCACTTAATTAAAAGACAGTTTGATGTACGTATGTCCTTACTTTTCGTAATAACAATTATTTTTATTTCATAGCTGACTTTCGCTAGATTTCGCAATTAATTGCTATTATTACTAGATTTATTTACAAGTTATAAAAATTGTTTTCATACAAAAAATCGCCGAAAACAATCACAGTAATGAAAACTTGAGAATCCCAAATTTCAGGATTGCGGGTCCAGATCCGGCTCGGTATGTTTTCAATTTATTCACGGAGTCGGTCTGATTCTAAAATGGTATATGTTGGATTACGTCATCTTGGAGCAAAGTTGAAAACACGGACAATTTTATATTAGGACACTGTAATCTGAGAACAGTATTTTTTCATTTGAGCATGAGCTGTTGAAAGTTACAGAGTTGTTTCCCTTTAACCGATTTTTATTAGTAGAATCCAAGGTGGTGGAATCCGAAAAATTCGCAGTAATGAAAACTTGGGAAGACAAAATTTTAGGATTTCGGCCCAGAATGTTTTAATTTTCTCACGTGGTCAGTCTGATTCAAAATGGTATGATATGTTGGCCTATAGTCTCTAGCTGTAAAGTCAAAAAAGTGTGACACACTGACATTGGCATTTATTATATAGAAGAAGGAAATGATCTATTGAGTGTTGTGTCCCATTAATTGAAAACGTGTGACAAATGACACATATATTCGCATTTATTATATAGAATTTTATATTTAAAAAGACAATCTCGACCCGTTCTTTTTTGTGGGCTGATTCAACTCCTCAACATGTCCTTTTTGATATTTTCACTAGTTGTCTGTATACAACAACACATTGAACAAAATCTTCATTTAAATGTTGCTGTTGTATCCTTAAAGAGGTTTCAAACAGACAAAGGTCATACTCGAGTGAAGGAACAACAACACGCGCGTACATGACCGAAAGAGAGATTTATTGTAAAAGAGAATAGAGTACTGAAATACAGGGAATCGGTGGCAGGCTAGTAATTCCCGAAACAATCCCCCAGGTATATCCTGCGCTCACTATATATAGCTACTGATATAGCCAATCAACATAGTCGATAGGGAGTGTGGGACATTACATTACAACAGTTGCGTCCCGTTAGGAAGTTTTCGATTATGACTATCCACATTTTTCTATCATTTTGTAGCTCTTAGCAATATTTGTCTCTCTGTTCTCACTCTCATTTCCAGTATTGTAATCTATTTACAAAATCTCGTTGTGTAGGTTACTTGGCTTCAATATATTCTGCGAGTATGAGACTCTCCCACCTCTTTGTTCACATTAGGTGTCCCAGAATTTTCAACTGAGTACAATCATACTTTTTCTTTCCGCCTTGCTCACATTCTCCGTCCATAATATCATCAACATACTTCACGTAGCATCACATCACATTCGCTTCTTCATCTATGAGAAATTACCCAGATTCCTTACCATATAGGATAAATCATATTATATAGCAGTTCAGCTCACTTCCTAAATTTAGCCAGTATCTTACAAGATTCAAGCCTAAAAATTAATTATGGGAATTTAGTTAGAAACAGGCACATTTAAATCGGTAAGTAGATTCCGGCGGTTCCAACATTGTAAATATTCGCCAAGAATAAGTATTCTTGATGGAATAATCATCACGTGTCGAATATTAGATTGACAAGTTGTGTAAATGGCATTCTTCTCCAAGAGTAAGAAAGTAGATAACTTCTGGAAGTAAATCGAAGTCAAATGTGTGACAGACACGATCGAACGTTCAGAACGATTATTTCAATATGCACATCGACCTGGTTGCATATAAGTGTAGTTCTCACGAACGGCTGTTGGTGTAAATGATATATTATAATCTTGAAATGTGCCAATGATTTAACTTCCTTTTGACAAGAAGAGCAGACAAATTGATTTTAAGTTGCGTGAAGACATGGCGCTGTTTTTGAATCGGTAGTCTTTAGTTATTAAATAATGCTTCTATTACTTTTTTTATTTAAATATCGAAGTTGTCAGAATGTAGTTGCAACTCGAATATATAATCTAAATAATTATCATTTTAGTGTTGCAGAAATCTATGGCACTCTTTCCTCTAAAATAATTGAAAGCGAAATATTATTTTCGGATTGAAAGGTTACTACTCAGGTAATCGATTGCTAGCCTTTTATTTTCATTTTTGCCAGACGAAATTAAGAGTGTATAGTGATTTTCCAAGCGTAGCTTAGATGTAGCACAAGGCCGAAACTATGTGGCACCCAGTGAGGATCGAACTCACTACTCTGGTGTAGTTGTTCTAGCGAGACATGCTTGCTAACCATTACACCACCTCGAGGTGCCCAAATTAAGTCTGTATATATGCGTCTTCAAAATGAAGAGATATTTGCGTTCATTGTCAGGAACAAGCTTAACGGCCAAATGTGTCCAGATGCACAACTGCAGTAATCGATGACGGCCATCTTTAACCGGTTTGTGATGACTAAATCTGCAATCACACAGGTGGTTCATGAGGATATTATTTACAAATCCGACCTTGTCAAGTGAAGACGTTTAATTTCTGTCAAGGTAAACACTTACAAACAACCTGACGTGCCCAGCAAGTCTGGGCTTTTTTCTCCGATGAGAGATTCAGCGATAAACAGCATGTGAAAGAAACGTGCAACCGGTATATATGCGGGGATCCCAGTAAGCACCAAGATTCAGACCAAGATCACATCGCCTTAAATGGTGTAGGGTTTTGTTACGAGTGTTATGCTGATCTTCTTCTATACCTTCTACTCCGTTTTTGTTGTGGTGTCCGCTTACTATAAGATTAGTAGGAGAGAAGGATTTGGGGGAACAGTCGCCTAGATTGTTCAACTGTCGAACTCTCTGCCCTGGCAGAGAGGAACCAGAACGAGGCTTTGCCGAAGGGCAAAGTTTCGTCCGGGGATGTAGACAGTCCCTGAACCCATTTATGCGGCTTCTAAGGGAAACTCGGTCTTGTCCCACATACATCCCTCGTGGTGGGGCAGTTAATTATCAACAATCACCTAGATTGTTCATCTGACGAACTCTCTGCCTTGAGTGGAGAGGAACCCGGACGAAGCATTGCCGAAGGGCAAAGTTTTGTCCGGGGAGGTAGGCAAGCCCTGAACCCGTTTATGCGGGTTCTAAGGGAATATTATTGGCCGAGCCTACCGGATCGAAGAAACCACGGTTAACTCGGCCTTGTTCCACATACATCCCTCGTGTGTGTGTTTGGGGGGTGGGGCTGTTAAATATAGCAGTCTAATAGATTGTTCTATCGAGGCCTTGACAGTTCACAGTTGTCGACGAACTTTCTACCTTTGGGGAGAGAGGAACCCGGACGAGACTCTGCCGAAGTGTAGAATCTTGTCCAAGGAGGTAGACAGATTCGAACCCGTTCATGCGGGTTCTACGGGGATTTTTTGGCCGAGCCTACGGGCTCGGATGTTAAACTCGGTCTTGTACCACATCCACCCTCGTGGGGTGGCTACTAAATATCAACAGTCGGATAGATTGAACGCTGGGTTAACCGACATTCTCTCACTAGTTGTGTAATACTCTTCTGTTGTACTTACTGTTTAATATATGATATATATGTAAGACTTGTTATTTCTTTAACCAATTAATTGGTCATAACAGTTTTCTATGTGCCGTGTGCCTTCAGGACGTTACCGATCTCGGCTATTCAAAAACGTTGTGTCCTTTGTAGATCTTAATATTTTTCTTTTTTCTATCGCTCTTAAAATTTCTTCCGCCATACTAGCTCGATTGGTATGTTATGCTTAGTTCTCTTCTGTCCATTTTGCCTTTAATGTCTACTGTGAGTATTACATTTTCCATGCCGTCTTCTCTCATTATGTGCCCTATACATTTCTATTGTCTCTTCCTGAAGTTAAAAATAAGTTCTTTTTTTTTGCTGTCATTATCTCTAAAACGTGTCTGTTAGTTATATTCTCGGTCCATGATATTCTCAGTATCCTTCTGTAGGACAACATCTATATTAGTAAAAGTCTCTTTTACATCTGTGAGTATATTCACTGGTATAAAGGAGAGCTGATATTACATAACATTTCAGTGGTCATTCCTTTGTTCCTAACGAATTTTGTCTGTTTCTTAATACGTTCTTCAGATATTTTAAATCATATTGCTTTACCCCAAGGCGGTTTCGAATTTAAGTTTTGCCCTTTATGTTAAAACATTTCGCAGTTATTTGTACTTGTTTCATTTTGGCATCTTCAATTTTTAATTTTTATGCTGGAATGTTCTTTTTTTGCCAAGAAAAATGTATTCAGTCTACTTACAATTGATGTTTAGTCCGTTCTTCTCGCTTTCCTTCAATACGTTCTGTAGGAGTTATTGTAGATTGCTTTCTATGTCTGCGTTCAACACTGGGTCATGAGTATATCTTATGTCGTTAAGATTGCGGGCACTAAAACGAATCAATATAGGACGTTTCACTTTCTCAGAATCAGCTCTCTGTATAGTTTGAATAAATTATTTGAGAAGAGATATCTTTGCCTTACAACAATTTCTATTTTTACTGAATAAAATTTCTATCAGTATGCAAATGATTTGCTGCCAATTTGTTTTGCATTATTCTAATATCTTTCAAAATATGACGTCTCATAGAATTCCAAACTGTTCAATACGACAGATTATTCGCGGTGGAATAACCTCTGAATATCATTGAAGAGCTAGATACGTTGCTAAAATCCTGACTCACATTGACAGCCATAAATGTTTCCAAATCCCTTTTTACTTTCCGCGTGAAGACATCATCTAGAAGAGCATGCGCGAAAAATTCCATGATCATATCCGCCGTAAAATGTAGCTACTGATCCAATATTATTTAGCTACAAGAAATGGTTAACTCTGTTGTTTCATCGAGAGGAAGATCAATTATAGACCCAAAATAGATTTGAATGTACGTTTCACCAATATTCTGGGCAATTCAATGTCGAATATTCTTTTAATTTTTATTTTGTTTTGTATGTGTTATGATCAAATATATAAAAAAAATAAAATTCGTAAACGTTTTGATACTGGTTTTTTTATCGTATCATATATACAGGATATATGTGTAAATTTTCACTACCTTATGTATGTATTTATTTTCGTGCGTTGTTTTTTTTTTTATTTTGTCGACTGCACAGTATATTAGTGTCACTTGGGCACCGTCTGTGAGAAAAAGCGAAACACAGCGCTATTCATTCCGTGAGACATGTGGAAACGCCATGCTGTACTGCTTGGCATTCACGCCAGGGGCTCGAATACGAAAATTTTAGTGTGTTTGGTTGTCAATCTGAGGACAGTGTAGAGGATTCGAAAAGAGTTGGATGAGTCTAATGGTGATCACAAATGTAAGGCAACACAGAAAACAGATGCTCATACTTCTGATGTGAAAAAAAACTCCAGAATTATTTTACTGAGGGCCTCAAATTCAACATGTAGGCCTACATCATGTGCATTGCGGAGGTATTGCTACCCTGTGTCAAGAGGTTAGCTACTGGAATACCCTATGTCTAGCAACAGGATTCTGTACGATTCAACACAAGCAGGTGTGCTAGTGTGTGCGTATATATATATATATATATATATATATATATATATATATATATATATATATATATATATATTTATATATATACAGGCGAGCACGCACACAAATACCCACACACACACCAAATCAACGGACTAATAGGAGGAAGGGGTGATCCGTTAAACCGACTCTTCGTAAATGGGAAGAGATTGTTTTTGAGTTATAAAACCACTATACTAACTAACAGTAGCTATGATTATAATGTAAATACTATGATCATGTATAAACACACAGACACACACACTCACTCAATCACACACACACACATACATATATATAAACACACACACACACACTGTATATATTTATATACAGTATATGTATTCTGTATATATAATACATAGAGTATGCTGTGTATATACTGTATATACTGTATATATACACACACACTCTGTATATATTTATATACAGTATATGTATTCTGTATATATAATACATAGAGTATGCTGTGTATATACTGTATATAGAGTAACATAAAAACAGAATGACACACGTAGAATAGCATCGGTTGCGATCTCTCACGCAAAGGGAATAATATTAATATATACAGTTAAAATTTACCAAAACATTATATATATTATCAATATTGAAATGTACACTACAAATTGTTAAAGTTTATTTACATTGTGTATCCAGTGGAAAATGGAGTTTTTTTCTGCAGTGATCATATAGTGGGGACTATAGACTGAGTTATAATTCTGAGTCAAAAAAGCTATAAATAATCTCTGATACTTAGTTTTGTACGCTTTCTAAAAAAACTTTCCTTCTACTTCGATGGCATGATGAAGGCAGAACAATTAATATATTAATCAAAATAACAAAAATGAAAGATTTCTCAAGTACGGGCTAATGTATTGCGCTTTAAATACTTTACACCCGTCATTGTTTGCAATTGAAAGGCCCGCCACCACAACCAGGCGGTCACTTTGAGAACTAATACGACTTGTTCCGATGAGCACACAAATTTTGAAATACATCGCTGACAATTTTGCAGTTTTTTTTCCTGCAGATATTATTTATTTGCCGTTGATGTGTGTGAGTATATATATATATATATATATATATATATATATATATATATATATATATATATATATATATATATATATATATATATATATATATATATATAATTATGAATTATGAAAACGGAGTCTTTATAAGATCATGGTACTAATTTATTTCATTGAAACCGATACTACGGTTTTAAATCAGCAGACCAAACATTTTCACAAAAATAAATGGATACAAATTCAACCAGGCATAAAAAGATTTACCTACTTAATATATATTAATTCAAAATTGGGGGAAGGAGAAGGAAAAAGGGGTATGTATTCAAAATGGAGCGAGGGAAAAGATGGAGGAGTAGAACAGGGATATGCATTCAAGGCTGTTTATATGTTTATATATATATATATATATATATATATATATATATATATATATATATATATATATATATATACACACACACAAATACACACACACACACACATATATATATATATATACAAATACACACGCGCGTGAGAACACACACACACACACACACATATATATATATATATATACTTGTACATGTATGGGTGTATATGTTTATATATGTGTATATATGTATTTTTATGTTGTTTGTGTAATTAAATATATTCATTTTTTGTTGGTGTTATCATCCTAAATACGATTAAAAATTGAAGATATATATTTTTTTCTGATTGTGGAGCATATATGTATGGTATTTATATGTGTGTGTTTATATATCTATAGATATGTGTTGATGGTTTGATTTATGTAGTAATGTAACTGCATATATTTCTTCGTATATTCTACAATTTTATATATTTTACCCCAATAATACTATTTTTATTATTATTATTTTGATCATCATTATTATTGTTGTTATTATTATTATTATTATTATTATTATTATTATTGCTGTCATTATCATTATCAGTGTGTTTTTTTATTCTTATTTTTATTCACTTTAAATAATATCCATTTAATTTATTATAACCTATAAAGAAATATCTTTTTGATATATATATATATTTTTAAAAATCATTATTTATCGAATTTTATTGTATTAATTTTAAAAAGTACAACGAGGTCAGGGCGTGACGTCTTCGTGGATTAGACGGATAATTTATTCATTTTGATATAAAGAAAATTGCTGGTTTCAAGCCATATCTTTAAGATCCCTTATTTCTCTTTTCACTTCTTTCTATTTCTTTCGATATCTTTGTCAATTTTCTCTACTCCCTTCTGAGGTCACACGCTCTACTACACTGTACACACCAGTTATATATAGGTCAACGTGTATGGTCGCTACGATATCATATCTCCTTGAACAAACATATTTCTCTCTCCCTATTTTCGCTTTCACTTACCAGCCTTGAAAGCATATCCTTCATCGTCTCCACCATCTTAACCTTCCCTACATTTTGAATGAACAAAAATTATGTAGATTAATGTTTTTGTGCCTGGTTAAATTTCTATCAATTTATTTTTGTGAAAATGTTTGGTTTCATGAGTTACAACTGTAGTAACCATTTTAATGAAATAAAATATTACTATGAATTTTTCACTTCTCATTTTTCATAATAATTATTATTTGCTCTGTTATTAGATCGATATCTCTCTGGATCTAATACAGATATCGATCTAATACAGATTACCAAATATATCATTAAATATATATATATATATATTTAATGATATATTTGGTAATCTGTATGGATAATTCCAAAGAGGATATAGATCCAGAGAGATATCGATCTAATAACAGAGCAAATAATAATAATAATAATAATAATAATAATAATAATAATAATAATATATATATATATATATATATATATATATATATATATATATATATAAATTTTATATTATAATTATAAATAATATATATATATATAAATTTTTCGCCAAAAATTCTTCATCCCAACCAAGTTACTAAAATCTGACCAACTATCGATATTTTCCACATCTTTTGTTTTCAGCACCGCCGGGTCTATAAGAATGTGAGTTACTCGAATATGAGATCTAGATCAATGTCATAACTCATTTCTTTCTCTTGTATGGCGAGATCATATTTTGAGTCTTCAAAATCTGTTCTGATCCGATTTGTATAGATATTTTCGGAAACCGTGTTATGCTAATCTTTTACACGTGTAGAGTTTGCATTAGGTTTTCTTTTCCATTTAAGCTAGGCAGGGAAATTTAATCATATCCGAATAGAGCTCTCTCCGTTGTTTCTATCACAGATAAAAATAGACGTTTTGAGAAACACAGTTTTATTAGAACGTAAAACAAATCATTTTCTAAGGAAACCAAGAAATGAATAAATGATGTTGGAAGTATTTCTCTAGATGGTGGACGGCGATTTTCTTTTCTACCTTCATGAGTGCAACATTTGTTGTCAGTGTCTATAAGTTTTTTAGCGTTATCAAGGACACATAGTTGTTAGTATGGTCTGAGAAAAAACACGAAAAAAATGAAAGTTGGACTGTTTATTTATGTTCAGAATTGGCTAAAAAATTTTAAAATACAATAAAAATAAACTGATAAAGATTGGTGACGCATTTTACCCAATTTTTCTGAAAATGTATTTTTATCGCAATCATTAACTCTCTCTAGCTTCCTTCATATATATATATATATATATATATATATATATATATATATATATATATATATATATATATATATATATATTACTCTCTCTATTTATATATATATAGATATATATTACTTTCTCCCTCTCAATGTATATATATATATATTTTTTTTTTTTCTGTAGTTTACTGCTACAGCAAGCAGAGACATTTTTTCTCTCCCGATGATGGCCATGTTGGTCGAAACTAGTCGAGGAATCTAAATGAAATAATAATAATAAAAGCATAAGAATATTAATCTACAACCCAGTATGTCTGAAGATTTTAATTGATTTTTTTAATAATTTTTATCGTTCAAAATATAAATATATATATATATATATATATATATATATATATATATATATATATATATATATATATATATATGTTTATGTATGTATATGTATATATATTTTTCTCTCTCGCTATATATATATATATATATATATATATATATATATATATATATATATATATATATATATATATATATTTTACTTTCTCTCTCTCTCTATATATATATTTATATGTATGTTACTTTATCTCTTTCTTTATATATATACATATATTACTTTCTCTCTCTCCTTATGTATATACATCCATTTATATATATATATAATTTCTCTCTCTCCCTATATATATATATATATATATATATATATATATATATATATATATATATATGTATATATGGATTCTTACATAGATTGTTTGTTTTGAGGTTTAACTGCCAAGCGAATTTTAATCTATTTTTATTACAGTTTTCCTCTCGACAAATATCTATTACCCATTCAATTCAAAGTTAAAAATAAACTGTCCAAAGTTCATGTTGTTATGTTCGATTATTTTCTAATATTAAATATTAAGCACCATAAATTTCATTACAGAAGAGTGTAATTCAAATTTATTTCATTTGGAAAAATAACATCTTTGTCAATAGGCGCCGTCAAACATATGGTGACCAGAAACAGATTATTTTTGAAATTGTAAAATAAATTATATTCCTTAGATAGATAGATAGATAGATAGATAGATAGATAGATAGATAGATAGATAGATAGATAGATAGATAAATTTGCGTATATCCATAATGAGTTTGGAAGTTTTTGCGATTATTTTAAGATTATTTCGATGGGATAGGTTGTTATGGATATACTCAGATCCTCAATAATATTTTTGAAGCGGGCATTTATAAAATACATTGCCAAAACAGTTACTCACAATAGTGGACAAACAAGTAGAAATTAATAATAAAAAAAAGCATTTATGAGCACAAAAGAGACCCCACAAAAAACAAATTAGTTAATGCGGTATTCATACATAGAAATAAATTCAACCACAATTTTGATTTTAAAAATGCTACACTCATAAAAAATGAAGATAACTTACTCAGAAGGGAGATTTTCGATAGTGCCGCCATTGAATATTACCCAAATATTAATCTACGCCCAGGCCTTTTCCATAATTCACCTTTCTTAACAGATTTACTACTCTCCCAAACAAACGTACAGAACAGCATCAAGAAATCAAAAGAAAATTGTTGAAGCCGGCAACACAGCTATAAAAACAATATCTCCACAGCTGACAGTAATTGACGTAATATGAAAATAGCGTTCTCTATATTGTTCCAGTTGCTAAGGGCATTTTGTTTTGTTATTATTAGTTACTTTTTTTATTAAAATCATTTTGTTTTTTGTCTTGAAGTCTACATCGGACGAAACGCGTCGGCAATTTTAAAATATAAAAAAGCACTAAATTAACTGAGTTTCTTTTTCCCAGGTTTTCAGATGGGACGCTTAGCCAACTTGACACCATTTTTCGTAAGAATCATTGGAAAACACTTTGAGGTATTCAGCTAAATACAGAGAAGGTTAAAATTGTTTTGTATCAGACCAACCCACTTCCCAACTGAGCAATGTTGAGAGGAAAAATCCTTCAGATCTTCAATAATGGTACCCAAATTTACACTCTGGCTTCCATCTTCAAAGGCCAATCAAGAACCATCAAGATAACGGGGAATAAGTTTAAAAAGTGGGGACAGTAGAGACAAAACTGGATCAAGAGGTCACAACAGAAAGAGGCGTGGTCATTTGAACTTAGAGCTAATGTAATCAATTAGAAAAGATGCAACTGAATTCAAAATACGTTTGGTACGTGAGAGAGAAGTTTCAGCTAGAGTAGCCTAAAGAGCAGTGAAAAAAGACTTGAAAATGAAATCATACCTGAAACGTGTGAACATAAATTTAGAGGGTTAGAGAAGGCGAAGATCATCTTGCATAATGTGGCAAACAAACCTGGAATAACAGATCTATCTATCTATCTATCTATCTATATATATATATATATATATATATATATATATATATATATATATATATATATATATATATATTTGAAATCTGTTTCAATCCTTCATGAGCTTCTGAAACTTGGCTATGATTAATTAATGTTGAACATGTTAATGGCGTTTATGATCAACTTGATCGCTATTTTTCTGTTAAGCTTGAAGAGTAATTATACATACGTTTTGCTCAAAGTAGCGTCGAATACTGTTATAAAAACCTCGGAGATTTCCAGTAAGATGTCTTTAAGCATTTCTAGGTGCAAACATTCAAGTATTAATCTAACAATTGGACAATTTTGCTGTTAACCTCATATACATATACATATATATATATATATATATATATATATATATATATATATATATATATATATATATATATTAGGTCAACAGCAAAATTGTACAATTGTTAGATTAATATATATATATATATATATATATATATATATATATATATGTATATATAAGTATATATGTATGTGTATATAAATATATATATATATATATATATATGTATATATAAGTATATATGTATGTGTATATAAATATATATATATATATATATATATATATATGTATATATAAGTATATATGTATGTGTATATAAATATATATATATATATATATATATGTATATATAAGTATATATGTATGTGTATATAAATATATATATATATATATATATATATATATATATATATGCACACAATCAAATATCACGCTTGAATTATCGGCTCTCTTTTGATAACGAACACTGTCAGTACTTAGATTGACATTCTACGCTTGGGGACATCATGTACCGTAAACTACCCCCTATGAAACTGGTTGGTTTTAGGATAGCAGCTTAATTTCGTAAAGCCCTTCTTGCGACGGAAACCATAACAACAACGCCTATTGATGTCATCCTTGACCTCATAAAACTAAGTGCAGTCTACGTCCCTTGACTGATATGGCAAATGCATCTTCATATACACGGAACTTAACAGATACCGGGAACAAAATTACACTATTGGATAGACGAGATTATCATCTTCAAAACTCTTTTCCACGTAGTCATCGTCATTGACTATGTGTTGTCTCTCTGGAAATAATGTCTGATATTTATTTCCACTGAACCGTTATAACACTGTTGGGTCGAACATAATTATATTTATATATAATATTATTTCTCTACATAGGCACCGCCATTGGCTATGCATTTGCTATCTGAAAATGATGCTTCCTATTCATTTCCACATGTCATACTAAAGTTAGCTGGAACAGTAGATACAATGTTGAATAGAGATATTTTTTCTGCAAAACTACTATAAGTACTATTTTCCTACAATCCTACTTTATACAATCCCTGTTTTTACTTATTGTGTCGCCCATTAAAGAAAATATGTTAAATATACTATTCATTTAAACTTCTTTTTCTTGCCTTCAAAAATTCATGCAATTTTTTTGATTTCGCAATCAGTTTTTACGCATTATATTTCTGTTGTGGACAAGGAATAGGTCCGAAGTAAAAATCGAACTCAGAAATTCAGAGAAAACGTCTTAATAACAAAATGAACGAATACAGAAATGTTGCACGTCCGACTGACGGCTAAGTAAAGTAGTCAACTCGCCAACAGTATTTAGTGTCCTCCCCACGAGGGACAGATGCGGCACAAGGTCGGGTTTAAAGTGGGGTATTCCCGAGCCCGTGGGCTCGGCCCAAAAATACCCGTAGTTCCCGTATAAACGGGATCGGGTTGGTCAACCACCCCGAACGAGGCTCTGCCCGTCGGCGCAACCTCGTCCGGGTTCCTCTCTGCTCAGAGGCAGAGAGTTCGACCATTGACTCCTCAACCGTACTCCAGTCGCCAACGGTATTTAGTGTCCTCCCCACGAGGGACAGATGTGGCACAAGGCCGGATTTAAAGTGGGGTATTTCCAAGCCCGAAGGCTCGGCCAAAAAGTGCCCGTAGATCCCGTATAAACGGGATCGGGTTGGTCAACCTCCCCGAACGAGGCTCTGCCCTTCGGCGGAACCTCGTCCGGGTTCCTCTCTGCTCACAGGCAGAGAGTTCGACCGTTAACTCGTCAACCGGAGTCGAGTTGCCAACGGTATTTAGTGTCCTCCCCACGAGGGACAGATGTGGCACAAGGCCGGGTTTAAAGTGGGGTATCCCGAGCCCGTAGGCTCGGCCAAAAATAGCCCGTAGATCTCGTATAAACGGGATCGGGACGGTCAACCACCCCGAACGAGGCTCTGCCCTTCGGCGGAGCCTCGTCCGGGTTCCTCTCTGCTCAAAGGCAGAGAGTTCGACCAGTAACTCCTCGACCGAAGTCGAGTCGCCAACTGTCTACAGTCCTCTTGCGAGGCATAATATAGCCAGAAGACGAGTCTATTTTGTCCATGAAGGTATGTCCCCATAACAATTTCCCAGAAATTTCAGCGATCTCTTTTTAATCGTATGTCTTTTTGTCCTTATCGTTTCTTACCTATTCAGTTCGTTCTATTCTTTGCTGTGGTCGGGAAAAACAAACATCTCTCCCTTCATTTCTGTTCTTCGTATGCGAGTAAATGTGTTTTTAAAATTAAACAAGAGCTCAATACCTTTGCTTAATAAGAGTACATTTAATGGCATCTTATTATAATAAATGCACGTCATTTTTGGTTTTATTGAATGTATGCAAATTTTAATTAGCTCAGTTAGAATGGAATAACGTTCATGAAATATGTTTTCATTAATAGATAAAAATTTCTTGAAAATTTCGACTGATAATGGATATAAAAATGCTTGTCCGTTTTGCTGACGATCCCTGCGTTCAGTAACGTTGTGAAATGCATGAAAACAATACCTCAATTTGATCCAATTTAAATAAAATTTAATCCAGTAAATTAAATTAGGTAGCTATAACTATTTAGAATCCATCAATGATTGTGCTATCAGGGCATGGACGAGAATTTGACTGTTCTATCTTAGTTTAAATTGTTGAACATGAAAAAATATGAGCTTTCACCCAGAAAACGTGATGTGCAGTATGATGATCTGTAGGTGTGTAAGAAAAAGAAATGTATCTTAGCAGGTTTATAAAAATGACACGAACTAGTCACCCTAGCCGTCATGCATGCAAGAATACGAGCAAACAGCCGTACATTATCCACTGGAACAAGAAACAAAAATAATAGTAACATATAAGAAAGCGCACAAGAGACGCTTAAAATGTAACGCTTTTTATTTATTACATGGAAGCGACAACAGTTACAAGGATTTGCCGTTTTTTCTCCCCAATTGGATAGGCCGTTTTTTTGCAACACAGATTAAGAAGAGTGTATTTATTTTATGCACAGGTTAACAGCCGTAGACAGCTGTCTACAACGTTGTTCTTCGAACACAACTCTATCACTACTGCTGAAATCTGCACTCACATTCACTCATTGACCCGTACATCTTCAGAAAGTACCGATGTATTTGAAAGGGTTTAATTAGGTTTCGTGTAGAGTAAGTATTTCGGTGAGGTATTTCCGCTTCGTAGGCACATCGTTTTCCCACCGCAAAATAACCATTTACAACTTCCTAGGAATTAAATAATCGGCATGCATTTGCTAGCGAAAATCGTAGGTTAAAAAACAAAGATGGCAAAATGACATTTTGTTCAGACATTTATTTAAAAATCATTTCACCTCAAGCAAGATGGGAATGCCACTAGTACGCAGGCGATTACATAAAGTGAAAGTGAAAAAGAAGACTGAGAATTAGGAGGATTAAGGAAAGGAGAAAAGATGAACGGGATTCAAGAAGACGGAAGATGGCGATTGATTTTGCATTTAATTTTTTGACGACTGCAATTATCAGGGAAGCAAGTTAACGGAAGTGTGTTCTAAAGGTGGCAAGTGCAAGGAAAGAAACTGTTTGATTAGAAATGACGATTGCATTTATCTATTTCAGCTGTAAAATTGTGGGAAAGAGTTGCCGATTTATTAGCACGCTTCCAGTCATGTATTCGGGGCACCAGGGATAAAAGCCACTCAGAGAAATTGCCATGAAATTATTGGTAGAAAAGATAGAGGCAAGCCACATCACATCTTTAAGAATGTGACTGAAGTCGTGATGCCAAGTCAGGATCGATTACATCCTTCTTGAATTTTGTCAAGAATCTCGAGATGTCCAGCGGGATCACAAGACCAGATATAACAACAGTATTAAATGAATAGACGAAAGTTAGACATATTTTAATGTTATCTTTCGCGTCAATGGCATATTTTTTTATTACGCTAAGTGTTGGTGAATTAGGTATTCATATCAGATCGTCTGCGTATCCATCCATATTTCCTTAATCTTACATATTTATTTGCTGAATGTTGACATTATATTTTCACTGTTAAATCTATAATAGTAATCGTAATTTCAAAGGTAGTATCATCCGTTTCATTCGCAACTTCCTGGCCTTTGTAGCTCTTCATAAATGTTGTCTTTTTGTTATCTTTCTCTTCTGGCATTCATTTACTCAAGCTGATGTATGTCATACTTTGTTTTCCTCTATCTCCCTTGCCTTCAATTTGTCCTGTGAGTATCATATTTTCTAATTCTTCTTTCCTCATTAAGTACCCTAGAAATTTCAACTGTTTCTTATGTTAAGTATAACTGTCTTTTTGTTTCCATTTTCTCTAGATTTTATTCGTTGCTCTCATGTTCAGTCTATGGTATCCTCAGCATCCTTCTGTAGAATTACATTTCTGTTGTTTCAAGTCTCTTCTCTATCTCTCTTGCCTTCAATCTGTCCTGTGAGTATTATATTTTCTAATTCCCTTTTCCTCATTAAGTTGAAATTTCAACTGTTTTTTATGTTAAGTATAACTGTCTTTATTCTTTTCATCTTCTCTAAAACTTACTTGTGGCTCTCGTGTTCCGTCCATGGTATCCTCAGCATCCTTCTGTAGAATGACATTTCTGTTGTTTTAAGTCTCTTCTTCCTCAGTGAGAAGATTGTCCAGCATTCACTGCCATACAGGAGGACAGATATCACGTAACAGTTTAGTATTCATTTCTAATGAAGACTATTTTACGTTCGATTTCCTTATCTCGTTACTGACAGAAAAAGTTCGTTCAAGCGCACTGACAAGAAAGATAATTTATGTTACAAAATAAATGTTACGATAGATTATTTTTTCTTTACTTCATCAGGCTTCGGACTTGTTAATGCACTAAATGATCATGTTGCTCACCTTTTAGTCGTTTTGCATTATAGCTGCCATTTTTCAATCAAAGATTGTGTGTGTTCGCTTTCGGCTAAGCATCATGCAGTTGGATGCTATTTGTGCACTAATTGTTAACAGAGAAAGGAATAACTACAAAAATGTACAAATTTCGCAGTTTTTCGTTATTTTCCCTCCTACACAGACATAAAAATATCAATAAAATTTAATTAGTGGATCATTTGAGAAATACTGAAAAAAAAAAACAATATCTTCATTTATCGAGAGAGAACTTTCTGTTAACGAGATACATACACGCTTAAAATCTTATTGTCTATTACTCATGTCTCCAAAAGTCTATGTTAGGATTTTTCTAATGCAATCATCGTGAAAGTCATTGCGTTTAATGAATACTGTCCTTTGTCAATTCTTCTGAAAGACGGTGATTTGAATGAGAAGAATTAACCAATCAAATGCCAGAGAGCATAATAAACATTGCAACTATATTTCTTACCCTGTTCGTTATCTGCTTTCACAAACATACAAATTGTAAATCTTCTATAACCAAAGTACTATTACGATTCAAAAGGCAGAGACAAAATCTTAAAAAGAAAACTTCTTGAGAAAATAGAACGATATTACGATGAATCAATCTTTTCATTTGAGTACCTAACTTGAGACAATTTACACTCTTTACATTGTTCGGACTGTTGTCCTCATCTTTACTGTCATATTCACGACGTTTAGGTCATTGTACGTTCCGGCCTTCTTCAGATGATATACGTTGGAATTTCGAATCGAAGACTTTATTTCGTCGATCGGAGCAGATTGTTCTTGTTCCAACGTGCCATGACATTTCTGGACATCTCACTTTCAGCTATTTCCATTTAGTAACTCCACTCTCCAAGTTCTCCGCCCAGGTTTTGAACTTACAACAATTTAGGTATATTCACTAGATTACTTCAACTAACTCTTTTATACGCTGGGCCATTTGTTGGCACACATAACCTAGTGGATAAAATCTTTCGGTTCGAAATTCCAACGGATATCACCTGAATAAGGCCGGAGTGTACAACTGCCGAAACATCGTGAATATGACAATAAAGATGAGGTCAATTGTTATATACCGTACCTATGGACACTAAGGGGTATGTGCCAATCCGCATAAATACGTTATACACTATCGTAAGTGGGGGTAATATGCTGTCTAAGTAGTCCACCGCTATCAGTGGTTTACCTACTTCACGCCGCTGGCGTGTATTTTATTTTTGTTGATGTTATAAAGATTACCGTTTCGTTTCCAACTTCCGTTTAAGTTATTCCTCATTCAGTAACGCTTTCTAGTTTACAGCATTTTGCCGACGATTGAATCTGTGCAGAGTAAAGTAGAGAGTGTTATATACCGTACATATGAACACCAACGGTTATGTCACAATCCTCATAAATACGTTGGACACTGTTGTAAGTCCGGGTAATATACTGTTTAATTTGTCCACCACTAGGGGCGGTTTAACGCTGGCGAGTATTTCAGTTTGTTGATGCCATAAAGATTACAATTTCATTTGCAACCTTCGTTTTCGTTATTCCTCAATCAGACACCCTTTCAAAGTTACAACAACCACACTCCGAATAGTGTAAATAGTTACAATACATCATCACAGAAATATAGACAGAACATGAGATAAATTGTTTTGCTTAAAGAAGTTATATTAACACATACACAGGCCAGAAAAAATAACTGACGTGATTATCGCTTCAAGTAATTCACTACTAATTGTTATCTCACTATATATCTGATAAGTACTAAGCGAGTTGTACCAAATAAATAAATAAATAAATAAACAAAAACTGCTCGTGTCACCTCAATACGTACAGATAGTCATATTACTATTTAATACGTTTTTTCTTCAGTGTTCTCTACGCAATTATCGATACAATTAATGGCTTTTCACTTGCCATAATTCGTTTATTGATACCATTTATATGATTCTTAGTTCAAGTCTCGTTAGTATATTCACCAAACAAAACTATTGATTTCTTTAACCTTCCTTTTTTGTCTCTGTAACTGGCGCCATTGCTCTTTATTTTCCCGCAATGGCGTCTGCATTATGAGTTTTGAAAAAAAATCAGACAATCGAAAACATTCCATCAATGATTCATAGAGAAGCGCAATGAAATAATTTCAAATGGACTATCTTCCTCTTGTTATTCTTATTTTATGTTTTGTATTCTTCGTCCCGGGATCAATTCTTTTATTTAAACAGACATGACGTTATAGTACATTTTTTTTATACATGGTTGAACGCTAATCATGTCTGACGGGTCGACGCTCTGAGCTCAATATTGGTCAGTTCAATATGACAAAACAACTTACATTACACCCAGTATAGTTTTATAGCAGCGGTTCTTATGAACATTTGCCAGTAAATATCCAATAACAATATTTGACTAACTGTCGTAACAATTCATAAAGAAGGTTGATGCGAATGTTTAAATTCGCTTATCTCTCCTTTTTGAACTTATTACCAATGTAAATAAATCAGGTTATCAATACGTATTTAACAGAATATGTGAAGAGGAAAAATAAATTCGACGTTTCATTTATTTTTCAGAAAACCGGTTTGATAAAATAACATATCTTAAAGCATCCACGCATAATATAGTTACATATAAATACAGACAACCTACTTAATCCAGAAGGCTTGATGGGAGGGGAGACAGGTTGGTACAATTCTATAGAGCCAAAACGAAACTAGTGGCTTTCCATCACCATCAACCAGAATCTGAACCTTCACCTATCATGATGGATGGTTGTTCTCGCAAGAATGCTCCCTGAAGTGAACGACTATTGTGGCTAAACCGACCGGAGTATGGCGATAAAATACATCCAGTAGTAAGGCCTCTCATCAGATGATAGGAGTTTTTTATGAAACGCAGAACCATCACTTAATTTCTGTTGCTCCCAAGTCCACTATGAACCAGAGTGGTAACATTTGTTAGGGTCCGGGCGATGGGCAAATAGTGATCCTCCAAACAAAAATAAAAAAAAACTCTCGAAATATATTTTTATAGTAGAATTACCAACAATATCTTTTTGTAGTGAAATTACCAGCAGTACATTTTATATTAAAAATGAAATACATGGCATACAAAAATTTTCGGAGGTTCACTATTTGCCCATAACCCGGACCATAACAGATGTTACCAATCTGGTTCATAGTGGACCTGGGAACAACAGCAGTTCACTGGCGGTTCCGCATTTCGTAAAAAAATAGGACATGAAGATCAGTGTCAGTAAATCCGCAAGAAACCAGATAAACTGGGAATTAACATAAATGGGACCCAGCTAAAGGAAAGCAGTGAATTCAAATACCTGGCCAGCATATTTACTGAAAACGACAAACTAGACAGAGAAATTGAGACCAGATGTCACAAGCCAACGCAGTCCGTTACCAAATTGCTCCTCTTCTAAAACATCCTAGAATTTCCATGAGCACCAAGGCGAATCTCATTAACGCCATTTTCCAAGCGACGCTGACATACCAGTGACAGACATGCCCCCCTAACAAAAACCCTTGAGAGAAAACTGATCACTTGTGAGATGAAATGTCTGAGCAGTGAATAAGACCAGGCGAGACAAGATCAGGAATGAAGCAATAAGTGATATGGTAGGAGCAATACCAATCATACAACACATCGAACGACGGAGGATCAAGTGGTCCGGACACCTCACTCGTATGCCTATCAAACAGCCAGCCCTACGAGCATACACCCTCAGGTATTCTGGTTGGAGAGTGAGAGGCAAACCAAGAAGACGCTGGAGTGACTCTGTGGCAGAAACTCTCAGATCACACGGGATATCTCTCCTCCAGGCAAACTCGGTTTGCCGCTGACAGGCGACTCTGTCTCCTCTCGACGCCTAACAGAATAAGCGGAAGGAAAAACTAAAACTAAATTAAAATAAAAAAAAACACAAAAGAAAAAAGAATATTTGCTATGATTAAGCTCATTTCTTGTGAGAAACATTACATTCCACATTTTATTTTGCAAGATGATTTGGTAAAAGAAACTGCATGTAAGTATTTAGAATTTAATCATGAAATAATGTATTTCTCTTGAATTAATTATAAAATTTGATATTTTCATATTTAGACATCTGCTTTAGATAACCCTTACGGTTTGATATGCCGCTTAACAAAAAGAGCAAACCAGCGAACAACTGCGACTCAAGTACACCCCAGAACTCATGTTGAACACTTATATATGATCTCTTGTTAAAGATGCTGAAAAATGATCAGTACATTGTAAAACTCAAGTAATTATCTGCCTCCCCTTGCAATACTCTATATTTACAAGAGTCAGATCAGCCCAAAATATATTATTATAATTGGTATATTGAAGGTGTTTTAATATATATATATATATATATATATATATCCCGGGTCTAAAACGTGTTACAGGTAAAATAATCTCGAGTGCCCCTGCAATTTTAAAAGTTGAAACTTACTCTATAATAATAATAATAATAATGATATATATATATATATATATATATATATATATATATATATATATATATATGCATGTATGTATGTATGTATATATGCATATATGTGTATACCGGATGTGACGGCGAAATTGGACAAATCTTGTCACAGCATAATTATCCATCCCATAAAATATTTAATATCTAAAAATCACTTAAATAATTGAGTTTCTTTTTTTCCAGATATTCAGATTATAAATTTATCTTAACATCATTTCTAGTGAGAATTACTGAAAAAACACGTTGGGTTATTCAGCTGTAAAGAGAAGGTTATATATATATATATATATATAATATATATATATATATATATATATATATATATATATATATATATATATATATATATATATATATATACCGGGTCAAAAAAGTGTTACAGGAAAATACCCATCGCACAAAATATATAGTACCTAAAAAACATTCAACGGAGTTTTTACAGGTTTTTGGTTGAGATGTTGAGCAATCTTGTCAACATTTGTCGTAGAATTCACTGTAAAATCCTTTGATTTATTCAGCTAGAAAGAGAACAGTTTAAAATTATATGGAGTCAGCACCACAGTCTTCCCAATTGTGCATTTCGAGGAAAAAGATCATTCAGACTTTCAATAATGTTACCAACGTTCATAATTTGGCTTCAATATTCGAAGCCCATTCAAGAACCATCAATAGAAAAGTGAATAAGTTTAAAAAGAAGGAGCAGTAGACAGAAAAAAACTGGTTCAGGAGGTCACAACAGGAAGAGGGATAATCATTTTATCTTAGAATTAAAGAGATCAATGAGAAAAAAATTCAAGTCAATCCATAAACTTTTGGCACGTGACAGAGGTTTTTCACCTATGACATTTCCAAGAGCAGTGAAGAAAGCTTAAAAATAATATCGTACGTACAACCTCTGAGGCACCTTGTTACTACAGGACTAAAGGTTAGAAGGTTAGAGGTCAAGGATCATCTTGAATAAGTTAGAAAATTATCCTGGAAATATATATATATATATATATATATATATATATATATATATATATATATATATATGCCTCTGTGTGTACGTATACATACATACACACACAGACACACACACACACACACACACACATATATATATATATATATATATATATATATATATATATATATATATATATATATATATAATGCTGTTTTATTACTATATCTATCGTTTTTATGCAGTCCTGAAATTCACAACTATTTTACTGACACCTGGGTGCGTTACATTAATCTATAATCATCTCTGGGTAACGATCACTCAGAGACATAAAATTCAGTATTCGTGGCATAAACAGGACGTAGCTATTTTCTGGGATAGAAAAGGCTTGCAGTTGGTGTAATTTATACCACCTGTAATAATGATACATTTAGAAAAAGTGGCCGCAATGATAAAGCTGTGGTGTTTTATTGCATCTATCACTTGTCTACTATAGATTATAATTTTTATACTAATGTTCATCCAAGACAAGTGAGAAGAGTCACACAAGATCGATGCTTAGTACGTGGTGTTTCATGGGCGTAAGAATAAAGTGTCGCTGCCGAAAACTTGATTTTGAACATAGATCGCCAGTGAGCAAAGTCCATCCCATTATTGAATTAAGTAGACCACGTAACCATAGAGGAAACGCATATATGTAGGAAGTAGGTGACCACTAACGATCTCCTAACGGTCTATCCTCTATAAATATTCGGATCGTCATTCCTACTCTATCCTCTATTACTTTACGGATCACTGTTTCTATTCTATCCTCTATTACTATTCGGATCTCCATTTTTAGTCCATCCTCTATATTATACGGAACGCTATTCTCTACTCTATTCACGATAATATTTCTCTATTCTGATCATTATACGGATTACTATTGCAGCCAGTATTATCGATGAATTACTATTAGTGCGAATGCTGTTCGAAAGCGTCTGATACCAACATTGTTCAACGGTGTACTGTAGTTGTATCTGCGATTACAAAGTCTCTAATACAACTAGCATTACGAAAGTGACAACGATTATTCCTTGACATCACAAAAGTGGCAACGAGTGTTCGTTGACATCACAAAAAAGCAATAAATGGAGATTATGGGGTTATGCAAGAAAGATAAGTGTTAATCATTAACTTGAAGCGGTCAATATTTGATTGATTGTGAGTCTGTTCCACAAGTCAGAAATTCTTAGGATGAACATGTCCGAGTGGAACTTACTTCGTACTAATGGAATACAAAGATAATGTGGATGATTCACACATGTGTACATGGTTTAGCGGGTCACAATTATAAAGGTCAGGGTAGGTGACGCTAAGGAACGTACCTAGTCAAAATATATGCCATGTAAATAGCGATAGAACTGCGAGTGGCTCGCGACGTTTCGTTTGTGGAAAGATTTTGGCCACATGCAGACACATTGATCTGGATATATGACTTTGTGACTGTAGATGTATATATGTAGCGGTACACATATACACCATATGCACACCGTTAGATATGCACCTCTGCACATCATATATGCGTCGAATAACTTTACGTTATTCAAAGAGAGCTTTCTTTTGTGATTTGATATAACAATGCATCAATAATGATGGGGATTACCTAGAGACGTTCATCTTACTACAGCCAAAATATTCACAATGTTTAATAAATATGTTTATTTCTTCAAATCATATGATAGTCATCAACCCCTGTGGAATGAATTGAAAATACTGGATAAGGAATAACACAGAAGACTTAGACATCTGAAATCATATGCTAGGGAATGAAGAACTCTTTAGTCGTCCTAGCCTAAATATAAATACAATATGGGTGACCCCACGAAAGAAAGAAAAACAAATGAATGTAAGTCTTAAACAGCAGCAGTAGCAATCAAAACATGGCGGGCAGCAACAGCAGCAGTTGCCGGACTAATCACCAGTCAGTTTTAAGGCTCCAGCTTCGCTACTGAGAATTGTCCTACGGGACAATAGCCTAGTCGATTAAAACGTTGGTTCGTTAATTTGGAATTAAATCCCTGAAGCCTGTGAACTTGGACTCAGTGGAAACGGAAAAGGTTGAGCAATAAATGAGCTGTATTATAAATAGGAAAGGGACGATAGACATAGACATGATAGTTAAACGAAAACAGTCTACCCCAATTGATAAAATAAGCGGTTCAGTTAAGAATTCCATGTATGTAAAGCAGAAATTCATCTGTGGAGAAAACAGCGGCCAAAACGTTGTGTTAATAACAACAAAGACGAAGACAATAGACCGAACATAAATAGTGCAAATAGTAATTTCTTGTAACATACATTTCGACCAACATTTTTATTTGACTTTTTCTTATTTTCTGGGCTATAAAATAAAAGTGAGCATTTTCCTTTAGAGCTAAATAGAATGAGGAATATAAGATTAAAACACTTGGGAATCCATGCAAATACATGTTTGAAGCGACAGATAATTTAATTCGTTCCATGTAAACGAAAACGGAAGATTTCCATCAGAGGTACAGAAAAAAAAATTATTCACGTGTCTCAAAATGTTGTTTGTATAATGTGATATATTTTGCAGTATTCTCGTTGATATTGTACCAGTTGATACAATCTGTGTGAAAGGCTATGAATTATTTATTAATTTATTAAACGGTGTAGTTTTCCTTCTAATATCACTTTCTAGTATCGGTGACGCTTGTATATTTAGATATGACGAAGTAAACCATAGAATCACTATAACTTTTCTGTGGAGAACATCAGTTTTGGATGAAAACCATTCCTTCTACTTACATTTCTCACTAAACGTATTAAACGTGTTTTGAATATGTCTCCATCTAATTTGAATTAAAACGAAGTAGTGTTAACTGCATCAAATGTGAATATACACAAATTTAATAGGTGGGACTGAATTTCGTGAAATGACGTCACATGATTTTACAGCAATATGTTTATCTTCAAAAATATAGGCAGAGCGTATACGGCTTTTACGTCCTGCTATTGCTTTCCACTGTTGGGTAGAGGTGTATTAATTTGGGCGCCTCTTACTGTAACTGATAGAATTGATTACTGAATTATATATATATATATATATATATATATATATATATATATATATATATATATATATATATATATATATATAAATAAAAATGAAAGAACAGTAAGATATAAAATCCGGTGTTCTTATAGATATTTTTATTTTTACACAATAATGCTCTATGTAAATTTAAATTTACAGAACATTAATATTATAAATTAATAGATTTAAAATATGGTTTTACCGCTACACAGTGATAACCATGTTTCAGGGGCTTTAGCTTCCATTTCTGAAACATGATTATCACTGTGTAGCGGTAAAACCATATTTTAAATCTATAAATTTATAATATATATATATATATATATATATATATATATATATATATATATATATATATATATATATATATATATATATATATATATATATATATATAGTTTTAAAGTATGCTATATGTTTTTAAGTGCTCAATACTAAGGATAGATTGTATAAAAATGAATACTCAGGACATCAGCCAGCGATAAAATTATGTTTCCTGATTGAATGCAATCTTCAGGTTTGAAGATTGCAGTTAAGCATGAACCAGACTGTCGCTGCTGCGTGTTGGCCTGAATCACTATATATATATATACATATACATATATATATATATATATATATATATATATATATATATATATATATATATATATATATATATATATATATATATATATATATAGACGACCGTATGAAACGATTGAAAGCTAAGCTAGTAGTAAAAACAAAACCTGATAAAACCGGAATTTATAAACAAGGATCATACCATTCATTAACGGATACGATGTTGATGTATTTTATTATTAAAAATTGTTTGCGAGAGTGATTCTTGCCATATCATTAACTTCATTATCTGCTTTTAGTATGAATGATTTGCATATTATAAATTGAAACCGCACCACATACTTGATATATATATATATATATATATATATATATATATATATATATATATATATATATATATATATATATATATATGTGTGTATATATAGAGAGAGGGTGGAGAGAAAGAGAAAGAAAGATAGACGTGTGTCTGCCACGAAATATTAACAGTAAACAGTAGTTTTCTATCTTTATTCTGAATTTAGTTAAGATTATGTAACCCCATTTTTAGAAAATATAATTTCTGTAAATATCTCTGAGCACATTTTTGAGCTGATCATGTCGTTTCTATCAAATGGTGAAATGAAGGTTGTCCTGAAAGGCTACTTGTCAACATCCTTTCGCACGAATGCTGGTGTCCACCCGGGATCGGTCATTGGTCATATTTTGTTTTTAATCTTCCTTAAAGACCTTCCCGATGACATTAACACTCAACTTGATATCTATACTGACGGCACAATCATTTACTCCTGCTTCATTCGCAAGGCAGATCAGTCCGACAAGGTCAAAATGACAGCTGATGTACAAAATGAACTAAAGACCGTCGTTAACTGGAGCAAAAGATGGTTTGTGAATTTTAACGCCTCCAAAACTAAACTTGTCTGTCTTAATTATTTGAGAGTCCCCTCTCTGATTTACATGAGCGTGGCTGATGCTTAACCTTCAGGAAAGTGAATCATTGCACCTACTCAGGCCAACGTTCTCAGCTGACATGAAGTGGAAAGACTACGTTGAATCCATTGCTAGGTCAGTTTATAAAAACGTCTGTTGAGCGTGTTGAGACAATTCTTCTCTCCTGAATCTATCTTGAATATTTATACGCGTACTAATCGTGCATGCTTAGAATATTGCTGCTATATATGTTCCGTTCCCGTTGCTATTTACCTGGAGCGCTTTGAAGAAGCAGCAGTATTATTGGTCCTGTTCTGGCGACTCGGCTTCAGTCACTTGCCCACAGCCATAAGATTGTCTCTCTGTTCCTTTTTTTAGAATACTTTAATAGCAAATGTTTGCACGCTATGGTAACTAGTTTGTATGAAATTAAGGGCAATACTAGATTAGTTAAGCTCGCTGGATGTAGCCGTAACTTCTATGTTAACCGTTTCCTGTCTCGTACCTCTCGCTCGTGGAACTACCTTCCGGCTCTATTGCTTTCTAGCTAACTTTTACCTGCAAAAATTCTTATGTATTCTCCTGATTGATCTTTTCTCTTTCGAATCATTACTAATGTTTCTGTTCCTAATTCATCCACACCCCGTACCCCCTTGCGTATTACTGGCTGTACTGCTTTGCTTGAATGTCGCACCTATTATATATATATATATATATATATATATATATATATATATATATATATATATATATATATATATATATATATATATCAGTCAGTTATATGCCACGCATGATACATGACATTTTCCCTCGGTAGTTTGCCATTTCTCTCTGCAGTTGCCGGTCATACCTAGAGGGAGAAGAAATGGATTCGACTGGAATTCGAACTCTCCGATTCCTCAATCCGAGCCGCTATCCATTACACCACCTTGCCACATATTCTCCGTAAATAAATGAACTTCTCCTCTATCGTTACAGTACGGTATATATATTAGTATTTATATTTAGTATTTATCACTTCTTGCACCGGTCAGTTTTCAGTCAGCAACTGAGGGTTAGATCACATTTCAGATTACAGGAAATATTGTTAAAATACTGTTCCCTCTTACGGTGGCTTTCGTACATTTTTTCAGGACTTGCTCGCCATAGAAGTGTGTTGTTAAAACTCCAAGCACTGATGTTCAAATATTTGGAGAAGTGGTTAGAAACATTGCAAACTATTCGAGGTTCCCAGCGTTGCCCGGGTATACATGGCTGCAATTGTGTAACCACAGAACCCTGTATACACGTACCACCAGCCTAGAAATATCTGTCCGCGTGCCCGCTTGCATATGATTCCCCGCTTGCATGCATCATCCGTTGGTATACTAAGCTACTCCCCTCTCATCTTTCTTACGGTATATCCTTCTAAAATGTTTTATTGTTCTTAATAAAATCATTCCATCGATAAAACCTTCTTATGTGATCGTTGCTCAGGGTTAAATTGTTTCAATGTTTTAGGTATTCAGTAAATTTCCTATGGTCATAACTTTCAAATAGTATGACATTGTTCACAAATCTAATAATCAAACAATAACAGAGATGAAGCGTCAGAGCTTGATTCAACTGCAAATACAAACGCATGAGCGTCCACCTCCTTCTATGCCTGTTTAGTGTAAAACTAGGGTTAATAATAGGTTCTTCGGAATTTTTTTCCCTTTTGACGCTTCAATAATATTTGTCAAAAAATCTTTGCATCAAAAGCTGTTGGAATGCCAAATTAGGATGGAATCATATGAAAAACTATTGGCTAAATTTCAAAAGCCAATTTTGGCGCTAGTTTATCGTAGATTTCGTCTACTTAACTGAAATAATTTAAACCAAACATTCCCGTAAGACAATTTGTCTGTCATATGTACAGTGTAACCCGGATATAAGAGACACGGACCTGGATATAAGAGAAATCCGGATATAAGATAGATTTTCTCTGGTCCCAAATTAGAGCCTGTGTTAATGTATATATAATAGACCAAACCCGGATATAAGAGAAACCCGCATATAAGATACTTCTTCTCCGGTCCCGACAACTCTCTTATATCCGGGTTACACTGTAATTGACATGGAAAATTTGGAAAGCATCAGATGAAAAAAAAACCAGGGATTTATGCCCGAAAAAATGTCTTTATGAACAGTTTTTCTTGGATTTGCGTTATACTCTGGGAAACGAGCAGGAATAAATCCACACTATCTTATTTCTTGCATGATGGCAAATGTTTTTGTTTGAAGAAAATTGGATAAAACTGAGGTTATTCAAGTTTTTATTTTAAGTCGTTCGAATAGCCCGATTTTTTTCACATTTTTTTGCAATTTTTTGTTTGAAGCTAATGTCGCAGGAAATCTATCAAGTACTCTGCATAAACATGAGCTATGTTTTGCATTAAGTGCAGAGAACATCAGTTCGCCAAGTAACAATTTGTTTTCGCGTGCAATTTTGCATGGCTTTTGCAAGAAGTCGTATCCACCTTCAGTTTTATCGATTTTCTGCCAAACCCGTGAGGCCTGGAGATTGAGAAGATGATCTTCACCTATGAGTGTAAATTTGCAATATGTGTAGAATGTCTTCGCTTTTTTACACGAATGGACTCATCCAATGTATACATATACTACTACCAGTGAATACCCGAATAGTAGTCAGTCGGTAGTAGTAAGGGAACGTTGAGTCGGTCGGTAGGATAACGTAGCGGCAAGAGTCACAGTCACGAGCACTTAGACTCAGTAAGAAGGCATACAGCGATACGTCGATACCAAAGACTTTATATATATTTGTCAACTAACCCCGCTTTCCTTGAACTACTAACCTGTATTACAAGTTTGTATTATTACGTTAATACATTTATTTTCCTATATTCATTCTTGGCGTTTGTTATTATTTGATACCGGATTTCCTCCCGGAATCCACAAGAATGTCATCGAAATCTGTCGAGAAATGTGGATATGTATAAGTAGCAAACACAGACATATACACACAGAGAAATCTTCTGTTTTATAGATACACACACATAGTAGGTAGATGTATTATATTTATATAAATAAAAACTCTTGGATGTACAAAAAGAAAACCGCATAATTGTTATTCAGTAAACTTTAAATAATATCGGAAAATGCAAGAGGTTTTCAGAAATTTAAACTAGAAATGGTAATAGTCACAACTATTTTGTGGGGAGGTGGTGTTCGGATAATTATCATCTGAGTCGACATGTCTAATTATTTAATAGTGCTTCTGGATTTACGAAATTATAATTTTGTAATATTTAGCCAAGACAAAGAGCTGGGCTACCTTTGCAACCAATGGATTTCCAACATAATGGTCCATGAGAAAAGCAGTAGTCAACATAATTCAGTGTCTGTTTTTGTGCTTTATTCCTTTGTTATTTGAAAGACACCTGAAAGTGAAATGGGATCCCTTTGTTTTCAAAGAGGAGATATGTGTTTAACTGTTATTCTTGGCATTAAATCTTTCTCTATGAAAACTTGTCTGCCAAGATTGTGGCTTCCAAGATATCTGATTCCATCCATTTGTCTGTTAGTCTGGTACAGTTGAAGAGTCGTTGAGGATACGATTTTCCAAGAAGCATATTGGGAGCATCAAAATTCAAGGCTAAATTAATTATGAGATGGACAACAAAAGAGGGCAGAGACTTTGTAAGAATACAATTAGCAAGTTGATTATTCATTCTCTGTCGATAAGTGTATCAGTGGAACTGTGAAGTTTTCTGACCCAATAAACATACTTTCAACATATTTTCTTTCCTTGCTTTATTTCTGTTGTCAGAGTTGCTGTCTCCTCAAGCCATTGTAGAGGAAAATTTCAGATAGCCATGTTGTGGGGGATTTTTGCTGATATTTTCTTCTGGTTGTTTTCGTATATTATAGAGGGAATTCAAGAAGAAGCTTGAAAGCAGAGTAAGGGGTACCTCTATACCTCAAATATGTGGTTGCATTTATATGCAAAGGATTCTCTGTCTGATCTGACTTTGACACATGAACGAAAAAAAGTGTCCCTTATATCGTTATGCTGGCACAGGGGAGATAAAAGGTTGTTCGGCGGGATAGCATCCCTTGATTTTTTCTGTAATTGGATTTTTTTCAGAATTGCTGAAAATATATTGATATTTTATAGAATAATCATGTTTGTCAATAGTTAAATTTTTTTAAATGATTGGCGGCCACATGTGCACTCCCACACAGACATCCCCACTAATAAATATTATATATATATATATATATATATATATCATAATAATAATAATATATATTATTACTATTATTATTATTATTATTATTATTGGGAAAACTACTTGTCCCAAACGTTCCTTTTCCTTCTTCGGGAATAGCTTAATGTAAAAGATACCATATACATCCTGGTAACTTTAGGATTGACACTGGACTTTGTGTCATTACGTGGTCCATCGAACTTTTCCCCGGTGTCACGCTTTGTATATTTTTTAAATATAACTTGATTTTATCACTCATCAAAATGTTCAATTTACATGACGTTCTGTAATTTATTTTTTTACGTGAGACCCACGCTTCAAATTAATTAACATAAGTTCGTCCAAATATTTTCAATTATTCAATTAAATATTGCACTTCCGCATTTGGCATTTTCAGTTTATGACGATCACGTACACATTTTACTACATGAAACTTCAATGAATTATTCTACCATATATCCTTGTAAATTATTTCTGTGTGTGTGTGGGTGTGAAGAAATTAAATTTTAAGTTATGCTATACAATGGGATAATGTGCTCAATATCAATGATAGAGCGTATATAAATATAAAAATGAACAACACTCAGAGGCGACAGACTATATATATATATATATATATATATATATATATATATATTGTTTTGCTTAAACGTTATTTTTCAGTTGGATACTCCTATTAGTGTAAATTCGCTGTTTATTTAATTAAACAGTATATTTATTTAATTACATTTACCGGCCTTAATAATAAAGGATTCTGTCAGAAAATGTTCGTCCTCCGGCAGGATTAGGTTTTGCACCCTCTATGGCGAACCGTCATTAGATCTAGCGTGCTTAACCGATTCGGGTACGTAGCACTTCTGGTTAAACAAAACTGAGATAATATTTAAGCAAAAAATTCAAATATGTCGTATTTAATCCATGTCATAATATAAAGATGTCATTATTTAGGTTAGAGTACTAAGCAGAGTATATATGGGTGTTTTGAGAATCGGCAGAGAATACTAGTTCAAAAACAATATTTCGGGCTTTGTTTACCCGGAATCCTACCGCCATCTAGCGTAAACCTTCTTTAAACGTAATTACTCAAATACGAAAGATTTGCTGACATATGTTTATATGAACTTTTGTCGTAGTTTTGGTTTGTGGAACCCGCCACCAAAGTTTGTAAAAGTGTTTCTAATACACCTTGTATAAAATAGTAATCAGTCACATCGAAACCTTTCGAAAATCAAGCAATTTCCAAAACATATTCAGCAGAAATGTTCTAAGACTTATTATACTAGCATAAAACACGATGAAAATACAAAGCAAAACAGAAAAGTCTCCAGTATACAGCAAACTCTCACAACACCAATGATCACAAACCAGAAACTGCCTACAAAATGATATAATATACAAAGCAAAGTTTGAAAGGAGAACTACCTTTTGACATTTTAGTGCCCGGTGAAGATTTGTATCGTTGGGAAAACTACTTGTTCCACACGTTCTTTTGCTTCTTCGGAAATACCTTAATGTAAAGGGTACTCCGTACATCCCAACATATACATACTGTTAACTGTAGAATTGACACTGGACTTTTGTGACATTACTTGCGGTCTATCGCACTTTTCCCCGCTGTCACGCTTTCCATATTGTTTAAATATGACTAGATTGTATCGCCCATCAAAATGTTTCATTTACATACTGATCTGCAATATTTTTATGTGAGAACCACACATCAAATTAATTAACATAAATTCGTACAAAGATTTTCAGTTATTCAGTTAAATACTTTGAGAATGTAGACTCTTCCGCATTTTGTGTCTTCTTTATGAAGATCACGTACAAATTTTCCTACATGAAAGTACAATGAATTCTTCTTGCAAATTACTTACTTTGAACACTCACTTCACGATACAGAATAACTTTTTTATAAGTTATACAATTTCTGTGATTGCATTACATTTGTACCCTTACTAAAATAAATAAATTGACTATATCACCAACATTGTTTAATTGTCGCAATATTCAAATTAGAGTGAATAAATAAATAGTTTTAAGCAAATCCCTCAAGCAAGGCAGGAAAGGCACTAGCATGCAATGGGTTACAGGGAGTGTGAGTAAGAATAAAGAGGAGTGTTTGGGAAAAGGATAATGATAAGGACAGCGATCAAGTTAAAGGCGTCAGAAGATGTCTAGTGACATTACATTTGAATATTCAAAGATTATAGCTATCAGGGAAGCCAGTGAGAGGAAGGGATTTCCATTAACAGAAGGTGCGAGATAAGAGGTTGTTGGAGTAGAAGAGATGGCTACATTTAGTCGTTTCGACAGTGAAAGTGTGGGACCGAGATGACAGTAGCACGCTTAAATTAATGCAGTTTGGGAGCCATTTAAAGTAGCAACATCTACAATTCTTTTTTAAATAATCTCAAAAATAGCTTTGTTAAATAATCTCAAAAACAGCAGAAATAATATACAATAAGAATTGATTTCTTTTTTAAATAAATTCAGTTAAACTGCACGCCACTAAGGCCATCTAACAGCAAAACAAAAAGAATATTTTGGTTGACCCAATACGCTGTCGTTTTGCCATTTATCTAAAATTGTTGGTAAAACAGGAGCATTTGCTTAGTGGAAGACACAGCCAAATTAATAATTTTGGATATTATAAAAACAAGTTGCAAAATGTAAAGTCATGTAGACACTGTTATTTGCATAATGCTACGAGCATTTAATTTTCCCCGTTTTCTAATGTTAAATGATATAGGATGATTTTGATCATTTTTTAATGTGCCATTTATTTTCCTGATATTTGCATAAAGCAAATATTTGCATGGAATGGCTGTTATAACGATCTTTAGTAAACTGAAAGAAAGTAATTGCAGTAGAGAGAAGGAAAGTTGTATAGACGTCCCAGCATAGACTCTGGACATAATGTCCTGACTTAGTCGTTAAAGCGGTAGACTTAATGTTAGGAAATTTGTGAATTCAATATGAGAAAAGAAAGGTTATTTGCGAGTAATGTTCACGAAACGGCCGATATAAAAATGAAAAATAAAAGAAATAGCCGGAAAGTTTAAATAAAAAAGACATGAAGTTTTGAGTAATTTTTTTTTCTTTTAAGAAACAACACAATCTATAATTTAGTCGTATTTTGACCGGAATGAATCAGAAATATCAGTAAATATGCAGCATTCTTTCATTATGAACAACTATACTCAAACATATTTCGAGGTTTTAGGATCGGTCTTTATACAAAATGTAGGTGGTCACACTATACACGAGTAATTTTTGTGAAGAGGTCAAAATGTATATATTCTCGGCGCTCGGTTGCACTAAAAACAGTTATTTTTTAATTCATACCAAAGTATTTACGTGTCACACTGTACATGTAGTAACCTTAATCTCAAGTTACACTGTAAGTTCTAATTGAATAAATTGACCCCGCTCTTTTGAACAGGGGTAGAGTTTCATCCCTTATTTCTTGTTTAGGGTGGGCTTCCAGGTTCCTTCTAAATTTCTTTTCATTCTCATTCGCAGAAACTTGTGATAAAGTAATCGGGAATAAACTCGCTTGTTTTATGATTACCTCCATTTGGAGAATTCTTTCGTTTTTAGAGGACTATAAATAGTCACTACGCTCGTGTCAATTATTCTAATCAGATTAACGGTTACTTAAACCTACTCTAGCTCTCTTTTGTTATTACTATACCCAATAAACTTACTTCTTTTGCATAACACGACAGATACCTTCAATAATAATTCTATAATTAGAAAAATGATAATTCCTTGCAATTTCGATACACTTGATTCAGATCAAACGTAAAATAGAAACGTAATATTATTTAGGGACAGGAGATTAAAACATTCACACGTGTAAAGAAAACATCTGAAAATTTAACATTTTGAACTATGTATATTTGTAAATACGGACGTTCATACATGATATTATCAGAAAAAAAGAGAGTTAACTAAAATAATTTTAAAATTTATTGGTCATTTTCAAACATTTTCTGAATAAGACACTTATTGATAAAATGTTAGAAAATGACACATAAATTTAAAATATAAATTTATTTTATAAATTCTAAAATAATTTTGAAATTCATTGGTCATTTTCTAACATTTTCTGAATAAGCCACTTATTGATAAAATATTAGAAAATGACGAATAAATTTTTAAATTATTTTAGTTAACTCTCTTCTTTTCTGATAATATCATGTTCCTAAGCACATAAAATAGAATAATTTTTTTCAGAGTGCTGGTTAGGTTCGCCTATCATCCGGTTCATAATTCACCCGGTCTTTTGAACTGGGGTAGAGTTTTATCCCTTACTTCCTGTTTAGGATAGGCTTTCCGGTTACTTTTAAAGTTTTTTTCATTCTCTTTAACGTATTTCCTTGAGTTTTACTGACATTATAACGTTGTATTTGTCAAGTAATTTCTTTCAGTTTTCTCTCCTTAAATTTCCCAAACATCACGCTACCAATAAATCCTTCAACACCCCAGAGAAATAATTAAAAAAAAATTCTGCTATATTTAAAACTAAAAGTAAGTAATATTTGTTTCAATACATTTTAAACTTTTAATTAGAGAATTCCGGTAAATTAACGTTGCATAAAAGGATTTCTTTTAAATATTTAAAAAAAAGTTTAATTATTCGGAGATGACAGATCTGTCAAAATGAATGATAAGAAAGAAAAAAATCCAATCAGTTTAACTTTACATTGAAGAGCACTTACTCAGGGAATCAACGGCAAAGTTGAAAAAATGTCGTTGACTTACAAAATGTTTTTGTGTCAATGTGTGACTGGGTAAGAGAAAAGAGAGATGGTTAAGAGGTCAAACTTGATTAAAACTACAATAGGCAGGAAGCCGTGGAGAGCAAATGATCACCGACATCTTGATGGGGTATCATTTTATATTACCGTGTGCAATATACACCTCTACACCTTACTATCATATATTGCACCATGCAATTTTTTTCTCGTACAAAATTTCTCAGTCTCTGTTCTGTCATCGATTTAGACAAGCCGTTTAGGTATGTTACTCCCTGTTTGCCTCTGCGCTTTCTACTTCCATACAATGTCCTGTTAATGTCAAATTCTCCAGAGGCAATTTCCTGAATAGGAGTTCGAAAGTTTCAAATGTCTGTTTCTGACTCTAAGTCCAAGCAACTTTTCTGTTTCCAATTTCCTTAAAACTTCCCTGTTGTCTAAATTTTCCGTTCATGGAATTATCAACATCCTTCTGTAGAAACATCTGCCTGTCATTAAACTTCAAGGAAATCCTGCACCATTAATTGACACATAACAGGACTGATTAGATAACGGTACATTACTACTTTTTTTCTCTCACGAAAACATCATGTTTCTTAATGCTTTGTTTAACTTTATATGAGCGATTTCTCTATACTAAACGCATTCATATATATGTGCCATAATTCCATAGTCTCTTAGGACAATGCTTCGATAGTTAAATCCATCCACTGCTTGGATTTGGCGTCTCTTATTCATAGTTCGAAACTTGGTCTCTCCTTTTTGCCAACGACTATACATATTCTTAAAAATAATGATTAATCCTTGCTTCACAGTTTCATTTCATACGTTAGTTCACGGTGTCGTTCAAAACCAATTTATCTCTCCAGAATCTATCATGCATATATATATAAGTCTACCCATCTTCCATGCTTAGAATATTGCAGCCACATATGGTCCGGTTCCCCTAATATTTACCTTGAGCTCCATTATAAAATCCAAAGAATCAGCAATATTAATGGTCCTGACATGGCGCCTCGGCTTCAGTCATTTTCCCATCGACGTAAAGTTGCTTCTCTGTGATGTTTCTATAAATACATTCAGGGTAATTAGTCGGGGGAGCTTTTCGCTATGTGTTGTAGAGTTATGTCCTCAGTGGAAACTGTATGTGGACTAAATTCGTCCTAAATAGTTTCAACGTACAAAAACGTTAGGAACTTGTAATAATCAGTATTACGCAGAGTAATCGAGTTGTGGTCGTTGACTACTTTTTCGTATTCGACTCCTACTGACTCCTACTTATAATAGATGGGAGAGTCTATTATCTATAGACTAGGTGTCTTTCACCATAACACTATGGTACCTAGACTTTTATTTTAAATTTAAGCTCAGTACTAGACTCGTGTCGAGATCTTATCAATTTGCAATTGAGCTGGCTAGATGCAACCGTGAATCCTATGCTAATAGTTTCTTTTCTCGCAATTCTGGCTTGTGGATCTCTCTTCCGGCTCGATGTTTATCAACCAACATTAATCTGCAAAAATTTAGATGCAATGTCAATTGCTATCTACTGTCATCCCGATTATACTTTCATCTTCCCGCTCATTATTAATGTTTATGTTCTTATTTCTTCCACACCCTGTAACTCCCTTGTGTCTTAGTGGCTTTACTTTCTTTCATGGCTTGATACCGATTTAAAAAAAAAAACTTAAAAAAACTGTCACGATGGCTCAAATCTAAATCTTGAATTATAATTGATTTTTGTTTTTGTGAATCACTTGTAATGACGAATGAAACATCGTCTCCACCGTCTTCTGCATCTTTTCAAGACGTCGGTGATCATCCTCTCCATAACTTCCTATTCTCTGTAGTTCTCGGTCTATTTTGCCTTTTGTTGTGGAGTTATTTCCACAATAGAACTTGTAGTCGGACTAAATGCGTCCTAAATGGGGTAAACGTACTGAAACGTTAGGAATTGTAATAAGAGTTACGCAGAGTAATCGAGTTGTGGTCGCTGATAACGAACTCCTCCCTCGACTACCTACTGACTCCTACTTATAATAGGTGTGAGAGTCTATTATCTAGACAAGGTTTCTTCCACTATAACACCTTTCTGATCTATATTGTAGTCCCTGTTCTATCAACCATTTACAAAGTCTCGTTAGGTAGATTATGAGCTGCTTTCCTCTGTCTGTCTTGCCTTCATTATGTCATGTGAGTGTAATATTTTTTCCTCATTGTATGCTTGAGAGTTTTTCTCTGATTCAATGTATAATTTTTATTTATGCTTCCATATTTCCAAGATTTTCGTCTTTTCCCACTGGTTCTGTCCATTGTAGTCTCATCGTTTATCGTTAGAACCACATTTCTATTGCGTATAGTCGTTTCTTTATTGTCCAGCAATTGCTGGCGCATAAGAGGACCGATATTACATAACAATTCATGACTATTTTGTTCGTTTTTTTCTAACTGTTATGATTCAAGTTCCTTGTACCACGGTGATGGTCCAAGGTAGAACCAATGAAAATAACTCGAACACAGGTATGGGATAACACAGATATATTACAAATAGAAATATGTACAAAAGAAGTAGAAGTGTTAGTAATAACAATCAGGTTAGGTTAGAGAGAACTATGTTGTCTCGAAGTATCACTATTCCAATGTCTTACAGTAATCGTCTGACGCGACTCTGTCTCTGACTGACTCTTTGACTCTCACTGTCTGAGTGGCCGACTGACTGACTCACCGACTCACGATGTTCAGCAACACGCCCACATGTGTCGTATGTGGCACAAGGCCGGTTTAATGTGGGCTTTCCGAGCCCGTAGGCTCGGGCAAAGATTTCCCGCAGAACCCGTGTAAACGGGATCGGGTTGGTCAACGTCCCCGAACGAGGCTCTGCCCTTCGGCGGAGCCTCGTCCGGGTTCCTCCCTGACCAGAGGCAGAGAGTTCCCCTCGGCCTCAGAGGCAAAGAGTTCGACCGTCTAGCCGAGTCGTCCAAAAAGGACTGACTGACTCACTCCTGCTTCCTCTTGAGGCGCAGTATTTATGGGGTACGTAATAGTCCATTCTTATTATCGGTAAGTTCCTATAACACTAACATTTCCGAGTTTCTTAATACTTGGCTTAGCGTTTGGAAATCCACTTTCGCGTTTTCAAAGCGTCTTTGGATTTCGGTATCGCATTTCCCTTTCTTTTTTAGAACACATCCTAGATATTTAAATGTTGTTACTTCGTAGGTCCTGCTTTTCAAATTTGCTGACAACCATATATTCTTACTAATTATGTTCAGTCCTTTTTTTTGGCTTTACTTTACTAGGGTCTGTAGATTGTTCGTGTAGTTTATTTCTGTTTCTTCTGTCAATACTGTGTCATGGGCATGTCGAGATTATGGACGTCAATGATGAATAGTGGTAGGAATTGTAATTCACTCAGGGTTGCTTCAATGTAACGTTGAACAAGCCGGGCGAGAAGACACATCTGTGCTTGACTCTCTTTTCTGTTTTTGTTGACTTACGCAATTTATTTTCTATCTGTATGTAGGCAGTTTGCATCCAGTATAAATTCTGTATTATTCGAATTTTCTTTCCAAGTAAAGCAAGCCTATGTAACAGTTCAAACAGTTTTTTTGGTGTAATTTATCAGATGCTATCCATAATCTATGAAACAGGTATATATTCATCCTTTTGCATTTTTATTACACTTTCTGATATCATACTGAGCATAATAATCGCATTCATTATTGTGTCGTCTTTCACGAAACTACACTGCTCTTGTCAAATTTCTGGTCTAACTTTGTTCTATTCATAAGAATTCCAAACAAACATTTTTTATGGGGCTTATTAACAATATTTACATAGTTCGGATTGCTGTCGTCATCTTTATTACCATACTTACAACGTTTCGACCGTCGTACGATGCGCCCTTCTTCAGGCGATACAGGTTTGAAATTTGAACCGAACCTTTTATTTAGTCAACGAGGGTAGACTGTTCTAATTCCGCGTATCATGCTGTTTTGTATATCACAGTATCAGTTAATTCGATTTAATAACTCAACTCTTTGTTCCCTCTGCTGTGGACTGGTATTGAACTCACAACATTTGGGTCTAGTCAGATTTTGGATTAGCCAACCAACGATTTTATCTATTGTACCATGTGTCCGTGCAAATAGTATAACGAGTTATAATACCTCATTTCAGAAATAGAGACAAACGTGGCACATTAAGCTGAAAAATTATCCAACAATCTTCTAAGTAAAAGCAGTGAATTTCCAGGGATATACGTTTACAACTGACTAGAAAAGGTCGACACAGTATCATTGCGGTGTCATCCATCTTCTGGATATTATTCAGTTAGAATCCTTAAAGCGCAAGGAAACTCTAAATACATTCAACAGATTAAATATTGCCATAAAGATTACCACGCAATTCGTCCTGCGATCATGAACAGGAACAAAGTTGTTCAACTCCATACCAACAAAAAATCTCATACAGCAAAAATAACACTAAAAAATTGGAAATTAGTTAGGCTGTTCTACCACACCCGCCATATTCGTTTCCCCTTGTACCTCTGGATCATTACTTGTTTCGATCGCTGAGAAATAATTCTGTCTGGAAAATTACTCTAATAAAAAAGAAATCAATATTCGTCGAATACTTTTCCAAATCCAAACCTACGGAATTTTATTAAAATATATCGTAATTGTAATTGGTAACAAGTAATTGTAAATAAAGTGATTATTTACTAGAATAAAATGTAATTCTAAATTGTTGTTTCAAGAATAAATTTGATAAACAAAAGTGATAAATATGACTGGCAAACTCAGTCTTATTACTATATGACGTTGACAATTGTTCCAGTAATTATTGAAGCGAGCGTAGGTAATCAGTTAGAAGAAGAAAAAACTGGAAAGGTGATATAAATTGCAATCGGTTGTCACCAGATTAAGAAGATCTAGTTTTAATCCCTGAAAGTTTCACGATTTTTCTCTTTGAAATTTCCGATGAATCTTAATTTGTCAGTTAATAATTGAAGACATTCATGGCGTATTCTACGGTAATAAAATATTAAATTATCGTATCGTTAAGTATTTGAGCTTAACAACTTTAACAACATATTGCAATAGTAATCATAAATATGAGTGTTGGTCGTTATTTTAAGTAGATAAAAGTGAAAATACTTGATATTGACAACTTTTCCATTTCTCTGGAAGAGAGGTTAAACACTTCTGTCTTACCTTCATTCTTTCATTTTTTGATTGAAACGAAGTAGACTCTTCTCTTCTCACGCAATCAAAACGGAATAGTCCATTATTTAAGAGACATTAACAGGAGAGTATAAACGCTGCTCTCGTTCTTTCCTCTTTTTACTGAAAACATGTAGCGTCTTTTTTTCTTTTCACGTGATGAATATAGAATAATCCATTATTTATGAGGGCATTGGCAGGGTGTAATGGTCGTGCGAACTGACGAAGGGAAAGACAGGCATAATTATTATATGATATGAAAACAAATAAAAAAAAGAAAATGCTGTGGAAAATATTTGTCACCTAATCTCAAACAACAGTCAAGGTATTCTACTGCTATAAAGAAAAGTGTGAAAGCCTTTTGAGAAAGATCAGTATATATAAACAATAACCGAAACTGTACATCGCCATTATATTAGAAGTCATGCCCAAACAACATATTAACAAAGTAGACGCCATCATATAGAATATTAAAAGGAAATTCTTTGTTGAAATTCTATATGAATCAAGCTATAATAACCAGAATCATCATTGTTTGATTAATAGGTAAGAAAATTGTAAGATAGAATTTATAATCATTTATGAAGCTAAAAAGACAAAAAGAAAGTGAAAAGGCGAATACAATTTGAACACAGTTAAAGAATTATAAAATATTGAAGAATATGAAAAATGCCGTCTGTGCTCCTCAGGGGTTTCTGGAACGTTTTGAAATATCCAGAAAACAAGAACAGATAGATTTTTCAAAATTTAGATTTTGGTATAAAACTGAATTTTTATGTAAACATTTATAGTAAACTTTGCTGAAATCCGTAAGTATACCAAAGATAATTTTTCTAGATTTTTTAAAAATAAGAGCACATGCTAGATTTATAGTGACATAAAGAAGATTTTACTGCACTGTAAATATTCAGTTGAAAAAAATATTACTTTTAAATGTCATGTTGTGAGCATGGAAATTAGAGAAATTGAATGACTTCATATAGATTAAAGAATAACACAACTTTATTTGATCTGCGATCCTTTCGAAATAAATGTATTGAAGATATAAAAAATGGCTTTCACCTGATTTGAATTTGAGCTTGAATTGTCATTGGCTTATACCCCATATATGATTTAAATTCTCAAATGAATTAAGCGATTTTTTTTACATTGATGTTCGCTCTGTACAAAACCGAGAGCCACTCGGATGTAGAGGGTTACAGAATAAGAGGCATATTTTATGCGGATATATAAGTAAGATAACGGTTAAGCCTAAACATTAACGGATTAATATTGTAGTGGCCAGGCAAGCATCCTCCTGGGAACCGTTTCCAAAACGTAGGAGTTTCAAAAAGCAGCGGTTATATTAATATTTAAACTAGCAGCTAGAAACAAACACCTTCTTAAGATCAATCGATAAAAAGGGCTGTGATTAAGCAAATGTTATATAGGAATAACGTGTCGCAGGCGACACTGAAGTTTCAACAGAGATCACCAGAGAGCAAACACAGGCGATCTTATTTTTGAATAAGTAGACAACCTGATAGTAAAATGAAATGTATACACGGGATTTAGCGTGGGGTCTAAGTGTTCACTATACTGATTACTTCGAAAGTCTCGTCTGGAGTGGTAGACAGCAACCCTACCCAGTTCTTTATGGGGTCTACGGGGAATTTTTGACCGAACCTAGGTGATTGCATACCCCGTAATAAACGTGGGCTTGTGCCACATCCTGCCGGGTGGGGCGGTAGGTGAATATTTCACTATGCTGATTACTTCGGAAGTGTGCTTGTAACACTCTCTGCCTACGAGCAGAGAGGATCCCCAGACGAGGCTATGTCGAAAGGCAGATTCTCGTCTCGGGGGACAGCTAGCCGACCCCGTTTTTACGCGGAATTTTTGGTCGAGCTTACCACATAATAAACTTGGCCTTGTGCCGCATCTGGCCGCGTGGGGTGGTTAGAGAATCTCTCACTATAGAGATTACTATATGGATCACTATTCGGCGGTTACTATTCGAGCGATTATTACCGAGTAAGTACTATTAGTGCGAGTGTTATTTTCGAAGGCGTCTGACACCAGTACTGTTCAACGGCGTTACTATAGCTGTGTTCGAAAGTGAAAACGAGTATTCGTTGGCATTACAAAAGTGACAACGAGTGTTTGTTGACATCTAAAAAGTAAAGCATGGTGGTCTTGACAGATATAATCTTTCTTGGAATATTGTGAACTCGCGCTACAGAATCACAAGCAACTGTGCGAAAAACAGTATTCACATCAATTAAGGACTAACAGCTGCAGTAAGAACTAAAATGAATAGTACACGTAACTCGAAGAGAAAATAATGATATAATCAAGATGCTAACATTTCACACCAAATCAAATAAAATGCTACTTAGCCCCCCCCCCCATCAATACTAGAACGAGTAATAAGTGTTACTGGACTTGAGAAACCTGTTTTCCTAAAAGATCGTTTCAAGGGAAATATATTTTAAATTTCAACCGAAAGCAGTACTGAATGCTCGGTCAATGAATGACGTATGTACTTTTAGGGAAACGGTTAATTTACCATTATCATTATCGAAGAATTATTTTATGAACTACAAGGTAACCAAAAAAGATCTGTCCGTTTTTAAAGGCAAAAAAGAAAACGCTTCACAGTATGTGTAACTTATATTTAGTCTTCGAAGTAATCGCCATCGGCATCCAGAACCATCTGCCAACGTGTCTCCTGCTGTTCAAGGCCCTTGCGGTAGAACTTGGTGGGGGGGTTGACGCAACGAAGTCCGTGGGGGCTTTGCGCAAGTCTGCTTCATTTGTGAAGGATTTCCCACGAAGATGATTATCCAGGGAATGGAAGAGGTGGTAATCGGATGACGCAAGGTCAGAAGAATAAGGTGAATGGCACAAAGTCTTCTACCTAAGTTACTGTATGGTATCCCTGACCACTCGCGCGACATGCGGCCTAGCGTTGTCATGGGGGAAAAGCACACCTTTGCGATTCACCAGTGCTGGCTCCTTCTGGTGTAATGCCTGTTGCACACGTTTCAATTGGTGCGAGTATAGGTCTCCAGTGACCATTTGGCCGGTTGGTAGCAGTTCATAATGAACCACTTGACGACCCGTCTACCAGACACAAATCATAATCTTGCGTGTGTGAATAGGCGGTCTTGCGGTGTGAGGGACAGCATCCTGAGGAGACCACCATTGTCAGGAAAGTTTGGGAGTTTCATACATAACCCACTTGTCATCACTGGTAAGCACTCGATTGAATAAGGATGCGGTAAGGTGACGAGAAAGCAGCGATACGCAGGCTGCCACTCGTTGTCTCTTGTGGACCTCGAACACCGTTTGCGGAACCCACTTGCTCAGTTTGTACGTCTTACCTAGGCGGTGCAGGTGAAGTCTAACTGTTTTATCGGAAACGTTGAACTGTCTTGCATGTTCACCATACGTTAGACTACTGTCCTCTTCAATGGCCGCCTTCAGGACACAGTCATTCAAGACCTGTGGTCGTCCACTGCGAGGCTCATCATGGAGAGACAAATCTCCCGACTTGAATTTTCGAAACGAACGCCTTGCAGTACATTCATCTACAGCACTGTCCCTAAACGCTTGACATATGCGGCGACTTGATGCAGCTGCTGATAAGCCCACTTTGAAGTCGTAAAGCAAACAGCTCCGAATGAGATCTCTAGACACTTCCATCCTTCTCACAGCTGTCCGGCTTATAACTGATGGCCGGGCACATTGCGCGTGTTTTTTATAACGTCTGATGTTCCTACTTCCGGCTGTCCGAATTTGAAAACAATTGCTACATGAACTTCGTATATATTTCAACTTCATTCAATGACTAATAAAAAAACGGACAGAACTTTTTTGGTTACCTTACAATTTTCTGCATACACTATATTAATGGATTGATGGAGTTAGTGGGTTATTTTTACTCTATTTTGGGTTATTTAAAGGCGAAATATATTTCAGATAGTGAGAAAATTGCTCTCATTTAACCACCATAGATGAACTTTTCAACTTGCCATCAGTGTAGCTGACGCTAGTTTCCTGGAGAGCAAATTTCTCGTCTTGCACATTTACAAATCTACCATTCGCCCCTGCATTGAATACTGGTACTATATCTTGTCTGGTGCTTCTGCTATACATCACGAGGTTCTTGACAAAATCCAAAGAAAGATCTGTAACGTAATCGATCCTAACTTGGCATCTCGACTTCAGTCAGTTTTTCCCCGACGTGACGTGGCTTCCCTCTGTCTTTTCTATAGATATTTTCAAGGTAACTACTCTGACGAGCTTTTTTTCCCTGGTGCACCGACTGCATGAACTTAAGTGTGCAACTAGATTGGCATCTAGGTCCCATCCGTTTACTGTTGAAATAGTTAAAGGCAACCGCCAATTTTACTCCAGCAATTTCTTTTCTCGCACTTTCTCGACTTTCCGTTTACTTGCTTTCATATTGATTACAATCTTCAAAAATTTAAATGCTACGCCAGTCGCCATCTTCTATCTCATTGAATCCCATTCGTCTTTTGTCCTTTCTCCAATCTTTCATATAATCAGTGTTTCTCTCACTTTCACTCCGTGTAGCACTCTGCGTCCTAGTGACATTCTCACCTTGCTTAGGGTGAAATTATTAAGATAGAAGGAGGTTGCTTACACTATCCTATATTTCCAAGCGGTCCTCCATCTAAATACTGACCAGTTTCGACACTTCTTAACTTCCCGTAATCAGGGAGAATTTTACAGGAAGTTTCACATATTTTGCAGAACTCAACTAAGTTGTCCATAAACTTTCAGTTAAATACGAAACTTTATACGAATGGTATGAATTTGCTTCCTAATAAGCGGTTGTCTATTTGAACCACAGGATATTAAACAGTTTTTGGTGAGCTGTTAAGCTGATTTTTTATATTAAATA
>OZ038486.1:61986317-61988817 GCA_964036315.1 Acanthosepion esculentum | reverse complement strand
GTGGCCTGTAATATAGAGTGCGGGTCAGTTTAATTATGGGTCGTAAATTTATTGTAACGTAGTTTAGAATAGTCCAAACTATAGCAGAAAGATGGAAATTGGAATAAAAGAATTGTAGTGAACCAAAGTATGAAATTATTCTCTTGATTAAATACCTGCTCTTGAAATTCTGAATTTACATCGGTTTACGAATCGAGGCACGGTAGAGTAATTGAATGCAGTTCGGATTGAGGAATCGGAGAGCTCATTCCAGTCGAGTTCTTTGTATTTACTTACTTGAGAAAGGTATGAATTCAACACTTCTCCTCCAAGATATGGGTAAATAATAGGACAGACTGGGTTCTATAGCCTTAGGTGGCAACTAGTCTAGGAGAAGGAAAACTGTAAATTCAGGACTGTATGAAGCCCTGACGAAGCACACATCATAGAGTAATGGTTAGCGTATTGAGGAATCGCAGAGCCGAGTTTGAATTCCAGTCGAATCCATTACATTCACTTACATGCTAATACCCTTGGGAAAGATGTGAATCCTTTTCTTCTCCCCCCAGCACTAGGTCAATAGCAGGACAGACCTTGTATGGCATCTGCTCTACCGCAGAATGAAATTGCAACCTATTGCGGGAAAAAATTCTTCCTTGTCAGACATGTATCGAAAGATAGATGATCGCCTAAGCGAGTATCACCGAAGGAAATGATAGCTCGTATTGAGTTGATGATCTCAGTTACGGTCGAAAAATTGCCTCATCCATTGATATACGGCAGTATTACTAAAGTATTTCGACATTCAGATAAATCACCATGCTTGTAAATGTTGCAGTTTATTAACTTTTAATATTTCTTTATCTAACTCCTTTAAGATGCTGTATTTTTAAAAAAAAAACTACCACATTGTTCGCATTTTCCGTCCCTGATATTCTCAGCCTTCATCCCCTCGAATCTATTCTTCATGTGCGAGTAAAATGTCAATTATTCACTGCCTCTACGACAATCTGTCAGCAAAAGGAATAGACAATCAAGTGAATGACAAATTGGAAATACAAACATCAAGCAAGTACAACAATATCTGGGAAGTGTTTTAAAGAGGACGGAAAGTGACATCGAAATCGGAAGGCGCATTGTAAGAACAAAGTATGCCTTCCCAAAGCTAAGCTAAGTGTTAAAAAATAGGGAAAATTTGTTAAAAAATAATAAAAGAATACTGAACCTTTATGCAATGTAATATCAGTCTTCCTATATGGCGATGAATTCCGGACCATTCCCGAACAAATGAAGAAAATATTTGATGCGATAGAAATCTGGTTCTACAGATTGATGCTGAGAACACCATGACCTGAATATTTGAGCACAGTAAATTTTTAGAGAAAATGGAAACAAAAAGGACACATCAGAAAGAGAGAGTTGAAATTTATAGGACATAAAATTAGGAAAGAAGCCTGCGAAAAGTTAACTGGCAGAGGACAGATTGAAGTCAAGAGACAAGAAAAAAAACTCATAACTTACCTAACAAGCTTGTATAAATGGATGGTAGAACACGATTTAGGAACGATAACAAAAAGACACAATTTACTATGAGATACAAAGGAAAAGACATTGTGTAAAGCCATTATCGCCAACTTCCTGAAGATACACATAACATAGAAGACGGGTAGACGCCAAATTTATTTTGGAACGAGAATTCCATTCAATACTTGCTGACTTCATGATTTTCTTTTTCTTGTAAATTGGGAACGATGCCCGTGATTTGACACTGGGTTTCAACACGATATGTTATTGAAGAACAAAGTGACTATGATTGTCAGCAGATAAGGTTTTATTTATTTGTCAGTAATCATAATGGACCACTGGACCTAGGGATTGATATATGTAGAATGGGAGACTAGGACAATATAAAATTGGATTGGAGAAAAGCAATAACTGAAGAGCAATCAATGTCAGGAAAAGGCATCGTTCTTAATAGGCTTATTGACATTTGTTTCGCAAATCAAACCGTTCATTTACATAAAGATAAACATATAAAAATATTATCAAGCTCGCTGTATAGTATATCAGCAAACGTAACAGCAAGTAATTGGAGCAGAGAGTAGCCATGAAAAGTCAAAAGTCCGACGAGCTGATTAATCAAGAATCGATGACAGGTTTATTGCTTCTTGCCATGCACGTAACATTGATTGCACAAATATCAAATTGGAGAGCCGAGCAGCCTTTTGATCCAGTCATAATGAAATGCTAATCCAGTACATACTTCACGTTGCGTGCCGTTTATTTTCCAACAATTGATTTCATTGCGAGAAATACGCTAGCGTTTTCATCGATTTTTGGAGTGAGAGCAGAAATCGGTTTTCGTTTCAAATCAATTAAAATGGTTATATAATTATAACGCGGTCAGATGTAACATTATTTCGGAATCACTGATATGAATATCCGAACAGACATTTCCGAAATGGAAGAGACATTACATAAACACGCACGCACGCACACACACATATATAAATATGTATAT
>OZ038486.1:61973817-61981317 GCA_964036315.1 Acanthosepion esculentum | reverse complement strand
AAACTAGAGCAGAGCGCATCCGAACAATTAACATTAAAGTATTTACAGAGAGGCACATGGAGGTTTATTTACGCCAGTGGTATAGATACCAAAGCCGAGAGTTCAGATGAAGACCAACAATATTGCTTATTCGTTTTTACATTTTATCAAAGATCTCTAGATATATAGCAGGAGCACGGGACCATGTGTGACAGCAATATTCTAAGCTTGGACGAATGGTACATATGTAGGATTAATTATGGGGTGAAATATTGTGTAGTACGACAGAGTGATCGAACTTTCTTAGCAGCGTTTAATATAGTTTATGGATTTAAGTTGGATTTATTTTAAGATTATGATTTCATATAATGTATACACAGCATTTGATTTGTCATAAATTATGAGTACTGGTGGCACCCATTTGCACATTTAATAAAAATCTCTGCAAATTTATATTAAAACGATTTTAGGAAAATTATATTAACAAAATATGCAATCTATATTATAAAACCCATCATAGATTTTGCTCTTATATATACATTCATATATATATATATATATATATATATATATATATATATATATATATATATATATATATATATATGTATGTGTGTGTGCCTGCGCGTGTGCGTGTGTGTGTGTGTGTGTGTGTGTGTGAGTGTATAAGATTGGAGATTTAGGTTAACGAAAATTGGCGACATTCTGTTTTATGCTTGAACGCAATCGTCAGGCCATAAATAGACTATCGCTACACGAAGTAGACCTAAGTGATCACTTAGGCGTCTGCATATAATCTGTTTCTGCTAGTGAGCAATTTTACTCATAAAAATTTAAATTAACCTTAATAAATAATCTATCTCTGGAATTGATCAATTTTGCACATAGAGATTAACCTTAATATATATATATATTTCGTGTATATATATATATATATCGTGTATATATACATATATATATATATATATATATATATATATGTGTGTGTGTGTGTGTGTGTGTGTGTATGTGTGTATGTATTCTTATATATATATGTATATATAAATATATATATAAAAATATATAAATATATATATATATTTCTATCTATCTATCTATCTATCTATCTATCTATCTATCTATCTATCTATCTATATATATATATATATATATATATATATATATATGTATTACTTTAAATCTAATGTTTGTGCTGGTATTCTGATTTCTATAGTTTTAAAATATGAAAATAATAATAACCAACATAAATTTTGATTTCCTAACCAAAAATTAAACTGTTTTTCTTAATTTCACTGTTTTTTTTTTAAAAAAAACAAAAAACAAAGTGGGATAGCAAAACAATCACGTGTACCCAATAAAAATAAATAAATTTCTCAATAACAGAGATAGAGCGTGTGTAAATATAAAAGTGGACATGGAAGTCAACACTTAGAGGCGACAGTCTGTTTCATGCTAGATGCATGGCCCGACGATTGCATCTAGCATGAAACAGACTGTCGCCTCTAAGTGTTGACTTCTATGTTCACTTTTATATTTTATATATATATATATATATATATATATATATACACTAGGATATTACAGCAAAACATGTAAGAATCGCTACATTATTACAGTCGTGTTTCAAAACTTAACGATGTGCCTCATCAGGGGATGGTAAATTACCGACGAGTGATCGTTTAATTTGGTTTCAAAAGCAAAATGCATACTCATTTTTTTAAATGTTCATGGGCTTTACTCTGATCAACCAATCGAATATGACCTACATTAAATTCAAACTAAGAGAAAAAGAAAAAAGCTGAGAAATTATTATCTTATAAATGCGTCATGCCCACAATTTGACATCTAACCGCATCCAGACATTAACTTAAAAGTCTGATACGAATGGTTAAAATAAATGTACACATGCCAGACAGTAAGCTTTCATAAGAAGTATAAGCAAAGGTGATTAGAGAGGTAATTTAAAAGCCAAACTAGTTATTACCCTTGTGAATTTCTTGGATAAAATTCTTAAAATTTTAACTAAGAGGCCTCGTTAAGAAACTAGTAAATAACCTAAACATAATATTGCTCTACTATATATTGAGCCCTCTTTTAAATTAAATGTTACGAATCTTAGAAGTGTACTCTATTCGTTCTCATCGTACCTGGCTATATATATATATATATACATATATATATATATATATATATATATATATATATATATATATATATATATATATATATATATATACACGCAAACCTGTATATGTGTGTGTGTAGGTGTGTGTAGGTGTTTGTGCATTATCGAAGATTCATTATTAGAAGAAAAATGAACAAAATTACTTTCCATAAAGTATTGGCTGCTAAATCTGCACGCAAATAAAACCTCATAGCAGTTAATCTGATGTTGTATTTTAAAAGTCCTGTAAAGGTTTCTGTTCGTATTAACTAAATTGTTCATTATATTCCGCTATCAAAATGTTGTTCAATTCTACATCTCAAAATACGGCATCGTTTGTGTGTCAATAATTCCTTCTTTCGACAAAATCTTTTGCAGGATAAAAATATTTGTAGGTAACGATGTGCAGAAAATAGTATTTCTTTACTTTGTCACATGCCTACATTTACCCTTTCGTTCTCCTTTTTTTTTTCCTTTTTCAGCTCGTACTACCTTTCCTTTTAATTTTCAGATTGTCCTCTTTTTTTTTAATTCGTCCCTTTTTTAACTTTGAAGTTTTCCCGTTCGTTTATTCTTTTTTCCCGCGTTTTCTACTCTCATGTTTATTAATTTTCATTCTTTTTCCGCTGATTTTTTATTTTTTATTTTTTTATATTTCTACATTTAAGCTTCTCTTAAAGGTAAACAAGATCATTCAGGTAATCTAAAATACAATTCAATACACATTTTCAAAGTGAAGTAAAAAAGAATTCTATAAAAGAAGTTTTTCATTGCCTAAGCGTACATACTGGCCTTCACACTTCACACAGTTTTAGATGATTGATCGAATACAGCTAAACATTCTTTCATTAACTTTTGGCATATAATCGACTTAAGCGAATTTGAATATTTTTGAACTCTGTACACATCCGCTTGCATTATTGTAATGTTAATGGTTATTCATCTGCAATCAAATTAAAAGTAAAGTTGCACATATACGATATCAATGTTTGTCTTTTGCTTTTGCTACAGGCATTCAATGTTACGTCTTAGGTTAAATCTTGTGTCAAAACAATGATGAGTCATTTAAATTTAATTTTGAGTTTGTAGCGGACCACTGGTGTGAGGATGTGAAGAGATATCAGAAGGTTAAACTTTCCTGCTGGCCGGTCCAGCTACATGAGAATGTCGGACATTATGTCCAAAGAAGACAAACAAGACCGATATACATGGGTAAGCAAATATATATTATGGGTAAACAAATATATCAATACACGAAGACATGAAAAGTTACATAGTGTTTGTATGGAGAAGTTATGTGTGTGTGTTGTGTTGAGTGTTCGTACGTACGTGTTTTGTCCTTAGCGTGTTCCCCGAATTTGGGAGACGCTGTATCTGTGAGATGTCACATATTGGCCTAAGTCAAAAAGAGAGAGTTTTTACCTCGCCTCCGCGCGAGGTAGCGGCTCAGGGCCTGAGTCGAAAAAGAGAGATTTTACCTCATCTCCACGCGAGATGGTGGCCCAAGGACTGAGTCGAAAAAGAGAAGGGTCAGCCAGTATTTAAACTCGTGGGAGATACACCTGTTGAAGGATTAAGGAAACTGAGGAGGAGCTAATTCCGACAAGTTATTCCCTTCATTTCAATTGTTCGATACTCATAAATATTAAGCTGTTTAATAACGTTACCATTTAGTAATTTCTAGGAATTCCCAAGATGGTTTTCCAATTTTAATTTTCTGGTGAAATAGCTCCATGAGAATTCTACGACTATAATCATGTGGAAATATTGTTGAATATTTGTGCTAAACAAATATTTAACAATATAGTTGTACTAAATAAATAGTTGACAAAATATTGCAATAACAAATATAAGTCTGAATGCATATTATTATTTAAAGAATTAAGAGAGTACTAATAAAAAAATATCAAACTGGCAAGGCTTTCCTTTGTTCTGAGGCAGATGTTAATCACGTGAGATTTATCACCTCATATATATATATATACATACATGCATAAATATATATATATATATATATATATGTATATATATATATATATATATATATATATATATATATATATATATATATATATATATATATATATATATATATATATACCTTTCTCTCTGTCTTCCAACTATTTATTTAATTTTTTTCTATTTTTCACGAGAACCCAAGAGCATATCTGATATGAAATTCCGGCTTTCATCGCGATACAAAACCGCTATGCTCCATCATATTTTAGTTAACTAAGAAACTAAATTCGGTTTTATATGATAGAGTCTGTCTCGCATATAAGCAATCACACAAACAAAACACACACTCATACATGAATATATTCGGAAACATATCACAATAACAACTCCATATATATGTATTGGTTTGGTGCATAATTATCAGGTGGTTTTTAATCAATATATATTATGAAAAAAGAAACATAAGAATTCAACAGTAACATTTTTATATGATTATTCCGGAGTGTATGATTATCGACACGCATTTTTTAAACCTGAAAATAAAATAATATTTTTATTTAAAAATAAGTAAAGAAAACAACAATTTTTATTAACAAATATCTCGCCTACAAAAAAACGCCTGATAATTATGTACCAACACAATATTTAGGATTTCGAATTCGATTCTTCATAGCTTGTGTCTTCATTATCATATCCTAAGAGTAATAACCCAGTTTAAAGTGTTTACGCATTTGGAAAGCAGAGCAGCATTTGATATATGAAATGTCCATACATACGTATGTAAAATACAGGACTAAAATATTCATGCAATATGGACATTCAATCGATAAAAATACGCTTACTTTGGTGCGTAAACAAAAACGATATAATTAAAAATTTAATAATGCCATCACTTGCCTATCATGATTTATTAAAGTGACATATATATATATATATATATATATATATATATATATATATATATATATATATATATATATATATATATATAGGACGAAAAAAATCTGAGGTTCGAAAGGCGGATTTCGTAACATGTTCCCGCCTATATGCGTTCAAGCCAAGTTTTAAGAATTACTCACGCAGTACACGATTCGTCTATTGGGCAGCATTTGCTGGACAGTCCTGACTGTGCCGTTGTATATGAAGACACATGATTTTCTATTCAAGATGGTGCTCGTTCGGTCTATCACTTTCGAGTTCTTGAGGCTGTGTATATAAAATTTTACCAGCCGAGCTTATGTAGACAAAAGGAGCATTTTATGCGCTAATTACGATTGATCGAGGAACTGTGAGTTTCTTTTTCCATTTTATGTGGAAATTGTTGATCATTTTATTAATTATTTACAATTAATCTTTTATTTCAATGGTGTTCTAACTTTCTCTCCTCTTTCGTTAATATTGTTTTGTCTTGATTGTTTTGTATTTCGACAACGATTACCTTTGGAATAGTGTTGGTTGAAAGGATCCTAAGGTAGCATATGACGTTAATTTATATATATATATGAATGACAAACGAATTATCTATCTATCTATCTATCTATCTATCTATCTATCTATCTATCTATCTCTCTCTCTATATATATATATATATATATGTATGTCTATATATATATATATATATGTATATATATATGTATATGTATATATATATAAATTAAATATCTATATGTATATATATTAAATAAATTAAATAACATATGTACTTTTTATTTTCTCCTCAGTAATTCTATAATTTTAAACTTAACAGAGATTAGATTTAAATTTCTAAATAGGTAATTTTTAAATGTTTTACTTTTAATTTTAATTTCAAATTTTATCATATCATTTAATACTTATTAGTTAGGACATATTCTATTTTACTAGAACCCCAACTTTAAAGCTTTTAATATCTATGATAACCTTGCTTCGTTGTCAAATTTTTTGAATTCTCATATACTTGTATTTTGATTAGTCATTCTAGCTTGAGTAACAGCGTTTACCCTTAGCGAAGGATCGTTAATTAATTTGAAACTTTTAAAACCATTTATTCTACATTCAACATCATCACTTGATAAAACACCAGAAGTGTTGAAACAAAATGGCTATTTTTGTAGTAATTTTATAACATATTTATGTTATAATATTTAAATAAATAATTATATATATAATATATATATATATATATATATATATATATATATATATATATATATATATATATATATATATATATATAAAAGATATATGACGTTCATTTATGTACATCTTTCGAGGATGAGCGGAATTAATCCGTTTCCGATGATTATTAATTCTGCTATAAAAGGGCGATTCAGATTTTCCCACATATTTCTTCTGGCATAGTGTGCATTCTGATATGTTAGAACATCTTCAGTTAGAGTTATGGTAGATTTTGAAATTAGTGTTAGTGACTGATTTAGTGAATGGATTGCTCTGTTTAGTATGGCTACGACATAGGCTCCTTTTGTTGTAACATAGTTGGGTATATCCTATTAGGTTTTTTTCTTGGTCCTTTTTGTGTTAATTTATTGTCTGAAATTTTGTTACCATCTATGATTTCCTTAAGGTTCTTTGGTCTACGATATGCTAAACGTCTGGGTTCCTCAAACAAAGTTTTTAGGTATGGTTTGAGATGTATTATTTCCCAGCGACTTATCATTATCTGAGATAGTAGAAAGTTATGTGTCATGAATGATACACGCTTAGGCGATCATGTATCTTTCGATATATGATTGATGAGGCTGATTTTTCCCGCAGTTGGTTGCCATTTCTTTCTGCGGTAGACCAGTTGTCATCCAGGTCTACAGTCTGTCCTGCTATTTACACACAGCTGGGGGAGAAAACGAGGATTATTACCTTTCCCAAGGGTATAAGCACGTAAGTGAATGTAATGGATTCGGCGTAGTAATGGATAACGTATTCAGAAATCGGAGAGCCGAGTTCGAATTCAAGTCATAGCCATTACATTCACTTACGTGCTAATACCCTTGGGAAAGGAACAGATCCCCTTCTTCTGGGTAAATTTCTTTTCGGTACAAAAAGTGAGAAAAAATCATTGATAATGGCTGATAGAATAACCGGCAGCGCTTGGATATATCGAACATTTGGATAATTTTTACACTCTTAACATATCCAGAAAAAATACTCGTACGATCACAAGAAAAACAATAACTCTACACTTAATCGCTGCACCTTGTCGGTTATCCTTAATGAAAATTATATATATATATATATATATATTGATTACTATGACATTCTGTATGAGTATTATTGTTATCCTTTCTTATGTGCTATATGTTACAATGTAAAATCAAAAAGGAAGGCGTAATATATGTTTTATATTGGTTTAATATTATTCTGTAAAATTTTCTGACCAATTTGAAAATAGTTGGCATACCTAT
>OZ038486.1:61933817-61968817 GCA_964036315.1 Acanthosepion esculentum | reverse complement strand
TTCCAAAGGGCAGTGATTCGCGGGAAGAAGCTGTTTGAGTGGAACTTTCTTCTCACTGATGGAATACAGAGGGAATGTGAGTGGTTTGCTAATATGCAAGTGACACGGCGCGTTCTTTCCTTTAAGGTTTGACTTGATGGTTCGAGGGAATGCAGGTCGCCCGAGCAATTTCTCGGTAGAACACCGAAAGACTTGCTACATCCCGCCTGTGACAGGGTGAAGAACAATGCTCGGACAAGCTTTTGGACTCTATCAAGGCTGGAGAGTGAGGTCTGGCAGCTTCCGCCCAAATATAACAACAGTACTCTATTTTAGGCCTGATCTGGCTCATGTAAATTTAGAGAACACACACACACACACACGCACGCACACATGCGCATGGACTTCACAGACACGCACACATACATACACACACACACACATATATTTTTTTTTCTTACAATTGAAATTAAGATACCATTAGTTAATGACCATTTTCACCTACGAATTTTAAATTTAAAAAACGCAGGATTTTTCAGACTGTTTAAAAAAGACATTGAGTGTTCTTTGTGAGTCAGTTATAACATTTAATATCTAATATTTCAAATTCTATAATGTGTTGATAGGACTTGCTTAGATTATACCAAAGGATTACATACATACATACATACACACACACACACACAGACACACACAGAGAGACACAAACACACAGACACACACAGAGACACACAGGCACACACACACATATATATATATATATATATATATATATATATATATATATATATATATATATATATATATATATATATATATATATATACCTCTTGAATTATGATACACATGCACACAAGAATTCTACACAGAAACGTTATAGGACAAAACAATTAAACGTGTGATCTACTTAACCCAAGAAAAAAAAGACAATACAAAAATAAATAAAAATACCAGATCTTTCTTTCTCTTCTCCAAATTTCATCTATGGTGACCCTTAAATGAAAGCGAAATATCTTAAATTCATAAATATTTCCTCTGTTCATATGTACAAATAGAAAAGTGGACAATATGTCCAAAACCGAAAAGCAGCCGTCATTTTCATGCCTGAGTGAATTATTCAGGCGATATGTGCTGTGTGATGACTCGATTATTTAAATATACAAAGAAAATAAAAATATTAATAATAATAATGACTTTAATCTTAAACTTAAAATAAATAACAAATTAAGTTTGAAATAAAGAAATTAGTACACTATGAACGCAAATATTCTTTCTTTTTATGTGCCATGTCCTTTCAGGAAGTAGGCGATGATGGCTCTTTACCTCTCTCTCTCTCTCTCTCTCTATCTGTTGAGTCTTGACTCGTTGTTGAATCTCGCCTAATGCATGGAATAATAATGCAACACAAAATGTACTTAGAACAAGAATGTATTATAACAAGAAAGTGTACACAATAAGTACATATAGTATTTCTGTATATTTCTGGGAAGACGTTCCTGGAGAATGTGTTGACTAGTCGCAGTCGATCAGAGTCTCTAGTTGGATCTCGTGATTCCTTCTCCCCGTCTTCCGGTACCAACCATTATTTATATAGTTGGTAGTCACCTATGCAGATTAGGTGGATCCTACCACAACACTATCCCTTGCAGCTCTCAACTAATTCCTTCACTCTTCTACCTCTTCCAGACTACGTTCTGTCAACCACTTGCTTAAACCCGCTAGGTATGTCATTTTCACTTGTCTCTCTTTCCCTCTATTCGGCCCGAGAGCATCAGCTCAACCGGGCCCTCCTTCCTTATTATATGCCCCAGAAACTTCAGCTCCTTCTTCCTGCTATTAAGTATAAGCCTCTTCCTTGTTTTCCGCCTCTCAAAGACCTAAGCATGGCTCACATGCTCGGTCTATGATATCCATATCATCCTTCTGTAGAACCACATCACTGTCGCCTCTAGTCTCTTCTTCGTCTTTGAGGAAATCATCCACAATTTTCTCGAAGATGAAGAAGGGAATGTACATATTATGAAGTATAATTTAACAAACGACACTATAGTATAGCTATGGTTACACATATTCATAGCCCCAGTTATTTCTAGTCAGTTTACGTTAAAATATCTTGAAATATAACCGTTAGCGCCCACTCAATAACAGTTAGGATACTAAAATTGACTTGTAACCCATAATGCACCATTGACCAGAATATATATAGGCTCGTGCCAATATACAGCACATGTGATCTGATGATAGCCCCCAGGCATGAAACAGAGTCTGTTGACCTCAAAGTTATTCCCTATGTACATACTCTCTATCTATAATATTGAGCGGCTTTACATCTAAATATTGAATACCTTAAAACTATATATAAATATGATTATACCGATATACGGTGGAACGGACATTGTCGTAAGATAAACAACTCATCCAATGCACATAACGTTGTATTCCACATAAGTTACAAATTGGAGATGACATTGTAATTACATTATCAAGCAAGTGAACAAGTTTAAATATCTGGGAATTTTTTTTTCACAAAAGATGGTAAATGCGACACCGAGATCTAAACAAACATTGAACTAGCCAAAGAAGGAGTCCAATAGCTAAGTATGGTGAAATGGGAAAATTGTTAGAAACAGATAGCAAAGCCTTCTCAAATGGAGAAGGACTGCTAAGTAATAGAAGTAACGGTGTACAAATGCTTATCAAAGAGAGAAAACCTGCTAAGCAATACAAGCAACTGAGTGCAAAGCCTTATCAAAGGGAGAAAATGCTAAGCAATACAAGCAACTGAGTGCAAAGCCTTATCAAAGGGAGAAAAACTGCTAAGCAATACAAGCAACTGAGTGCAAAGCCTTATCAAAGGGAGAAAAACTGCTAATACAAGCAACTGCGTGCAAAGCCTTATCAAAGGGAGAAAAACTGCTAAGCAATACAAGCAACTGAGTGCAAAGCCTTATCAAAGGGAGAAAAACTGCTAAGCAATACAAGCAAATGAGTGCAAAGCCTTATCAAAGTGAGAAAACCGCTAAGCAATACAAACAACTGAGTGCAAAGCCTTATCAAAGGGAGAAAACCTGCTAAGCAATACAAGCAACTGAGTGCAAAGCCTTATCAAAGGGAGAAAAACTGCTAAGCAATACAAGCAACTGAGTGCAAAGCCTTATCAGAGAAAAACTGCTAAGCAATACAAGCAACTGCAAAGCCTTATCAAGGAGAAAAACTGCAAAGCAATACAAGCAACAGTGCAAAGCCTTATCAAAGGGAGAAAATGCTAAGCAATACAAGCAACTGAGTGCAAAGCCTTATCAAAGGGAGAAAAACTGCTAAGCAATACAAGCAACTGAGTGCAAAGCCTTATCAAAGGGAGAAAAACTGCTAATACAAGCAACTGCGTGCAAAGCCTTATCAAAGGGAGAAAAACTGCTAAGCAATACAAGCAACTGAGTGCAAAGCCTTATCAAAGGGAGAAAAACTGCTAAGCAATACAAGCAAATGAGTGCAAAGCCTTATCAAAGTGAGAAAACCGCTAAGCAATACAAACAACTGAGTGCAAAGCCTTATCAAAGGGAGAAAACCTGCTAAGCAATACAAGCAACTGAGTGCAAAGCCTTATCAAAGGGAGAAAAACTGCTAAGCAATACAAGCAACTGAGTGCAAAGCCTTATCAGAGAAAAACTGCTAAGCAATACAAGCAACTGCAAAGCCTTATCAAGGAGAAAAACTGCAAAGCAATACAAGCAACAGTGCAAAGCCTTAGAGAAAAACTGCTAAGCAATACAAGCAACTGAGTGCAAAGCCTTATCAAAGGGAGAAAAACTGCTAAGCAATACAAGCAACTGAGTGCAAAGCCTGATCAAAGGGAGAAAAACTGCTAAGCAATACAAGCAACTGAGTGCAAAGCCTTATCAAAGGGAGAAAATGCTAAGCAATACAAATGAGTGAAAAGCCTTATCAAAGTGAGAAAACCGCTAAGCAATACAAACAACTGTGCAAAGCCTTATCAAAGGGAGAAAAACTGCTAAGCAATACAAGCAACAGTGCAAAGCCTTATCAAATGGAGAAAAACTGCTAAGAAATACAAGCAACTGAGTGCAAAGCCTTATCAAAGGGAGAAACTGCTAAGCAATACAAGCAACTGAGTGCAAAGCCTTATCAGGGAGAAAAACTGCTAAGCAATACAAGCAACTGAGTGCAAAGCCTTATCAAAGGGAGAAAAACTGCTAAGCAATACAAGCAACTGAGTGCAAAGCCTTATCAAAGGGAGAAAAACTGCTAAGCAATACAAGCAACTGAGTGCAAAGCCTTATCAAAGGGAGAAAAACTGCTAAGCAATACAAGCAACTTCGTGCAAAGCCTTATCAAAGGGAGAAAAACTGCTAAGCAATACAAGCAACTGAGTGCAAAGCCTTATCAGAGAAAAACTGCTAAGCAATACAAGCAACTGCAAAGCCTTATCAAGGAGAAAAACTGCAAAGCAATACAAGCAACAGTGCAAAGCCTTAAAGGGAGAAAAACTGCTAAGCAATACAATTAACTGAGTGCAAAGCCTTATCAAAGGGAGAAAAACTGCTAAGCAATACAAGCAACTGAGTGCAAAGCCTTAGAGAAAAACTGCTAAGCAATACAAGCAACTGAGTGCAAAGCCTTATCAAAGGGAGAAAATGCTAAGCAATACAAGCAACTGAGTGCAAAGCCTTATCAAAGGGAGAAAAACTGCTAAGCAATACAAGCAACTGAGTGCAAAGCCTTATCAAAGGGAGAAAAACTGCTAATACAAGCAACTGCATGCAAAGCCTTATCAAAGGGAGAAAAACTGCTAAGCAATACAAGCAACTGAGTGCAAAGCCTTATCAAAGGGAGAAAAACTGCTAAGCAATACAAGCAACTGATTGCAAAGCCTTATCAAAGGGAGAAAAACTGCAAAGCAATACAAGCAACTGAGTGCAAAGCCTTATCAAAGGTAGAAAAACTGCTAAGCAATACAAGCAACTGAGTGCAAAGCCTTATCAAAGGGAGAAAAACTGCTAAGCAATACAAGCAACTGAGTGCAAAGCCTTATCAAAGGGAGAAAAACTGCTAAGCAATACAAGCAACTGAGTGCAAAGCCTCATCAAAGGGAGAAAAACTGCTAAGCAATACAAGCAACTGCAAAGCCTTATCAAGGAGAAAAACTGCTAAGCAATACAAGCAACTGAGTGCAAAGCCTTATCAAAGGGAGAAAAACTGCTAAGCAATACAAGCAACAGTGCAGCCATCAAAGGGAGAAAAACTGCTAAGCAATACAAGCAACTGAGTGCAAAGCCTTATCAAAGGGAGAAAAACTGCTAAGCAATACAAGCAACAGTGCAAAGCCTTATCAAAGGGAGAAAAACTGCTAAGCAATACAAGCAACTGAGTGCAAAGCCTTATCAAAGGGAGAAAAACTGCTAAGCAATACAAGCAACTGATTGCAAAGCCTTATCAAAGGGAGAAAACCTGCTAAGCAATACAAGCAACGGTGTACAAATGCTTATCAAAGGGAGAAAATCTGCAAAGGAATACAAGCAACTGAGTGTAAAGCCTAATCAAATGGAAAACATATGATATGGAGTACAAGCAACGGCGTGAAAAGCCTTATCAAAGGGAGAAAACTGCTAAAGAGTACAAGCAATGGAGGGCAAAGCCTTATCAAAGGGAGAATCTTGTTTTCCACCCTGTTGGAAGTCCTCATCCATTGTTCTTGTCTTTAAGAACTCTGGAGAACCATCTGACCCTTCTAATTACCGTCCTATCAGTCTCCTACCACTCTTCAGTAAATTCCTTGAAGCTTTAATCAATGCCGAAGTGGTTATGCAACTTACATCCCAAGATCTGCTCTCCGAGAAGCAAATGGGTTTCCGCCTTGCACGTTCTACAGCTGATGTGCTTACGGCCATAACTGAAATTGTTTACCAAGCACTTCATAATAACGGAGAAGATCGTGTCGTGGCTCTTGATATGGCCAAAGCGTTTGATAGGGTTTAGCATGCCGGCCTTCTTCGCAACCTTCAGGGTTATGGAATTACAGGTCGATTGTTTGACTTAATACAACCCTTCCTGTCGAACTGTACATTTAAGACCGTTCTCAATGGATTCTTCTCCAGCTCCTATCCCACTTACGCAGGTGTTCCACAATGCTCTATCCTAGGCCCTACTCTGTTCCTTATCTTCATTAACGATCTTCCTGATGTCATAGGTTCCCAAGTACGCATCTATGCGGACGACACTACTATTTACTCCTGCCTCAAAAACAAATCTAGTGTCGCCGACAAAACCAACCTGGCCGTTTGTCTTGAATAGGACCTCCAATCGGTTGTGGACTGGGACAGGTATTGGCTGGTTAATTTTAATGCCTCAAAAACAGAACTGCTCTCTATTATTCACCATCCCTGCCTCCCATTAGAATGTCTGACGCTCAATTCCACAAGAGCACCTATATGCGACTGCTCGGTCTCACATTGTCCGCTGACCTGAGATGGAACGAATACATTGAGTCAATAGCTTCGTCCACCGCAAATAAAGTTGGCTCCCTGTGCCGCGCCAGAAATTTTTTTTCCCCGGAGTCGATCCTTCAAATCTACAAATCAACCATTCGCCCTTGCATGGAGTATTGCTGCCATATATGGTGGGGAGCCCCTTCTAATTGTCTCAAGGTCCTTGATAAAATCCAAAGACGGATATCCAATGTAATTGGCCCTGATCTGGTATCTCGTCTGCAGCCGCTCTCTCACAGATAGGTCGTTGCCTCCCTCTGTCTTTTTTACAAATACTTTCACGGTAATTGTTCCGATGATTTGCTTTCGCTGGTTCCCAGACTTCATGAATTTAAGCGCTAAACTAGGCTGGCATCTCGATCTCACCCTTTCACTGTCGAAACTGTTAAATGTAGCCGTCTCTTCTACTCCAATAGCTTCAGCTCTCGAAATTCACACCTGTGGAACCCCCCATTTCTTGTTTTCTTGATAACTATAATCTCCAACTATTCAAATGTAACGTCAATCGACGTCTCCAGATGCCCTAATCTATCCCCTAACCGTCTCTTCATCCTTTCCTCTATCACTCCTCTTTGTTCTCGCTCCTACTCTGAAACCCTTTGCGTTCAAGTGGCTTCCCGCCTTGCTTGGGGTTGAATGCTTAAAAAAAAAGAAAACTGCCAAGGAATACAAGCAAAACCTTATCAAATGGAGAAAAGTATGGTATGGAATACAAATAAGGGTGTTAAAAGCTTTATCAAAAGATGAAAAACTGCTACAAGAATACAAGCAACTGAGTACAAAGTTTATCAAATGGAGAAAAAATTATAAGGAATACAAGCAATGGAGTGCAAATCTTTATCAAAGGAAGAAAAACTACTAAGGAATACAAGCCACTGAGTGCAAAGCCTTCTCAAACGGAGAAAAACTGCTAAGGATTACAAGCGATAGGAATTTGTGGAGAGCTATTGTCCTGAAGGAAGGCGGAACATAGATGAAAGATGTATTTCGTGTATATGAATTGAAAAAAAACGTGTTTGTTGTATTCGTAGCAGAAAAAAAACAAAATTTACACAGATATAATAAATTAAAGCCAAATTTATACAATTATTATAGAACATATATATCTATTTACACACCAATTTTTGTTAAGTCGCACACAAACACCACAAACAACTCAAAATGATTTTTAAAACAAACACAAATATACCAGATTGCTAGCCATTATCGACGCGACTCTCGTATGCCACAGATGTCTACAACTACCCCTGCACCTATCCTTTAAATAGATATTGACGTTCTCTGTCATCCTCTGTTTCCTATTTTTCTCGGTGACGGTAAGATGTTGGTCGGATGTGGAGAAAGGCGTCCCTACTGGGGTGCGCAAGTACGCACCCCCTTTCAATTACTTTTCTCTCGTACTTCTAAACAAACTTCATGCACACAACACATTCTCTAGTTTAAATGTTCTTTAAATGTTTTCTTCTTTCGTATTCATTTTTTGTCACACCCAGCAAGCTTTTATTGCCAGTACATACATTGTCGTTTGTTTATACATACATACATACTTACTTTATTGTTTACTTTATTTATTTTATACCCGGACTCATATTCAAGTCCGAAATAAATGTTGTGGGGAAATATATATACAGCGGATACGTGTTTTCAACACAAACACAACCAGCATCACACGCAACACTTTAGTCCCGTGCCTTATGCAGGATAATCTTAGTGTAGTTCTTCATATATATTCCTTCAAGCATATTATCGAGTATTCTATGAACCGTGCTCTTTCAGCTCGTGGGCGATAATTGCTATTCATAATTACTTATCATTGTGTCTATTTTTGCGATATTTATCGAGTTACTGTCCCTTCCAATGTCTGTTCTGCTGTCCATTTGTGCAAACATATTGGGCAAGTTTCTCGCTGATTCGCCCCCTCTCTCTTGCTTTCGATATGTTTTGTGAATGTTAAATTTCCTAAACTGTTTTCCACATTATGTATCTCAAAAACCTTCCTCGTTACTCACATATTCCAGCCATAATATTCTCGACACCCTTCAAATTTTCTGTTGGCACGTATCTCTTCTTCATCTTTTATAGAGTAGAGTCGATATTTACTTGAAACTATGGTATATTCCTTTTAATTGTCCACGTTTATTTATGCATGATACAAGGTCATTTAATGGGATATCTAGTAGGGGTGAACGCAAAGACATATTTTTACAATAAGCCCTTCCTAATCCTCCTGTTAGTGACATTCAAATATTTATCTTAATCTTGTTTATGTGCCGTGTTCCTCAAGGACGTAGGGTATCATAATCCTCCACATTTCCATGTCCCTTGTAGCGCTTATTAAATTTGGCATTTTTGCTATATCTCGCAAAACTTTGTTCTACCATCCATTTGCTGAAGCCCATCAAGTATTATGTTCCACTTTTGTCCCATTTCCATGAATCTGTCCTGTGAGCATCAGATCTACTATTTATCCTATCATAAAGTGGATGAGTTTCAGTATACTTAAAACTGATGCTGGTGATCGGTTCTGGCTCTAACAATCAATTTGTTTTGTTGAATTCATAAAAAACGTTGAAAAAAAACTTGTCTACACGTAGAGAACAATTTCTGTGAATGCACAACACTTATTAAAAAATCCACACAATGACGTGTTTTCTCAGCGAATTGATTCAACAGATCTAAGGAGATCGTTGTAACCGAACTATAAATACCAAAGATTTGTTATCGGGAGAAAATCTTGGCGCAATGGTTAACTTTAACGCGTCTAAAACAAAACTGCTCTCTATTAACCACCACAAGGATGCATCCCTGCATCCCATTAGCATGTCTGAAGACCAACGTTTCGAGAGATCCTCTCTGCGGCTGCTCGGTCTCACGCTGGCCGCTGACCTGAGATGGAACAAATACATCGAGTCAATTGCATCATCCACCGCAAGGAAAGTTGGCTCCCTGTGCCGAGCCAGGTAATTTTTCTCCCCGGAATCGATCCCCCAAATCTATAAATCGACCATTCGCCCTTTCATGGAGTATTGCTGCCATATATGGTCTGGAGTCGCTGCTGTTTGCCTCAGGCTTCTTGATAAGATCCAGAGACGGATATGCAATGTAATTGGCCCTGATCCGTCATCTCGTCTGCAGTCGCTCTCTCACAGACGCGACGTTGCCTCGCTCTGTCTTTTTTACATATAATTTCACGGTAATTGCTCCGACGAGCTGCTTTCGCTGGTTCCTAGGCCTCATGAATTTAAACGTCCTACGAGGCTGTCATCCCGTTCCCACCCCTTCACCGTTGAAACTGTTAGATGTAGACGCCTCTTCTACTCCAATAGCTTCATGTCTCGCACATCTCGCCTGTGGAACTCCCTTCCTTATTCCTGCTTCCCTGACAAATACAATCTCAAACTATTTAAGTATAACGTCAATCGACATCTCCAGTTGCCTTGATCTATCCACTTCCCTTCTCCACATCCTTTCACCTTTCATTCCTATCGGCACTCGCTCCAAATCTTCTGTAACCCCCTTGCCTTGATCGATCCACTATCTTTCTCCACATCCTCTCCTTTACCACTCCTATCTGCTCTTCCTCCAAACCTTCTGTAACCCCTTGCGTGCTAGTGGCTTCCAGCCTTGCTTGGGGTGATAAGCTTAAAAAAAATAATAATCTTCCTGGTGGATTCGGAAAAATAACTAAGATTCCTTTTTATATAGTATTAAAGGAAATCAAGAAGGAAGAACTATTAGATAAAATAAAAGAGACTTAATGTTTCTCACCAAGAGAATCCATACAAAATATGGATCATATATCGGGTATGATAAACTCAAGTCGATATTTATTTGTGTAACGTGGTAACAGAGCTGGAAAACGTGAAACTCAAATCCGAAGACGCGTAGGACTTGCAACAGATGCCTTCAAGAAATTAAGCAACGAACTTACAGATATAATATTTCGCTAGAAATAAAGAGAACAATGATGAACAAGTATATTGATTGATTGATTTGTTTAACGGCATATAGATATGGTGTCCGGGAGAAAAGAATTGTCTAGCACGATACAAAGTACCAACTCTCTTAGTAGCTGACCTAGCAATAGATTCAATAGTTTTTCCATTTCATGTCAGATGAGAATGTTAAACAGAGAAGGCACAATGAGACACTATACTAGAGTTAAACATTAACTATGTTGATGGAAGGTAGAAATCGGTCTCTAATTCACTATCTTTATAAGACAATAGTAATAAAAAACTCATGGTATAAGATTTCACCGATAAAACAATTATTATTCTGAAGAAGTCATTTTTAGATATGAAATAATGTGTTAAAACCGACTTTATATATATATATATATATATATATATATATATATATATATATATATATATATATATTGCGAAATTTAACCCATTCACAGAAGAATTGCCTGTGTACATTGCAATCGGTCAAACCAAAATTCATAATTCTTAACGTCTTCTATAATATTACCATTGTAGAGTTGGACCTTCTATTTTAGCGTAAATCGGTTTGGTTAGTTTAAGATGCTAAGCAACGATTTACACGTTATTATGATGCCGAAATTTAATTTAGTTTGGGAGCAGTGGAATTAAAAATTATGATATATGTTATTCTGCTTTCACAATTCAATACATGATAGATGGTACTCAGTTTTGTGCATATACATGTTTGTGTGGAAGTGCTTATTGAAGTCTGTGATACATTTCGGATTATCGTTTGATTAAATAAATTTTCGGATATTATATAGACTAATGTTATGAATGTTCTTTCATCTTTTTTGTTTAGTTGCTTTGTTTGGCGGAATATCAAGCTCTATGGTATATTAACCTCCAATACCGAAATCTAGATATTACGTACGTAATTATATTTTTTCAACTACAAATATTTTATAGATAATTTACTAATTTCAGTGAAAATGTATGTTTGTTAGATATATCTTTTGTAGATCATAAGATCCAGTTTTACTTTAAAAATGTATTTTCATATTTTAGTGTTGTATTGATTGTTATTTTACTATAAAAACATATTGTTGGTCATTTTATTATAAAAATGTAATGTTGATTTTTGTTTGCTAGTTCACTATTTGACTATATATGAGACCCTACGAGTCTGGCTCAGGGTGGACTTGAGAACATCAACAATTACGAGATGGTACCGCATTCCTCAAAAGCTCCAGTCTCCCGATCAGAGGCCTTGATGCTGGGTGCATTTTATTGTCATACACAGGACATAACGTCTATGCGATATCAAATCACTTATACGTAGTGAATGTTGTATATTATCTTCAAAGATGAAGAAAAATATGGAAGATACAAAGATGTATTTTGTTATATACCTTATTTATGAACATAGTGCATATATACTAATCCTCATGAATATGTTGGACAAAATTGTAAGTGGGGGTAATATTCTGGCAGCGTGAGCTGGCAACATGTCAAACGCTCTGACTTCGGGCAGAGATGAACACGGACGAGGCTATGCCGAAGGTCAGAGTCTCGACCGGGAAGGTAGACAAATACCAGATCCCGCGTATGCGCGAACTACGAGCAATTTTAGCCGAGCTCACGGGCTCGGATTTCCCCACATTAAATTTGTCCTGCGTTGGGGAGACAGATAAATATCGTAATATGCTGTCTAAGTAGTCCACCACTAGCAGTGGTTTATCTACTTCACGCCTCTGGCGAGTATTGTATTTTTTGATGTTATAAAGATTACTATTTCATTTCGAACCTCCGTTGTGGTATATTCCTCATTCAGTAACTCTTTCTAGGTTAAACATATTTCTACAGATGAATGCAAAGATTACCATTGACATAATATATGATTAAGGAGAAAGATTTAAAGAGATTAGCAACCAAACAAACAATTATATGAATAATCAGAAATAGAGCCTTAAGAGCAAAGGGGGCTTACAGAATATAAAACTCATGTTATATATTCATGATGTTCTGCAAGTCACTAGGCTTATGCCGGTATAGCGTATAAACAACGTTTTCTGTATGATCACCGAAATTAAAAAACGTCGAGCATGGACAGTACCTAGATGAGTGATCACATGAGAATACCAGGTACTGTATTCTAGGATGTGCGGTGGTTTAATGGATAATAACTCCGAATTGTTAATCAGAAAGCCGAGTTCCGATTTCAGTTGGATTCTTTATATTCACATACGAGCAAATACTCATAGTAAAGGTAGGATCCCACATCGCCCCCTCTGAGCTATGGGTTAATTAGTAAAACGTGTATCACTGAATCATTAAAATGTCAAAAAAAACTTTCTTGCACTCTAAAAACATTACCTGGCTTTAAATAATCTCCATAGAAAACGAATCAATGAATCAGGAGTAGTAACAGACTCTGGCAGTAGATAGTAATTGTTTTCCCCATTTCCCAATCGCTAGCAATTGTTCTAGTTCTGTATATGTAATCAGTACAGTAGGTAGATGCTGTATTAATAAATACATCCATTGAGGTTATTTGGTTATCCCTATTTGTTTTAGACCCATTTTGTGTCGTCTAATGTTTTTAAGGAAAGCGTTTGAAGAAATCGAATAGATTAATCGTATTATTTTGTATGTTAAGATGAAATTTATTCATCAGGTTCAGATTTAGCGATGACACCTCTAAGTTCTTTAATTTAGAACAGTGTTACCCTGTATTAAGATTTCATGCCTGGAAGGAAAGAAATACAAATTACAGCTGTAACGCGAGATGGGCAACAATTCAGAAAATTTAAATTCGTCTTATTTTCATTTGTCTGCCTTTCAGTATTCATCTGATCTCACTTCGCATTCATTCTCTATTGATTCTCCTGTCGCACTTTGGTTATCTTATTCAGATCTAACATTATTAAGAGATCAAGTTGGCAATGACCTGGTGTGCACTCGTATGTGTCATTCCTGTGAACAGTGCCATCGAATGATTTCCTTTGGCCTGTGGCGCGCCAGCCCTTGGCAAAAACTGACTCTAATTAACAGAATAAGATGACAGATAAAACGGTAGTACGTTTATGATTGACAGTATAACCAACTTAGCGATCACGATAGATGAGGAAACGCTGAGAAGAGAATCTACAGCAGACTTGTATCAGCGCCATAATGTGACCTCGACGCACACACAAATACACACACATACAAAACACAAAGATAATTAATGATCACTGTTTATGTTGCAAAATACTAATATTTTAGTTTCAAGTGTATTAGTTGGTGCTTTAAATAAAGGGAATTTTGGTTGACATAATGACGAGAAAGATATTTTTTTCTAAATTTCGTGTACTAATTGATATTACAAGAAGGTATTAAGAAATGTGTGCACATGTTTTCGGAAGGTTTTGGTTTTTACTTTCATTTTTTCATTTTCTTGGCGAGATATGGGAGGCATAGCTTTTTTGTTTCTTTGTAAACACACTCGTACATCTCATAGAAGAGATAAATTTCTAGTAATTTCCCAACCGGTGAATCTCCAGGTTCGTTAATACTTTCAGAGCAATAGGAATCCAGAATATATACCAATAATAAGTAAAAAATATTAAACAAATATATACAAAATAATTTGTCCTTTTTTTCGTCTGCCTTATTTCTTTCGTTCTATTTTTCGATTTTTTATCATTTCATTTTTCTTTTCTCTTTTCTTTTAATTTATAGTTATAATATATTTACGGTTTGGCATTAGTAATCTTTTTTCTCTGATATATTTTACCTTCTTTCATTTCTTGGCTTTACTCCATTGTGTCTTTCTTCTATTATTTTACGAATTTATTTTCTTCAGTTGTTATATACCGTACCTATGAAGACTAATGTGTATGTCCCAATTCTCATAAAGACGTTGGAAACTATTGTAAGTGGGGGTAATATCCTTTCTAAGTAGTCCACTACTAGTAATGGTTTACTTACTTCACGCCGCTGACGAGTACTGTATATTGTTGATGTTATAAAGATTACCATTTCATTTCCAACCTCCGTTTTGGTTATTCCTCATTGAGTAACCTTTTCTAGGTTACAACATCAGATCTTTTTTTAATTTATTTTTTCCATGTTTTTACATTTTTTCAGAGCAATAGGAATCTAGAATATATACCAATAATAAGTAAAAATATTGAACAAATATATACAAAATAATTTGTCCTTTTTTCTTTTTTTCATTTTGCATATATTCGCCATATTTGCTCTGTCTTTAAACATATCATCAATTTCTTTTCCATAATTTTTTTTTTCGTAGGTTGTTTTCCTTCTTTCTTTTGTCCCATTCTTCTCGTTTTGTTTCTCTTCAATTTTATTTTCAATTGTATACTTCATTTATTTATTGTCTTTTTCCATTAAATTAATATTTTTTATTATTTTCGATCTTTCTTTCAATCTTCTTTGTTTTATACTGTATTTCAATCCGTTTCTATTTCATTCTTTTTTACTTTGCTACAGATTTTTTATATTTTTTCTTCATTTAGTTCGTCACTCGTTATTCCATTTCCTTTCTTTCAACTAGTCGGTGAAAACGCTTGGTACGCTTCTGGTTTTGGTTTCCTTTTTATCTCTATATATGCTTTTATTCCACTCTTTTTCTTTCTTTCTTTCTTTCTTTCTTTCTTTTATTATCGACCTTTATTATTTCCTTCCTCTTTCTTCTCTTTTTATATTTCTTTATTTTTATTGTAGTCATTTATTTTTTAACTTTCTTTCTCTTTCTACCTTCTTCTAATTATTAACACGTATTCATTCCTTTCCATTTTATTTCTCATTATACTTTCTTTTTTTATTATCGATATTTATTTTTTCTTTTTGTTTCTTTCTTCTATTTCTTTTCGTTTTATTATCGGAACTTATTCTTTCCTTTACTTTTTATTTTTCTTTCTTTCTTTCTTTCTTTTTTTCTTTAGCCCGTCATTTCTATTCTTAAACATCGCTGTTTTTGACTGGCGTTTTTATTTTCTTTCATTCGTGTTTCACTTTTATTTAATGTTTTATTTTTGGTGCTTTCCTTTCTTTTCCTGGTCGATATTTATTCTTTTATTTACCTTTCTGCTTTTGTTTTTTTTGTTGTTTTTTTTTCACTATTTTCATTTCGTCTTTTCTCGCATGTTCCTTGCTGTAACTTAAACTTTCCTTTGCTCCTTTATTTGCGTTGCTTTATATTCAACATTAAACATTCTTTTTAAATTCATTCTCTTTGCTCTCGGTCTTAACTCTACATACAACAAAGGTTCACAAGTACGCTAACTTGCGTACATTTCTATGGAACATCTGAGAACATTGAGCCAACGGGTTTTTCTTTATATAAAGTAATTGCACTCAGATTTAAACATTCTAACGCCTGCACACATAGAGAATTATTGGGATACATATTTCCATCGCATGCGAAAATAGGAATACACCCAGTCGATTATATACGGATACATACAAAACCACAGACACGCAAGCGCGCACAGACACGTACGAGAATATACACACAATAACACTCATAAATATACGTATATATATATATATATATATATATATATATATATATATATATATATATATATATATATATATATATATGAATTGTGTATTTAGGCAGCTGTCCCACATTTTTACATGTTTCATTAAAGATGAGAGACCAGCTACTGTGATTAAGCTTTTTATTTATTTTTTCTTGTGTTCTAAGAAGTGTTTCTTTTCTGGACACAGAGTGGATAGAAAACGTCCAAATGCTCTATAATTACGAGCGCTTTCGGCTATACTAATCAACGATGTTTTCATTTTTGTTTTTCAATTGGGTTTATAGGTTGTGTGTATGATTCTAGAGCTATAGTGATGTTTTATTTTCAGAAAGCAGTTAGCCTATTTTGGCCATGTTCGTAGTTAATATTACTAAGTTTTGGCTTTTACTATTTTATTATTAATGCTTCCATTATTTTTAAAACAATGTACATATGGATGAGTTTATTATGTTTGTATTTTCTACTACTATATTTCGGATGGTGTCTGGTAAGTTTGTGTGTATGTTTAAATGTGTTCTAATGGAGCTGTGGTTGGATAAGTGCAACATGGGGCGTCTGGATAGGCATGTATTAGTGCGACCGATGTAATTATTTATGAGTCCGGTTTGATTAGGAATACAGTTACTTAAGGGGCATTTTGAACTCATAAATATTGTTAGTTCGTGGTGATTTATATTTTGCTGGTGTGTTGTTATTTTTTATGATAAGGTTAGCTGTTTAAAATTTTTTGTAATAGATATTTAATTTGATTTATTTTTGGTTCGGGCCAATTGGAGTAGCGTATTTCTTTGTGATAATTCTAAGTGACGATTCCTCTTGTTTGTGTATATATATATATATATATATATATATATATATATATATATATATATATATATATATATATATATAGATAGATAGATAGAGATAGAGGATCCATCTAAAAATATCGAAGTTCTGTCTGTTTATTTCTATTGTATTCTTTACAATGTTCGAATGACTTCTTGTGTGTTTTGATAGAAATTTATGGATAAACTGGCCGAAGTACATGTTGAGCTAACATTTTGTTCAGGAACTGAATAAATAAAGATTGTAGTGATATAGAAAACATGCTACAGAGTGTTTGTTGGTTCCATGAAGCAGACGTTCTAGAGAAAAAGCTGTTCGAGTCGGAACTTATTACTTACGTGGATGCTTCATTATTTTGCACGTTGCATGGTGGGTATAAGCTGCAAATGTCAGGGCTGGTGGAACGAAATTTTGTATCTCGTCAGAACACTTACCATAGTTATAGCGAGAGTGTAGCAGACTGAATATTTCTTCGACTGTGAAAATATGCAGTGGTGTTTTTTGTGTTTATATGTAAATATTAATTCTCATATATTGATCAATCTTACCCATGTAGCAAATTAATATATATATATATATATATATATATATATATATATATATATATATATATATATATATATATATATATATATATATATAGCGTGCACACTCTAGATTAAGTGAATAATCTTCTCTGAACCATAATTATGAAGCTGAAGGCGTGTTCGCATCTGGGATCATGGAGGACACATAAAAACAGAACGGCAATTAAAAGTTCTATTACACTCTTTGCCAAAATAATTACTTTAGATATTTGATTGTTCCGTGTTTAAATGATTGATATTTTGTAACTTCTCTTACCTGGTGAAGACTGTCTGTTTATAATATTAATTTAATCCTATTTTTGAATATGTCATATATATCCAGTCAAATGAACATATACAAAATTATACAGGGTGCGATGGGTAAATAGTCACCAATTATATTTTGAGTTTCGCGCAAGCGCGTTGTTTCTTTTTTTTTTTTTAATTTTTGTTGACAGCAGAGTATAGTAGTGTCGTTTGGGGACCACCTCTGAGAAAAAAAGCACCACGACAGAATTTACGCCGCCAGAAAATGCATCATCTACTATTGGAAAAAGCATGCTATACTGCTTGGCATTCACATCGGACGCACCAGTACGAATATATTTGCCCAAACTTCAATCCACTTGATTATTTTGTGTAGGGCGCAGTTGAGCGAGAGACCAACAAAACTCCTTGTAACACCAAATATGAACTAAATGCAAGGATTATAGCTTAAACTTAGACTGTCCAGAACATATCCAGGAGATAGCGAAGTCTTCTGGAGACCGTGATTGAAGCATATGTCGTTCTTATTGGTCAAATTTACTCTTTTGTACTTCAAGATGCTTTTGTGTAATTTTGGTAAATATATACTTTAAAATGAGATGTCAGTACTATTTTCACTTTTGCGATTTTTAGAGGACAATTTATCCAACGCACTATATATATATATATATATATATATATATATATATATATATTGTTAAATATAGCAGAGAACGTATGTCTGTTATGTTTAAAAATGAACCGGTCTCAGGTTCGTTTCATGGCTTCAGTTTCGGGAGAAAATAAAGACAAAATCTGTACAACATTTGGATATATTTTATGACACTGTTCCTCGATCTAACCTTTCGGCTCACATGAGACATCATCAGAGTTATCATATGGGCATTACAACAGAGATGTTCACCATCATAGATGACAATTCGTAATGCGGTTCTATGACGTCGTACACGAGCGCGTGCAGAAAGAAATGCTATCTCCTGAAACTAAAGCCACTATACGAAGCTTAGAAAGGCACATGATCAAACATAACAGACATTCGATATCTGTTCTATTTAAAACTTACAATACATGCTTGAATAATGATCTGCTGCCACGATACATTATATATATTGTTGTGGGGCTCCCTCCTTTTACACAAGATGGACTCATCTAAAGTAAACTTATTCTGACAGAGTGGCGATACGTGAAGTCAGGGTCAGAGATACGTTGAGACAAGGTTGAGATACGTCGAGTCCAGAGAGAGAGAGAGAGAGAGAGAGAGAGGAGAGCGAGGGAGGGAGGGAGAGAGAGAGAATTACGACTCTACCCACAGGGACTTGTACATATACTTTCTACTAACCCGCATTCCTGGACTACTAATCTTCACTTCAAATCTGTATTCTTACGTTCAATACACTTATTTTCCTATTTCAATTACTGGCGTTGTTTATTTATTTGTGCAGGATTCCCTCCCCAGAATCCACAACATATATATATATATATATGTGTGTGTGTGTGTGTGTGTGTGTGCGTGTGTGTGTGTGTGTGTGTGTGTTGTCACCAACAGACAGATTGTTTCGCTGTATCACAGCTCATCAGTGTAGCTAGACATCCGGTTGCCTCTAGCGAGGATCGAATCCCGGATGAATTGGAGTCAAACTGAAATTCTACCCCTAAGCCGTTGGCACGGTTGTACCTATGAGGATCCAGCAGTTCAGTTCTTACAACCGAACTGCCAGACTAGGCACAAATGTGATTAAAATGGAGGTGTGGTGTCTTTTCCTTTAGTTGTTACATTAATATATTGGTGAACATTAACATACTGGTGAACTTTCAAAACACGTTTGAGCAAACCAAGAAAGGAAATTCTTTTTCACACTCTCTGCATTACTTTAAACGCTATATTTAGTGAATACCCATTTTTGAGTAGACGGCCGATTTATTTTAAACACTATATTTATTTTCGTCTACCGGCCTGAATATTCGATAAATCTTATTAAGTAATACGATGTGCCTCCGGGAGGATGTGAACATGCATTCAGGAGAAGCAATCGTAAGATTCCACGTGCTATTAACCAACTCGGCCACAAAGGCCGCATCATCAATCAAGCAAGGGCTAAAATCTGTCAGCTTAATACATACATAGCACACACACACACACACGCACACACACACATATATATATATATATATATATGTGTGTGTGTGTGTGTGTGTGTGTGTCTGTGTTTTTTCCATGCATATATAAAAATCACTATTCATATGAATATATATATATATATATATATATATATATATATATATATATATATATATATATATATATAAGAGAATCTACGTGAGATGTACACATATACATGTATGTATGTAAATATAAAAATAAGACTAATGTTTATATATAAATAAATATTAGGCGTATTGTTATATAATATTTAGTAATATATAGTTTCTCATGTATGTACTAAGAACACGAGTCATTTAATGTCCTACATATTCTAGCTTTTCCTATTAATTTCATTTTACTGTAGGTGTTTTATTGGTTTCTTTTAAGTGCTAGAAGTACTTTGAGAGAGATGTTTAGGTTAGAATACGTTTTCTTTGTGCATACATGAGAAACTATATATTACTAACTTTCTAAAAAATAAAAATTTACTGAATTAGAGAAATGAAATAGATATTTTTTGCCGTCATTTTTCAAAAATTGTCCTGAAATAATATTTAAAAATAAAATTAAAAAGTGCGACCTGGTAATATACAGACTTATATTTGATATTAAAAAATAATTTTATATACTATAATTAATTCTATTATATTTACTTGTTTTAAAAAAGAAATATATTCTATTGAATTTAATATTTTAAAATTGTAGTTAAATAAAACAAAATCTACCCTAAACATCTTTTAAAATTGTAGTTAATTAAAGTTATTCTAACCTAAATATCTCTCTCAATGTACTTCATGCACTTAAAAGAATCAAATAAAACACCTATAGTAAAATGAAATTAGTAAGAAAAGCTAGAATATGTAGGCCATTAAATGACCCATGTTCTTTGTACATACATGAGAAACTATATATTACTAAGTTTATAAAAAATAAAAATTTACTGAATCAGAGAAATGAATTAGCTATTTTTTGCCGTCATTGTCAAAAATTTTCATAAATAATATTTTAAAATAAATTTTAAAAAAATGTGACCTGGTAATATACATACTTGATATGAAAATATAATTTTATATACTCTAAGTAATTCTAGTACATTTACTTTTTTTCAAAAAGAAATATAACCTATTAAAAATTAAAAGTGAAAATATTTTACAATTTTAGTTAAATAAAACGCATTCTAACCTAAACATCGCCAAAAAAATATTTAAGTATACGAATTGAAAAAATGCCGTAAGAATTTTTTGGCGCTAACAAATTTTTTTTTAAATAACCCCAGACGACATGCATTTAACGGATGTCAGAATTCTTTGAAAAATACATCCCTACCCTACCTAAACATGACCCCTTTTTCGAACGTAACTAATAACTGCTACAACAAAAGTTAATAAAAATGAACACGCTACCACCCCTTGCCTAAATGATTAGATTTCTCTGTATCCTTGGAAACAGGGAATTAAGAATTTTTTCTGTGCCTTTAAAACTAAGTAAATTTAAAAAATAAGTTACACCAAAATTCGCTTGAGGATGAAATGGAACTAATGTTTTTAATTTAATTACAAAATTAAATTCGAAGCTTTTAGCTTCCATTTTTGAAACATTTTTGAAAATACTGTGTAGCGAAAAAAATATTTTAAATCAGTTAATTTATAATATTAATGTTCTGTAAATTTTCATTGAGCACTATTTTGTAAAAATAAAAATATCAGTAAGAATACCGGGTTATATATCTTACAGTTCTTTCATTATATATATATATATATATATATATATATATATATATATATATATATATATATATATATATCTCAGGCTTACTTTTATTTATATACGTACATGTATATGTTTATATCACATGTAGATTCACGATTTTATAGAATATGAGTTTACATATGTTATACACATGCATGTATATAAAAGCGCATGTACGTGTACGCACCTAATGCTTACTTGCCGCAAAGTTTGCATATATCTTCAACTAAATTTCCTCTTTTGAGGCCACTTGTCTTTCAAACCTGACTCGCTGACAACCGGGAACAATCAATTGCACGCTGAGTACCTTTTATCTCGTACGGATATCTATTTCTACTATGTTAAAATCTTCACCGTCATTGTTGGGTGGCGGCGATGTGTGTCAGTCGACTGCCCATAAATCATCACCCCGCGTAACGCCATTCTGTCCCTTCCACACATATGCATCAGTTATCTCTCTAAAAACAGCTCCTCGAAACCAGAATGCTGCTCCCAAGGCAAGCCAAAATATGTCTTCGCGGTTGCAGTGTCGATACCAGTCATGAGGCAAATGAACGTGGTGGGAGGCAGGCTCTAGTTCATGCAGCGACTCCTGTCGGAGCATAATGCTGAATTCTTGTGTAAGTTAGATAAATATCGATCTACATTAGCCGAAAGACATGTCGAGTCGGCCAACTGGGAGATTTTAAATCGTTTTAGAAACTTGGATAAATTCTGACACGCATACGTATTTTACTGAATGTCAGGTATTCTATAGATTTTAAGATATTTATTGAGTTATCTGAATTCCAATGTATGCAAAATTTGCTTTTAATTCTATTTTAGTAAAAGAACCTTGAGAAATAAAGTTGGTTATAGGAATATTATATTGAAATTTGCTTTAGCTTCTGACGTAAAACATGAGTATTATATATATATATATATATATATATATATATATATATATATATATATATATATATATATATATATTTTAAATAAAAACAGATTGCTTTAAGGTTCCATATAATAAATTATTTCACCACAGCCCTTTTAAAGGACAGTGGATCATCAGATTTATTTCCAAATGTTGAAATGAAAAAATGAAAATAAATTTACACATTTATGACGGGCAATAATAAGGAAACTCACGAAGTGGGGCAGTGTAGGGAGGTAGAGAGACAGCGTTGAGTTAGATGTAACATTTCTATTGTTTCAAATTTAAATTTTCGCTGAAATCTAGACATTAACACTTTAAATCTGTTAACGGAAGTTATATCTTGATTAGGAAGTGTGATGGACAAAGAAGTATATAAAGAAAAAAGAAAAAAGAAAAAAAGGAAAAAGAGGAAAAAAAAGAGAGAAAAAAGAGAAAGAAGTTGTAAAAAAGTGTCATTAACTTCTATTGGAATAGGCGTTGTTTTTGTCTTTACTTTGAGATTTCGTAATTTTTTCAGTTTAAACAGTCTAAGCCATTTAATAATATGTTACAGTTTTTTTTAAAAAAACTTATTACGGACATTTTGGGGATTTAATGTGAAATAGTCGATTAAAAAATATAGAGTTTACATTAAAACACTAGAAACTTTTTCTCAAATATAAGTTTACATCTAGTAGTAATTGATTAAGGTGATATCTATCAGTTTGAATTTTATTTATGAGATTGATTAGTGACTATTTTTACATTGGTACAGATTTAAAGTGTCAATGTCTAGATTTCAGCGAAAATTTAAATTTGAAACAATAGAAATGTTACATCTAACTCAATGCTGTCTCTCTACCCCCCTACACTGTCCCCACTTCGTGAGTTTCCTTATTATTGCCCGTCATAAATGTGTAAATTTATTTCCATTTTTTCATTTCAACATTTGGAAATAAATCTGATGATCCACTGTCCATTAAAAGGGCTGTGGTGAAATAATTTATTATATGGAACCTTAAAGTAATCTGTTTTTATTTAAATTATTAGCTCTGATTTACATTGAGCTCTCTGGATTCTATCCTCATTGGGTCTTCCCATACGGATTACCTAGTTTTTCGTAAACTAAATATATATATATATATATATATATATATATATATATATATATATATATATATATATATATATATATATATAGTGGACTCTCACGTGGCGGATGACAACTACGGCCTGCATAAATTTCTGTTTTTTTAAGGTAAGGTTCACCCTGTACAAGGTCCGGGATTGGCACTCGAGATAGACGGTTAAGATATCAGCTAGTTTATATGGATGGGCGGTTGAGATAAATTTTGAGTCTAGGTTAAGATTGTAATGATCGGGCAAACATGCTCTGGGGAATCTGTTCCACATGCCAGTGCTTCGCATCACGAAACTGTTTGAGTAGAACTTACTTCTCGCCAGCAGAATACGATTGAAATGTTGGTTGTTTGCTAATATGTAAGTGACATCGCGAGTCCTAGCCGTGATAGTCTGACCTGGTGGACCCGCGAGATACAGTTCACCCGAGCACTTTCTATGGTAGTAGCGATATAGCAGTGAGAGACTCGCTAGATCCCGCCTGTGAGAGAGAGGTTGGTGTGCGGAAAATAATTCATCTCCCATAAAGACACAGAGACGCTTTTGAACTCCATCAATACTGGAAAGGATGACTGGGCAGCTCCGGCCCAAATATGGCAAGAGTACTCCATTTTCGGTCATATCTGGCTCGTATAAAGTTACAGGATAGCATGAATTGTCAGGTACTTAATTCAGCGGTACAGGGATTCGATCGTTTACCTGCATTTTGGCGATAGTTCGTATATAGGATTTCCACTTGATGTTGGATGTGACTTTGAGGCCCAATCGTCTTTCAAGACACGGTACTTCCCCGGGAGGACCTACCTCCGTTCATCCTGATTGTTGATGGTTCGTGATCAGAGGATCAGATTGGCGATGTGGCGATGATGTTATATATATATATATATATATATATATATATATATATATATATATATATATATATATAGTTCTGGCTATGATCTGCGGTGATGGAATGTAACCAGTTTTGTTTAAGAGGTATTGAATATAACCGGACATTTTCCCCACTGGTAAATTAGTTTTAGATCAGAAGAAAGGTCTGCTGCCAATCTCTGATTGTCAAGACTTCGAGAGGTACGCCGGTATATCGTTGTATCATCAGCATAGACGTTTACAAATGATCGGAGTATATTCTTAAGTAGATCATTTATGTGAAACAAAAAGAGTGTTGGTCCGAGAAATGATCCGTGACGGAGGCCTGTATTGACCGTCATGACATCGGAAATCTGGCAGTTAATAGCCTCCTTCAGGGATCTACCTTTTCGGAGGGTTTTTATAATAGAAAAGACAATTCCAGTGATTTCATCGTTGGAGAGCTTTTGTGGCAAACGTTTGTGACAGACCTTGTCAAAGGTTTTCAAAATATCTAATTCTATGGTCCTTGCCGTATGTGTGTTTCGTTAATGGCCTCACTAATTTTGTGCGTAATTGGTAGTTAGAACATCATTATTTGATCGGGCTTACCTAAACGCATGCGGATTGTCGCACAACAGGTTGTTCCTATTCAAGGTGCTCGACGAACTTCTTGCTGATTAAGGCGTCAAAGAGCTTACTGATGATACTGAGGAGATTCATGTGTATATACTGGGAGGAGAGGTTCGATTTCCCGTGTTCTTGAAGATCGGGCATACGCTTGCACATGTTTGGGAATGAATTCGTCTTCGAGAAGTGGTGAAATAGCTAGAACCTGGGGTAATTCTGGGTTGATACTCTTACTACTGGAATTTTGTCTGGGACAGTGGCATTTTTGGTGACGTGTCTTTTGATAAGTCTAGAGATTTCTCTTGCGAAGACGAGTATATTACTGAGGTTGGGCTCAGTGAGACGTGAGAAGTTGTGAAGGGGGTGGTCTTTGTCATATAACGTTGACTTTGAAGCAAAGATTGTGGCGAAGCGCTTCGCGTTGTCTTTCGAAGATGATATAACCTCGCGGCCATTTATGATATTGATAAAGAGATGGTCAACTTTTATGGATACACGTGTGTCTCCGCAGACCTGCAGGTGTTTGGGAAACTTTTAGAGAGATGGAACATGTGGTGAAGCCATTTTGCTCGAGTGGTTGAGGAGCACTGTTCACATGTTTCAGCGAGTGGACAGCAAAGCCTGCTTTACTGCGTGCGATAATGCTACAGTAGCAGGGAAGTCTCTCATTAAGGGCCGTAGCATTCTATCTTTCATTAATATTTGCACGCAGTTGAAACAGATGTTCAAGTCGGCATTGCTCATATATATATATATATATATATATATATATATATATATATATATATATATATTTCCTTTTATATTTTTTTGCGATCCTCAGACATACATTCAAAAGTTTTTCTGAGAATGGTAAAAGCGTGAAACCTAGGGTTACAAATTCACTTCCATAAATTAATATATATATATATATATATATATATATATATATGTGTGTGTGTGTGTGTGTGTGTGTGTGTGTGTGTGTGTGTGTAAAGACTTGTTTCGTTGAATATCATAAAAGGGAGCAATTGTTGAATTTTTTTATTTAGTGAAAACTACATTATTGCATTCTTCGGTGTGTAAGAATTGTTTGTATTTTCCACTGTCTTAAGCGGTTTCGACCACTTAGTTAGTCATCTTCAAGGGGGTTTCTTTTTAAGTGTTTTTTTAAATTTATGTTTGTCTGTTTAACAAGTAGTTGTCTGCTGTTTGAATAGTAGTAGCGTTTATTTCGAACACACAAACACATATGTACATTATTATTATTATTATTCAGTATGTAATATCAAATTTCTGTCAGGTGGATCCGATTTACTTCTGAGGTAACCGAACTATTTTGCATAGGTTTGATAAACCATAAATACAAATCAATTAATCAGTAAATGTTTTACACCTTTTGTAGTAAGAAAACTGTTACTGAATGATGGAAATGTCATATATAACGCCAATAAAAAAAATAACAGTTCGGTGCTGATGGAGCTATATTACCAGGCTGCGGAATCAGAGCGGTGTTAGGCAGGTAATTCAATTCAATATATTGTATAAATTAAACGTATGACTTCCATCATTCCCGAAAAACTTTTGCGAATCTTCTTTCACAAATAAATCTTTGCCAGATAATGTAAATACAGCAACTTAAATCAATGAATGATAAAGAGAAAACCAGTCCGAAATCAAGTGATATAAAATTATAACCACATCACCAAGCTTCTCAATGCACGGAAAATGAGTGTTGCATGGTAGACCGAATTGGGTTAATCTCTCTCATGATAATGATATAGTAACTATTCAAACTTTCAATTTTTCACTAGTTCAATCTCGCAACGCTATAAAAGATTTCCCAAATTGTTTCCCTTATAATTCTAATCAACATGTATAATTACAAGTTTCTTTACTTACCATATCTCCTGGCTCTTGCAAATCTGTCTTATTGGCAATTCAAATTGTTCTGTAGTGTCCCTTGGTATTTATTTTGACGCGTTCAGGAGACACGAATCGATATTCACAAAAGTTTCTGTCACCAGAGTAATAAGGGATACATCACGTGAATTTCCTTCGCAATGCCCCTTAGAGTAAGATCTTTCATCTTCATATTGAATCTGTTACCTCCGAGGCTTCTTCTTGGGTGAAAGTAGGCATCAATGCTTTTGTGACCTCTCAGAAGGACTAACTGAAACCATGATCATCTTCTTAGTTCACCGCTATCTGTTCAGCCGCTATAGCCCATGGAAATCACTTTTACCGGCTCTGCCAACGTGATAACTCTGATCACAACAAATGGCTCTTTGTGTTCGTTCGTAATAATTGCAAACTTGTCTTCAGTAGGCTAAGTCTTTGTTCACTGAGCGAGTGAGGCTACTCATATATTTGGTTCTCATCAGTACTGGCGGCTTTTGATAGTGCGTTAAATATTGATAAGTCTTCAATCACTCGTCTTTTCATTCAATCGGTAGTGTTATGACCTGCTGATAAAGCAGAATAATTTATTCGTAAATTCTCTACTTACGACTCATTTTGAATATCTTTGTTGACTTACCACTTAGATCTCAATCTCTAAGCTAGTCTAATTTTAATAAAAATTTTAATTAATAATTTTAATGAATTGAAAATTTTATATAATTATTATATATAATTATATATTATATATATATATATTTATGTATTATATATGTATTATATATATATATATTTATATAAAGACATTTATATTATGTTTAACGTTCTTTTTATAGATACATGTATTTAAGCTTAAATACATGTATCTAGAAAAAGAACGTTAAACATAATATAAATGTATTTAAATAAATTGTCGGGCTATGTCCAATTCTAAAATATATATATTTATATATATAATTATATATAAATATAAATAACAAATAAATATAAATATATAAATACAAATATATATATATATATAAATAATAAATAAATATGTAAATATGAATACACACACACATATATATATATATAATTAGATATAAATACAAATATAAAATTGAACATTGAAGTCAACATTCAGAGGCTACAGGCTGTTTCATGCTAGACGCAATCGTCATGCCGCGAATGTTGGATTTTTGCTCGACTATTTATATATATGGGTTAGTGGTGTATTGTGGTTAATCTATTCTGGCGGTTATTTTTGAAGGAATCAAAAACCAGAAAGAATAAATAATAAAAAAATTAAAATGTAAAACAAGTAAAATAAATTAATCCATACAAATAAATAAATAAACCAGCCACTCCCGTAAAAATAAACGCTTCAATGTTCACTTTTATATTTATATGTACATACGCCCTATCTCTGATATTAAGCACTTCATCCCATAAATATATCACACCTTAAAACTATATTTCTCCATATATATATATATGTGTGTGTGTGTGTCTGTGTGTGTGTGGGTGGGTGTGTGTGTAATTTTAATTTAATATGCATATAAGAACATCTACTTTTTTCTGTTTTCTTCTCTAAAATAGACCTCCCTCACTGGATATGAACCATTATTTTATGAATAAATATTTGGGAGAACAGAATATATATATATCAAATGTGGAACTGATGACACCAAATAAGGTCCAAGACATGAAGGACACATGCATTAATGTGAAAGTTCTACATGAGTAGCGTGTGAAGACAGCTTTCATTAAATGTTGTTTTAAAGATACATTAGATGAAGTGCAAAGTTCACCGGATACACCGTAGCCCTTCAGAGTGTAGAGAAGTCTAGCTTTCCAAACCCTTGTAAACTCCTTAGAGATTTGTAAAACCACAGTCATAACTTCGGCGTTCTTATCTAAAACTGGAAGGAATACTGATGACAAAACCTTCTTGAGAATAAGGACACTGTATAAAGCCATCTTCGCGTAAGTCCTGAATATTAATGACACATAAAAGACGTTGAATTTGAAATATTGTAAAAAAAGAAGAAAAAAGGCCTATACGTGACAATCTGAATTTTATTGTTTTACTGATGAATCAGGCATTAAGTTAGTTTTCGCATCCTTGCAAACGTATATTTCATCTTTTATGCTTCTCCATCAATTCGGGACGTGAGCACACATTGTTCAACGCTAGCTTCTTGTATTTTGAACTGTTACCACCACAATTTGTTCTAGTTGTGATATCCCTTTACATTGATACGTCATACAGGTTGCTCCTTCTTTTATCTTGTTTAGACTGCACACATGAATGTCAAATACTCTATAACGTCTTTTTTATCATTTCATTTCATCACATGCAAGGCAATAAAGCCACTAAGTCACAAGAGGTTACTGAGTGTGTAAGAATAAGAATTTATTATTTATTAAATTAATCTGATTATATCGCTATAGTTGTTTATGAAAACATAGATTATAGTAGACATTCTGCATTTTTATTCTGTGTCTGCAACCTGGTGATATCTCTCGGTTCATTTTTTATTTATCACATTTTCCTTTTGGAATATCGAAAGTATAGCGGTATAACTATAAGGTACAAATATATAATGACGGATCATAGAAAGTAGTAGGCAAATATACAATCCAGTGTGTGAGATATGTACTGGAATGTTTAAAGTTTACTAACTCTGTACCGTATTAAAAACTGACCACTTCATCGACTGGAGACGAAATCATAGATTTCATCCCACCCCAAACTCCAAAATATTTTCCATGGTTTTATAGTACGTGATTAAACCATAGCTATAGAAGAAAGAGACTCCAAAATATCCAAAATTATTTGTGAGAACATGAATGTAACCAACTAGAAGAGAATTCGAAATTATCACTATCTAACCATTATGCGTAGTAACAGTTTTTATTTTTTTAAAGACGTTACATTCCAAGTAAATCCACTAAGACACAAAAGGTTACAGAATGTGAAAGAATATGAGAAAAGGAAAACATTATTAAGGAAAGAGAAAATAAAAGGATAAGACGACAGAAGTCAAGATAACAATTGGCAGTTGAGGGAAAGCAAGAAGCCGGAAGAGAATTTAATATTTAATACAGGCGACGAAATGTCTGACATAAATCCAATGGCGCTTAGACAGCGAAATATGATTTCCAAGAACTAAATAAAGTATTAAGGAAGTTACACACTGTCCTTAGAAACAAAATGAGAATTGAACTAAGATCTAATATCTAATCACCAATACGGCATGAATATTTAACATATGAAGGAGAGACTCGAGGCAAATGAAACAAGGTTCTATACCAACAACACAACGTTAAAACGACAGAGATATGGTTCTATACCTTGGGCACAGAATAGACATTTTAACAGAAATGGAAGCTAAAACAAAATATACCTACAATCAGAAAGAAACAGTTCAAATATCTCTCCGTTATGGTACCTAGACTTTATACATTTAAGCACAGTCGGCAACAATGTCTTATCAATTTAGATTTAAATTGACTCGATGTAACTGTAAGTTTTATGCTAACAGTTTCTTTTTTCGTACATCTTGCTTGTGGAATTCTCTTCCGGATCCAGACTTTCCACCCAAGTTTGATCTTCAAAAATTGAAATGCAATGAAAATCGTTATCTGCCGTCTTCTTGTTTACTCTTCTATTGTTCTTGCTCCTTGATTTTTCACTTTATTCTTATTATTTCACACTCAGTAACTTCTTGTGACTTAGTGGCTTTATTGCCTTGCATGTAATGAAATGAAATGATAAAAGAGACGGTATAGATTATTCGACACTCATGGGTGCAATCTAAACAAGAGAAATAATGAGTGACCTATTTGACGTATTTATGTAAAGGGATATCACTACTAGAACAAAACGTGTTGGTAACGGTTCAAAACTCAAGAAGCAAGCGTAGGACCATGAGTGCTCACGTCCCGAATTGATGGGAAGCATAAAAGATGTAATATACGTTTGCATGCATCTGCCTTATGCGAAATATTAGTGGTCGTTATATAATATATATGAAAGGCTCCGCCAATCCCCGTGAGAATCACATCTTGCGTGCATATTATTAACTTTATTGTCGGAAACCTTACATTGACGTGTCGGGTGAATTGCTGATATTGGGAATAAAATACTCCGATCAAATATTGTCTAGCTGGACACACCTTCAACCAAATACGGTTTCTGCGCCCAGAAATATGATTTTGCGTTAAAAATTCGGTTTCTTTTGTCTTTCTTCTAGAAGTATTCAGACTCTATTAAATGATGCAATATAAACGTTAACTCAAAGAGAGGACAACAATTATTATAGAGTGTTTTTATAGCTATACATTTGTTTCGTATTCTATATATAAGATCTTTAAATGTACAGAAATGGTTTTAATTAATCTAACTCGGTGTTCATCACTCACTTAGGTGTATATATATATATATATATATATATATATATATATATATATATATATATATATATATATATATATATATAAAATGCCCATTAAATTTTCAAAGGAAGAAAGGTCACATATAATTCCTCATCCCGAACTTGAATCAATATTGTCTTTTAATTTCCGATTGTTTTTCAGGAAGGAAATTAAAATAAACATCTCTCTTAATCAATCAGCTCGGGAGTTCATAATTTTCTTTATTTGAAAGGCAGCTGTTCCGTCATACAAAGTGTTTTGTTTTCATCTAATTGCTTCACGGCTTCGGCTAACTGAATGGGTGATAGCCATTAGGTTCGCATTCGAAATCGGTATGACACGAAATTCACGAATCAACATAGCGTTTTTAGGCAAGTTATCTTTCTCAAAACTGAAGAGATACAGTTTGAATTATATGCATGACTTTTAAATTTTTATTTCTAATGTCAACCGTTTCCTTACAAGGAAACATTCTGCATTCAATGATAGGAGCAGCCAGTACTAAACTTTGTTTGAAATAGATAAAATATTTCAATTAAAATATTATTTCAGGAAAACAACCTTTTCAAGTCTAGTAACTGTTACCGCCCTTTCCAGTGTTGATGGGAGTTCCGTTCTTATTTTTTTAAAGCAGTGTGAAACGTTAGTATCAGGATTATGTCAGTATTTCCTCTTCGACTTACGTCTGATATCCATCTTAGCTGTTGCTGCTAGTAAATATTCTCAAGTGATGAGGTTTCTTTTATTTGCTACAATTCCTTGTTTTGATAATGCAGGACCAGTCAACACACTTCAAAGAAGTATGGCCCTAGCAAAGATAGACAGGCTTCACTCGGTCAAAGCCGTTTAAAACATCGGGCATAGAAAGCGACTGTATGCTGCTGACAGATATTTCTGAACAGGTTTGGCGCCATGACTGACATCCATCTAAAAGTCTCGATCCGACGCTGAGAACGCTACACTGAATCGCAGACAGAATTTAAAATTTGAAAATTAAATTAGTCACTATGAAAAAGTTACATATGATTGATTTGCTATTCAGTTCATTTTTGTCTGTGTTACTGATTCCCGATTTTGCTTTACCTTTCGTTCATGATTCCTGTTATTTATTTATCTATCTATTTATTTATTTAAATAAGTGCTCTTTCGTCTGGCATTTTGCCGTGTTTTCTGTTATTTAATATCAAGTCGCATTGGCAAAAACATTTTCAATGCCAACATTTATTACCGTTACTGACATATAACATTGCAAATCAAGAATAAGAAATAAACTACTTTTCTAGTGTGATACACTGATGAGACGAAAATTTGTAAACACCTGCCTAAATGAGACATTAGTTGATCATGCATCGGTGGAACAACTTGAAACCGATATGATATGGGCTCAACACTAGTATTAGATACTACAGAACAGTTTTATGCGGTTTTTCATCAGAAACATGATGGTTCAACAGAACCTTTGCAAAATGGAGACATTGTTGGTTCAGAAACCAAGACAATGCATTTTTCAGTGCGCCACGTCTCTGCCGAATTCGGCGCAAGATCGGGTTTAAAGTGTGCTTGCTGGTAATACCGTGAACGAACTGCACTCCTATCGGTACTTTCATATTTCAGGAAAGCTCAGGCGCCGGGTAATCACGACCCATCAACGAAGAAGAGGTACTGCTTGTAGGGATGCCCCCTTAACCTCCGAAAGAAAAACAATTGGAATGATCTTTCAATGCGCACACATCGCAACCGAATGTAACACATGATCGAAATTTAAAGTGGTAATACTATTGAAAAAAAAAAACTGATTAAGACACTTCAGTACTTCCCCTTTTGGGTACGCCTCAGCCGTCATTCAGTGAACCCAACCACCTCCGAAGGAAAATTACTGGCTGGGTGGATGTCCCTCAAGGACAAAAGCCATGGTGTGTTTTTCAGTCCGTTCATGACGCAAACGAATGTGACAAAAAATAATTTGGAAGTGGGTTTAGCGGCAATACCCTGGATGAATTGCTCAAAACTCCCCGACAATCTCCCACTCAGAAACGGTTCAGGCGGCGGATATTCATCACCAGCCACCTTCCGGAGGAGAGGTACTGCCTTGGAGAATACACCAAACCCTGGACAGAAGCCAAAGTAATAGACTGTAGATTTCTTCATCTCCTTTATAGCATTATAATTGGTGCACTGTAGCTGGGTTCATTACCCTGTTGAAATTTGGCAAAGTCGTCGAAGTAAATTTGTGTTGAGGACGTGCAATCATTCTTCCTTGTTGTTGAAGTAGATATAGTAACATGAACATTCTGCTTGTTGATAAAAGGCAGCAGAAGATTTTCGAAATCATTTCGTTAATTCTGCTAGATTTGTAATTCTCTAAATAGCTTCTGATTCAATTGTCTCTTTCAGAATAGGATAGACATGTAACCTGATCCCTACTTTATTCAAGACATTATCTTATTTCCAGGAGAAATTCTTCCATTGGCATAAACTTCACTGGTACAGGCATTAGATATAAGCTAGTTTGTTCAGTGAAGACGCTTTCATTGATAGACACTAGTTAAATTAATCTGATTGGCTCTAACGACATAGAATTAAACGCAACAAAAAACAATGTACATTTTGTTTTGTGATGCATCCTCTTCACTTTAGAAGCTGTCTTCAAAATATAATCGTCATTATGTTGGTTCATATTTATTAGTTTATAGTTATACTATATTAAGAGCAAAATTTGAACAGACCAATTTATAAACATTGCATCTCCACTGAGGCTAGAGCGTTTATACATGTGGTTCCACTAAATATAAATATGAGCAAAGGAAAGAAATTGAACAAACTCTGTCATTTTGCCGTCTATACTACACCGATGCCAACTATCTTAGTGTAATTAGGAATGTGCTGCTGCAATGTTGGTATCTCTGAGACCAGGCTGCTTATCACATCTAAAATGAGAAGAGATACCGCGCTTTGATCCCAGCCAAAACACGCTTCAAGCAATTGAAATTAAAATATGGTCTGATATTCTCTTATGGTTGCAACAGTTCTGGAAGAAATATTTATAGAATTGGCAGATATCTTTAGTTAAAAAGAAATATGTTAAACATTGAATTACCTCTTCCAGGCCGGAACCCATTCATTTTCTTCTGATCCTACCATATGGCATGATTATGAGGACAAATCTCTCATTCTCATTCATATATATGATTTTATGAGACCTTACTGCAAATCTAGTACTGAACTTCATAAATCCTGGGTAACATAGAGGAAGGTAATATTTATTATGAGGATACATAAATGTGGCATAAGGCCAAAAGCGGGAATAGGGAAGACTGGTCTTCAATCTCTCTCATCCTATACTTAGCTAGCCACAATTACTGACCCAAATATATCACAGCACATTCTTACTTAAAATTTTCACTACAACCACCATAATGCTTCTCATAAGCGCAAGTTGTCGTGGTGGCGGTTAATAAAAATAACCATAGTGGAAAGTTCATCAGAACCATTACCGAGAAAGAATTTCTAGAAAAGGCAAAAGGAAGACACATTATTGCAGTGGGATGTGACTGAAGCCGAAATGATAGGCCAGGATCGATAACATTGCAGATTCTTTGGATTTTATCAATAATTTCCAAATGCACAGCAGAAGCATCAGAAAATATGTGGCAACAATAGT
>OZ038486.1:61926317-61928817 GCA_964036315.1 Acanthosepion esculentum | reverse complement strand
ATACGGATTACCGAGTTTTTCCTAAACTATATATATATATATATATATATATATATATATATACACACACACATTATGAAATGGATTAAGTCCGAAAATTATTTAATATATTTTCTGTTTATACTTTATTTTTTATAGATATAATTTAAGTAAATTTCATGTATTATAGGTTCCCAAGTAGGCATCTACGCGGGCGACACTACTATTTACTCTTGCCTCAAGAACAAATCTAGTGTCGCTGAAAAAAATAACCTGGCCGTTTGTCACGAAACGGATCTCCAATCGGTTGTGAGCTGGGGCAGGAATTGGCTAGTTAACTTTAAAGCCTCAAAACCAAAACTGCTCCCTATTACTCACCACAGAAAACCATCCCTGCTCCTCATTATAATGTCTGACGCTCAACTCCACGAGAGCACCTCTTTACGACCTCTCGGTCACACAATGACATCTGACCTGAGATGGAACAAATACATTGAGTCAACAGCTTCGTCCACCGCAAGGAAAGTTGGCTCCCTGTGCCGCGACAGGAATTTTTTCTCGCCAGTGTCGATCCTTAAAATCTACAAATCAACCATTCGCCCTTGCATGGAGTATTGCTGCCATATATGGTCTGGAGCTGCTTTTGTTTTTCTCAAGGTCCTTGATAAAATCCAGAGACGGCTATGCAATGTAATTGGCCCTGATCTGGCATCTCGTATGCAGTCGCTTTCTCACAGACGTGATGTCGCCTACCTCTGTCTTTTTTACAAATATTTTCATGGTAACTGCTACTATGAGCTCCTTTCGCTGGTTCCCAGACTTCATGAATTTAAACGTTCTACTAGGCTGGCATCACGCTCTCATCATTTCACGGTCGAAACTGTTAAATGTAGCCGCCTCTTCTACTCCAATAGCTTCATGTCTCGCACGTCTCGCCTGTGGAACCCCCTCCCCTTTTCCTGTTACTCTGATAGCTATCATCAACTATCCAAATGTAATGTCAATCGACGTCTCCAGATGCCTTGATCTATCCCCTATCCGTCTCTTCATCCTTTCTCTATCACTCCTATTTGCTCTCGCTCCAACTCTCTGTAACCCCTTGCGTGCTAGTGGCTTCCCGCTTTGCTTGGCGTGAAACGCTAAAAAAAATAGCGCTTAAAAAAATAATTGAAATATATTTGTTACATTTACCGGCCTAAATGTTCGAGAAATTTCGTAGAAAATATGCCCTTTCCGACAGGAATCGAGCGTGTAACCGTAATGGGAAGCTTCACATAGCCTAACGTGATTTTAATAAAAATTAAAAAAACAGAGCATTTACTAAAATAAAATATATCTATTAATTAAAACAAAATTATAAACAGAAAATATATTAAGTAATTGTCGGACTTCATCCATTTCATATCTGGTAATTATTTAAGTTATATGAGCAGAATTGATCAATCGAGAAAATCGTCGAAGTTATGTGCTTATAAACAGTCATTTAGACTTTGCTAAACAGACGCTTCTCTGGGGGTAAAAAGTAACATCATGTTAAGCTATATGACGGTCCCTATAAGGATTACATATTTGCTTCCTGCTGGAGAGCGCATATTTTCAACGAAATGTCTCGAAAATTCAGTCCAGTAAATGTAATTAATACAGTTTAATTTAAAAAAAGAGAACATTTACTTAAATAAATTATATTTTTAAAAAAGAAAATAGCGTATAAACAGAATACATATATATATATATATATATATATATATATATATATATATATACATATATATATACATATATATATATATATATATATATATATATATATATATATATATATATATATATATATATATATATATATATATATATATACCACTTGTTGCAACTTCGAATCTTTAAAGATATCATACTGAAATTTCTACAAGGTTTTTATAACACTATCGGATTCTACTTTGAACAATAAGAATGTATTTAGCTCTAAGTGGAAATGATGATCACTCTTCCTGATCCAGATTTCCTCTCTGCCGTTCCCTCTTTTTTAAATTTGTTCACCGTTGTCTTGATAGTTCTTGAAAGATTGGTACCATTACTGAAGGCCTGGATGATCAACATTTCTCACTTGGTAGGTCATAGTGGGAAAAACACAAAACGATTTTAAACTATTCTCTTTCTAACTGAATAACTCAAAAGAGTTTTTCAGTGATTCTTACGACATGTTGTCAAGATGCCTAAACGTCCTATCTGAAAAGCTGAAAAAGCGAAAATTAGTTTACTGGATTTTTAGATATTAAACATTTTGTGTGATGGACAATTATCCCATGCTGATACGATACGTAGACATTGTAGACTACGTACTTAAGACATTTAACATATTTGTCCAGTAAAATAATAAACAAAAACTAAATATTCTTGAAGCCGTCTTTTCTAAATATTGAAAGAAACAATTAAAATCATTATGAATACAGGAGAAATGTTTTAATACGTTGGTATATATATATATATATATATATATATATATATATATATATATATATAT
>OZ038486.1:61921317-61923817 GCA_964036315.1 Acanthosepion esculentum | reverse complement strand
TTCTTCTTTGGATTTTAAAATAATCTCTTAATATATAGCAGTGGCGCCAGACCTAATGTGATAGCAATATTCATAATATTACTTATCTAATAAGTAATGACGAATGGCAGATTAATAAATATGTAAGACGTCTTCTAACGAGAATATTGTCTAGCGCGGCACCAACTGTCTTGGAAGCAGGACTAGCAATTTATTCAATGTAATCTTTCCATTTCATTTAAACAGAAAATGTTAGTCCGAAAAGGCGTACTTTTTCACTATCTTGGATGTTAATATCGGACATGCTAATCATACATAATAACAACGGTATTAAAATAGACAAAAAAGATACCAAAAGGAATTGACTAAAATATATACCAAAACACATATTTGAAAATAAACGTTTTCATTTCGTGCGTTTGTTTATTCACATTAGCGTAACCAACTGCTGATTCCGATGAGGGCATCAATGGCGAAATACCTCCTGCGAAAAGATTTTCCAATTTTGTATTATTTTTCGTAACTTTGTTGTTGTGTATGTGTTGTGAAGATTGTATGATGTGTTAAACTATCACTATGCAGTGTTGATTCCTTTATCCACACTGTTTATATTTATATATGCTTCTAGCGAGCTAGTTATAGACAAAGGGTTCATAATTTAGTTACTGGAATGACCACAGCATTTCAGTGAGGGTTTGAATCAGGCGAAGATTTTATCCAAACTCATCTCAGGTTGTTTTAACTTCCGAAGCGAAGAGTCATCTATCACTGAGCGATAGATGAATATTTCAGAGTTCATATTTGCTGCTGGCCACGCGGGGAGGGACCTGACTAAAAGGAATCTGAAGCAAAGGATTAACGTCCAATTCTATGGAAAGATTGGTAAAAGTGTTAGTGAAAATTAAGCCCTATTAAAAATGGTTTATGTTCAATGAGATATACAGAAATCTATTTTTTTTTTAATGGCACAGCCGCTTCAAACATAGGGGAGATAATGTGTAGGATGATGTAAGAATTAGGAAATCAATAACAAAAAGCAGAGATATGGAGATAGTGCAAACATTACTGCGCTCAGATCGAATGACTATGCTTGCAGCTCGTAGTTCTGAAAACTGAATATCAACCTCAAAACAGCGGGGTCGATTTTAACAGACTAATTGGCCATTAAGCATTTCCTTCAATGACCATACCGAGAACCTTGATTGATGGGCAATAACAGTGTCAAGTTCTTATTTCACTGATCTTTATAATAGTGTAGCATATTTTGACAGGGGCATTACGGGTGATGAAATGTCTTATTCAGTTCCATCCGGGAACACAACACCAGAACTCAACAAAGAATTTACGCCGACCGAAAAAGCATGATTGATTCGTTCTTGTTACTTTTTTTTTATAGATTATTATGTATTTTTCTAAAACCATGATTTATATAAATTCTTTATTTTTTAAAATATGGTCGTTCAAATATATGTTGGTTTAGAAAAGGAGCTTTACGTTTCTCACAACAATATATCAATTCACGACCATAACATATGTAGGATTTAAAGAAATCTGCTTACATTATATATATATATATATATATATATATATATATATATATATATATATATATATATATATCGTTCACCAAGTAATCCTAACGGACACGCTTTTCAACCTGATCTCTTCCTTAACGCTATCCCAGACACATGTCGTAGTCTGTCGGCTTGGAAATTTCCATGGTACCTATAGATATCACTTTCCGCTCTCCTATCAGACAGAAACCTCTTACCAACAGAATACATTTCTCTTATTAAATTGCTGATTGGAATTCGTTTCGTGACTTCCTTCACGATGTCCTGTGGAATGAAGTTTTTAATACTTTTGTTAAAAAATGTACCATTCATTTATCCTCCTATTTAAAATCGGTATAGAAGCTTTCATTCCAGCATGGAAATACCAAGAGAAACGACGATCATTTGATTCTCCCCTGCATGTTCAGACGCTATAGCCGACAGGAATCATTTATCCCGGTTGTACCATAGTGGCAGTTCTGATTGTAACAGATATCTCTTTGTCTCTGGTTATCATGAGTGCAAACATGTCCTCAAAGAAACGAAGTTACTGTTTGCTGATAAAATGAAACAATTTATAGCCACTCACAAGTTTGGTTCTACAGATTACTGGTTGCTCTGCAAGAGTGTGCTGGACAACAGCAAATTTTGTCTCCACTCTATTAAATCAATTTAAAATTCTGAAATCTACTCTAGATAAAGTAGAGTTCTTTACTCAGAAGTACTCGTCCAAGACCACACTTGAATCATCTAGAGTAGACCTATCTGATTTCACCGTAGATCCCGTAGATAAGCGCATAAACCTGTCAAAGATTCCAGAAACATTATAAATCTAAACTCTCAGAAGGTAAGCCGATGTGACAGGATCCCTGCCTTCGTTCTAAATAAATGTCGTCCTGAGCTGGCTCCTGCTCACTCCAAACACATTTGCATCGCTTTAACCTTACTTTCGGGCTTGTTGGAAGTTC
>OZ038486.1:61911317-61916317 GCA_964036315.1 Acanthosepion esculentum | reverse complement strand
CTTAATAGTGTTTTATTTCTTTTACTTATATTCTTTCAGATCCAGTAACCGTCCGTTTCTCTGTGGCTATGTTGCCTCAGGTGAGGTGAATTGATTAGAAAAATATTCTGTTCAGAAAATGGGCTAATAGATTTTTTGTTTTGTTAATTAATCGGGAACCTGTTATGCCGTGTACATTAATTTATGTTGTCTTCCTTTCGCCAGTTTGGCTTCATTCACAATGAAAATAGAAGTTCTAAAGAAATAAGACGTTTGTGTTTCCTTTTGAGAAAATATCTTCGGATAATGACAATGAATATTTCTACAAAAAGTAAAAGCAAAAAAACATTTATCATTCCTGTTCACTTAGCATAAATTCAAAATAGCAGATGTTATAAATGTCTCTGACGAAAACACCATTTGTATTAGGAAATATTTAAATTTTTGTTCTAGTCGGAAGTGAACGATTAACCAACAAATGACGTCATCGCTCACTAGCCACAATCAGGCGGTTAAATCTTCATATAACACATCAAATCAGTTCCAATATTTCGGAATTAGTGTTGTGTTTAATATTTTTATTTCGCAGTGCTGTTTTAATTGTATATATTCTTATGAGGTGAAATTGTTGTACTTATGTTCGAAACGTTGATCATGCTAAATTAGGTGCTCTATCTTGGAACCTGTAATACTTATCATAATTACAGTTTAAACCACAGTTGGTCTACTTTGAACAGACCTAGTTGTTGCTTCTGCAACAAACATTACCTAGCCGACATAGCAGATGAGGCAAATACAATATTTTTTCGAGAAAGTTTAATACAAAAACTATTTATATAGTCATCTAAAGAATATAATTCCATTATTATTATTATTGTTATTATTATTATTATTATTATTATTATTATTATTATTATTATTATTATTATTATTGTTGTTGTTGCTGTTGTCTTACAGAATAGCACTCCTAAAAGTTGTGACAGGATTTCCCATGTTGACTTCCAAGTGGAATTGGTTGACTCATTTTTTTATTTTTTGTTTTTTTACCGTTTACAAGGCCCGAGGTCCACTCGAGGTAGAGGATTACGTTATGAAGCCATTTGTGTGTATAGGTGAGGGTGATAACGATTAATTCTAGCCTTGAATGGGTTAAGATTGTAGTGCCCGGGAAAACATTCTGTTGGGAGTCGATTCCACAGGGTAGTTGTTTGCGGGAAGAAGCGGCTGAAGTAAACATACTTATCACCGATTGAATATGGAGGGAATGAAGGGTGTTTGCTACTATGTAAGTGTCGTGTTCTTGCCATGACGGTTTGCCTTGTCAGTACCTGGAAATGTAGTTAGTCCGAGCATTTCCCATGGAAGTAGCGGTTGAGCAGTGTAAGAGGCTTGCCACATCCCACCTGTTGGAGAGGGGTTGAAGGGCGGACAATAAATCGTCACCCACAGGGGCTCGAAGACACTTTTGAACTCAGCTGAGTTTGGAGAGTGAGGTCCTGGCAGCTCCTACCTAGATATGACAACATTACTCCATATTTTAACAGATCTGACGCTTGTAAAAGTAGAGGATAGCAGGAGAGTTAGGTACTTCAATCTAAAAGCAAATATCTCAAGAACCAGTCATACTGATTCCCTACCATTCTCAACCATGTAAATATTCACGGTGTGTCACCAACTAGAGGTCATAGCGAAATAATTAAGGTCATGAAACTGACAAAGAAATCTGTGTGACTGAACGGGATTATTCATTCACTAGACAAGAGAGTTATATACTAACACCTCTAATCAGTTAATGTCACAAGCCATCGAATTCGTTTTATCTTCTTTACTTGATTTGTCCCTTACCGTCTCTCATACCACTTGCCGATCAAATCAGATAACTGTGTAGTGTCTGTTGAAATTTCTTTTGACACTTCTATTGGACAGGAATCTTTATTTCATAAGACTTCTTTCCGTTACCAACATACTGACTGGGAATCATTTCGGAATTCTCTTCGAGACATCCCTTGGATTGATATTCTTAAACTTCCTATTGAGAGTTGTAGCACAGGGGTTTCTTCTTTGTTTAAAGCCGGAATCGTCGCTTTTGTACCTTGTGGGAAATACCAGGTGAAACCCTAATCTTCTCCATGTTCCACAGCGGCCTGCTCAACCGGTAGAGCTGAATGGAATCACTTTCTACGGCTATGTCAGGTTGACAATTCCAATCACAACAAACACCAATTTTTGACTATACGTAATATTTGTAAATGTGTACTCTAAATGTGTCTATTTTCTGAAAGAATGAGACGCTGTATACTCTCTAACATATTTGGCTCTCATGAATATTAGCGGTTCGGTAATAGTATATTAAAAACGAGTAAATCTTCTATACCTCCCCTCTTCACTCAGTTTGATGTGTTAACATCTGTTGATAAAGCAGAATGTTTGTCTCGTAAATTATCTTTGCCCCTGTGTCAGTTTCTTTGCTTGACGTTCCACTTAAAACAGTCTCTATTGAGTGATACAATAACACCCCTTCTGCCACCATTTCTAAACTGGATCCCTTCAATGCATCTGGACCTGATGATATCCCTGAAATAGTTCTTAAGAAATGTACTCGTTCCTGTTCTCTCTAAACTCTACAATAAATACCTTGCTCCTTCATGCTTTCATGCTTGTCGGAAATCCTTTCTGTAGTTCCAGTCTTTAAGTCCTCAGGCGAACCATTTTATCCTTCTAACTAGTCACACGTTAGCAATGTGCCGATTTTTGGCAAAATATAAGCGGCCCTATTCATCTCACCTCGCCGGGTCTTCTTCTCTAGGCCAATTGTTGATGTATTAATGATTATTGCTGAAACATTTTATCCAGGTTTAGATAAGAATTTGGAAGCTCGTGTTGTTGCTTTGGACGCATCGGGCGTCTTTGACAGAGTTTAACATACTGGTCTTCTTCACAAGTTGAAAGATTTGAACTGATTCATTATTTATTATCAAATCGCGTAATGAAAGTTGTATTGAACGGTCATTCTTCTAGATCTTATTTCATTAATTAATGGATGTTTCAACCAGGGCTCTATACTTCGATCTACATTGTTTCAAATTTTCATCAATGACCTTCCTTGTGGCTTAATACAGTACCCGATCGGTTAGATTACGTCATATTCAAAGCTGATATTGAAAGTGACCTAAAATCCGCTGTTAACTTGCTCAAAGAATGGTTTGTCAATTTTCACGCCTCCAAAACAAAACTGCTTTCTGTTAAACACCTAAGATTTAAACATGTTAACATCTAAACATGTCAAACATCTGAACAAGTTAAACATGGTAAACTAAACATGTTAAATCTAAGCATGTTCTAAACATGATCTAAACATGCTAAATGATCCAAACATGTTCTAAACATGTGAACGTTCTATCTAAAGTAAACATGTGAACATATTCTAGGTAAACATGTTCTAAGCATGTAAACATGTTCTATCCAAACTAAACATGTTCTTAGCATGTAATCATCTTCTATCTAAATTAAATAATTTGAATCTAAACATGTACAATGATCTAAACATGTTCTAAACATGTGTTCTATCTAAACTAAACATCTTCTAAACATGTAAACATATTGTATCTAAACTAAAAATATTATGTCTAAACATGTTCTAAAAATGATCTAAACATTTTAAATGTTCTAATCTAAAAATGAAATAAAAGATCTAAACTAAAGATTTTACATGATCTAAACATGTTAAACGTCTAACATCATCTAAAAGACACTTTTCTGCTTTCCATCATCATAGTTGATGCTAACCTTCAGGAGAGTGAGACGTTGTGCCTTCTCAAGCAAATAAAGTGGAAAGATTATATTAAATCAATTTCTAGGTCTACTGCTAAGAATATTGGTTCACGGCGCCGTGCTAGAATTTATTCTCTCCAGAATCTATCGTATATATTTTAAATGACTATCATGATGATGTTTCGAACGTTGATGCCCCATATGGTTTGGTGCGCCTGTTATAAATTTAGTGACTCTTGAAAAAAGCCGAGCAAGAATCTGTAAACTTATTGGTCCTGGCCAGTGATGCCGGTTTCAGTCACTTTCCCACCGCCGTAATGTCACGTTCTTGTATCTTTTTCATAAATACTTTCATGGCAATTCTTCTGATGGACTTTGCTCTATGTTAGCTAGACTTTATGGATTTATGCACAGAACTAGATTTGCAACAAATTCTCATACTTTTACAGGTGTAGTGGCGAGATGTAATCATAACTTCCTTGCTAACTCTTTCTTTTCTCGCACTTTTTGCTTGTGGACTTTCTAGCCAAATTTCATCTTCAGAAATATGAATAAGATGTCAATCATCAGTAACTCCCCAAAATGTTTATGTTTTATTTATTTCTTCAGGATCATTAATCCCATGTTAGCTTTATTTCCTTGTTTGTGAAGAAATGATAAAAAAGTTGTAGCATCAGAACATTTATTATTATTATTATTTCTATTTCCTTTGATATCTGGCGTTTACACATTTCTTACCGGGTCCCGCCCAGGGACCTAAGGTTAGAAATGGCATCATGGCACTTTCCACTGCGAAAAAAAAATAATTACATAGATAAAGCCCTTCGTAAATGTGGGCTGTACTTGTCAGGACAAATTTTTGTATCTCTTTCAGTCATGGGCTTCCAGGGATCTCTTCAATTAGTCTACTGGAATCTTTTCCAACAAGTCCAAGGGCTCCAACTACAACAGGGATTGTTGATGTTCCCATGTGCCACATTTTTGAGATTTCTATTTCAAGGTCCTTGTATTTTGACAGCTTTTCGAATATCTTCAAAGATACATTGCAGTCTGCAGGGACTGCTATACCAATAAGGAGGCACTTATTTTGTTTGTGGTCTTTAATAACAATGTCTGGGCGTTGGCTTTGATTGTTCTGTCAGTGTGTATTGTGTAGTCCCATAGAATTTTAACAGGTCCTATCTCCGTAACCGGGTATGGGTGGTGTTCGTACCAGTTTCTTTCAGTTTCCTTTCTGTAGGAGTTGCAAG
>OZ038486.1:61901317-61906317 GCA_964036315.1 Acanthosepion esculentum | reverse complement strand
TGTTCTATCCGTACTAGTCAGGTGAATGGTACCGGTAAGGATGACATTATCGATTTCCTTCCGGATGAAATTTACAAAAACTTTCTCTTAAAAAAAATTCAGGAAAACTGTTTTTTTTCAATTACAGTAACTGTTGTCGCTTTTTCCAGTAAGGATGAGCATTTTATTTCTTCACCTTTTGTTTAACGTAGTGCGGAACGTCAGATTCTTGATTATGTCATCATTCTGTCTTCGTATTGTATGTATTATCGAGCCAGCTCACTACCTAGATTGGGGTCCGCTTGGGAATACCAGATGCTGTAAGCTGGCGGGTGCGGAACGTGTAATGGATAATTACTCAAAATTGTTAATCAGAGATCCTAGTTGCAATTCACTTTTGGTTCGTTATATTCAATTACTCGCAAATACCTTTGGGAAATATATGAATCCACATATTCTTCCCCCGGATATGGGTTAATTAGTAAGACTTGTATCCCTAAATGATTATTATCTCAAAACAATATTCTTACAATCTAAAATATTTTCTGTTTTAAAATTGCCGGCAAAAGGTTGATAAACCATAGAAAACGAATCAACCATATACTTGTATTCTCCATTCTTGTTATTGCTTTTGCTGTTGCTGTTAAAAATCTCAAGCGATCTGGTTTATATTTTCTAGTACTGTTCTTTGTTTACGATTCTTTAGAACCGGTTCGAGGAATTATGGTCCTCGCGGAGACATACACGCTTCACGCGCTCGAAACACCTTTTAACCGTCGACCTGAGAAAGTGGTTGTATAAAGCCTATATATTATTTTTTTTTTTACTGAGTTTTATCCTTATAAAAACTGACGAAACTGTTTAAGAACGTGGCTTGAGTTTTTTATGTTAATGTATTGGTTTCGTAGAATTTATGAGACACTGTGGAGTAATGGATAGCGGCTCGGATTGTGGAATTGGAGAGCCTAGTTATAATTCCAGTCGAATACATTACATTCACTTACGTGCTAATACTCTTGGGAAAGGTATGGATAATCTATGGACAAATAAAATAGCAGGACAAACCGGGTTCTATAGATTTGGATGGCAACTGGTCTACCGTAGAAAGAAATGGCAACCTACTGTGGGAAAGAAATCTGCCTCGTCAATCATGTATCTTTCGATACATGATCGCCTAAGCGTGTATCAGGCATGGCATAAAACTTACTAAGCCTTCATAAGAAGATATGTCATTGCAATATTGGATTCTATGCAATGTTACAGAGAAAATCAATAGAATGCTTATTTTTGCGGTCATTACATTCTGCGACCATATATAATATTCAAAAATAGTAAATCTAGATTATTTGTGAAAGTTTTTTTCGTATATTTTTAAAACTAAGTCTGTACCTCCAATATATCTGCGACATGTAGTCTGTTACTTCTATTCTATATCTAGAGGTTCTCGGCCTTGTGCCACATCTTGCTGCATGGGACAGAGGGGAAACTAATTGTATCTAGAGGTTCTTGACAAAATGCAAAAGGCTTACAGCCACATCACGTCGAGACAACGGCTCCCGTAAATCAATGAAGTTAAGCAATGCCGGGCCTAGTCAGTACTTTGATCGGTGAACGTTTGGAAATACCATGTGCTGTTATCTTGGATATGCTGATCGTGTAATGGATTGTGGCTCGGGATTATTAATCGGAGATCCGTGTTCGGATTCCAGTTGGGTCCGTTATTTTTAAGTATGGGCAAATATCCTTGTCCACCTTATCTCCCGCATCTATGGATTAATTAAAAAGACCTATATAAAATAAAATATTATTATCTCCAAAGAAATAATCTTATAATCTACAAATATTTTCTGGTTTGAAATGACCCCTGAGGAATTGATGAGCGGTAGAAAACGATTCAATCAATGAATCAATGAACAAAATCCAAAGAATATGCAAAGTCATCGATTCTGAATTTGCATCTCGGCTTCAATCACTTTGGATTCCGACCTTCGTAATTTAGTTTTTCTCTAACTTTTCTAATATTTTCATGGTAATTGTTTTCATGGATTTTCCACTTTGGTACTTAGACTTAAAGATTTTAAACTAGATTGGCAGATAGGTTTCATAAATTCAATGTTTACGTTGCTAGGTGGAAGTGCAATTTTTTTCTTTTTTTTTTTAGCTAAAATGTTATTATCCCACAATCAGATTTCTTGCATTTCTGTCAACTATGATCTTCAAAAATAAATTTAAATGCTACGTCAGTCGCCATCGTGTGTCTCCTTGATTTCTAGTTTTTATTGTCATTTTTATTTCCTTAATTCAAATTACCCCCTTATGTGTTAGTCGATCTTATCTTACAAAAACAACCATTCACAATGCTGTGCAGGTTTTTCCAGATGTTTTGATAGATCAATAGTCAATATTATGCCGGTATTCATGTCTTTCAGCTGGGAATACTAATATCGAAATGACTAATACTGACAACTAAGCATTCTAGAAGTTTTGTATTTCGAAATGATAGATGATAATTTTTAAAATTATTTTACACCAAAAAGGCAATAAAGCTACTTCGACGCAAGGATTACTGAGTGTAGAGAATATGAAAAAAAATTAAGGTGACAGAACACCAAAAACAAAACAGGAATTGAGGAAACCGAATATAACGTGGGACATTGCATTCAAATTTTTAAACATGGAAGTTGACTGGGAAGCAAAAAGCCAGAAAATTATTCCACGAGCGAGAAATGCGACAGAAGAAAATATTAACATATAACTTACCGTTACATCTAGCCAGTTCAACTGTAAAATAATGGAAACTTGCCGCCAATTTACTCTTATTCTTGTATATGCCATGTGCTTTAAGGACGGAGGCGATCACGGTCCTCTACCTCTTCCCGTCCTTTGCAGTTCTTAATAAGTTCTGACTTTTTCTTATTTCTCCCAGATGCGTTCTGCTATCTACTTTCTCAGGACCATTATGTCACGCGTTGATTTCCCCTGGTCTCTTTTTCTCTCTATACGTCATGTGAGTATCAGATATTCCAAGCCCTTCTTTCTCATTATGTGTCGCAGAAGCTTCAGGTAACTCTTTCTTGATGTAAAGTATAAATTTCCTCGTTGTTTCTATTGTCTCCAAAACCTCGTCATTGCTCACATGTTCGATCCATGGTATCTTTAGCATCGTTCTGTAGAACCACACTTCTTTTGCTTCGAGTCTCTTCTTAAGGTTTGAGGAGATTTTCCAGCTTTCACACCCATACAGGATGACAGATATCACGTAACATTTCAGTATTCTTTTCTTTGTTTACAACGAAAACCAATTTAATACTACACTTATATTCATAAAGTTTAGAGGAAATAGAGAGGAAAGTGATATTTATTTCTGCTATGTACAAAAAATTGGCACAATGCCAAAAAGTGGAATGGGGAAAAGGACGGTCTTTATCTGTCTTAACATTAAATTTAGCTGGCCACAAACAATGACTCAAAAATACAACAATATGACTAACACCAAAACAACGTAGTCTTACCTTTTTTTTACTGCATCAACCATAATACTGCAATGTCTGTATGAAAGTTCTAACTAGTCCCCATATGTACAAATCATTGTCTATGGGGGGAATAAAATAACAATTTCAAAATCTAAACCCTAATGAATATTTACAAAAAGGAATAAAAACTATATACAAGAAACTAAACATTATTTTGTTTAGTTTCTTGTATATGTTTTTTGTAATAAAATAATCCCACAATTCTTAACTGTGGCAGAAACATCGATTCACTAGACGAAATCATTGAGGAATATTCATCAGAACAATTACAATGAAATTATTTATAGAAATGGTACAGGAAAATCAAATTATTTCGATGGAAGAATGTGACTGCAGCCGAGAGGAAAGGTCAGCATTAATAACAATGCAGATTCTTCTTTGGATTTTATCAAGAATCACGAAATGCATATCAGAAGCACCACACAGTATGTGGAAGCATAAAGTATAGGTACCACTACAGTTACCATGAAATTATTTATAGAAAAAGAAGAGGGAAGCTATGTTAGGGCGAAGGGGGAAGTGATGGAGCCGAGATGCCAGGGATAACATAGATTCTTCTTTGAATTTTATCTAGATATATAGCAGGGGCACCTGAATAGCTATGGCAGCATTTATCAAAGTAAGGACGATAGGTTTCTTATAAATATGTAAGATAATTTCTGGCAAGAACAATTGTCTAGCAAGACAAAGTGAACCAGATTTCTGAGCACATGACTTAGCAATTGTTTAAATATAAACGTTCCAGTTCATGTCAATGAATATATGATTATTTATACTAGATAGATTAAACTTTCTTGTCTCGAGAGGAACAATATATATATATATATATATATATATATATATATATATATATATATATATATATATATATACGTGTCGGGCTGTCGATGCTTCAACTGATTTACTTAAAAACAAATTAACAAAGTGAAATCAATGTAACGTTTTCTAAATTTTATTTTACTGAAACTTTCTTAAGGACAATGATAAGAAACGGTACTTTTATTTACATGTATTCACCTTATTATTCCTATATATTTTCTATTTACGGATGTAATTTTAAATGCTCATATATTTGTTAACCTGTTTTTTTGTTAAGTATATTTTTCTAAATGTTGATTGGACATTCTTTTGCCTTTAGAACCGTATCTGTATTTGTTAACATTGACTTAATACATTTCTGGAAGCCTTCTTTCGAGATTTATACCTATGTTGCTATTATGGCGTCCCGCAATTCTTTTACATTGTTTGGTTGCACATAAGGGATCGGATTTCCCTTTACCTCATCTCCCCAAGGTGCCCTCCAGGGATTGAGATCCAGTGAGTGCGGAGGCCCATCTAATGCAGAAAACTATTTGCTGGCGTCAATGAAAAACTTGTCGATATTTTCATTTGAGAGTCGCTTAGACTTCCTGTGGATGGGTAAACCGTAGTTTTATACTGAGGCATAAGTTAAGCCACAATAACTATGGTGACTCCAGCATTTAAACG
>OZ038486.1:61868817-61896317 GCA_964036315.1 Acanthosepion esculentum | reverse complement strand
GTAATAGTTGGAAAAGCATGGAACGAGTAGATTCCCCATACTAACACCATTAGTTTGGGTGTAAATGTTGCCATTATTGTCATAGAATGTAACTTTGGTTGTGCATGCGTGTATTAATCTTTTAGTATACACACACACAAATACACACACACACACACACACATATATGTATATGTATATATATATATATATATATATATATATATATATATATATATATATACATATATATGTATACATTCACATATATATATACATATATATAGACATATATATATATACATACATATATATATGCATACAAATATATACATATATATATACACACTCATATATATATACATGTATATAAATGTATATATACATATATATATCTGTATATATACATATATATACATTTATGTGTATATATACATATATATGTACATATATATATGTACATATATATATATATATATACATACATATATATATATATGCATACATATATATACATATATACACACGCATACACACACACACACACACACACACACACACACACACATATATATATATATATATATAGCGTGACTCTTCGGCAAAAGTGAATTGAGTCCTGTCGGTCACTGAGTGTTTAAATAAAAATAAAATAAATACGCTAAAATTCACCGCCGACGGCTTCGTGGCAGAATTTCCGACTGACGCAAATTCAGACGGGTTTCGAACCTAGCTAAAAGGCAACTGGACATCTAGCCACACAGAAATATATATATATATATATATATATATATATATATATATATATATATATATATATATATATCTTAGGCATCCATTTATCTCTCGAGATAATGGTAGCGCCCTCTTTGCCCAAACATTGTTGTTTTGCAAGTTCGTTCAGATTTTATTAACAGACGAAACTTTGCACGTGGCTCTCTTCTGAAGGTGTGAAAATGAAGATGGAATGCGCAATAAAGGTCGAACATTTCCCTCTGTGTTTACTTCCGTATTTTCTTATCTACAGCAGTTACTACTACATTGTTCCGACCTTTGTGCCACCTATTTGAACCGCATGGCGCCAACCGCGGCGATCTAGTGCTAGATGTCGCCAGAGCCGTTGTCTGTATGTTTCATGTCTCTCTTGCAAACATCCTTGAAACATAGTGTAGACCGGACTTCCGGTCACTGTTCCGTGGTCAGCTCATCCTACAAGATGTATTTTGCTATACGGTCGTCATTCATACGATGTACGTGGCCCAGCGATCGACGTTTATAAAGTAGAAGATTATGTTCTTAGAGTTTGCTCGACAGAACAAAAACGTAGTTAATTTTTCTCTCCATAAGATCCCTAGGTTACTTCGTAAGCAACGATGGAAGCTTTCCAGGCGTTTTCCCTGCCTGGCTTACGTTGTCCAAGTTTCGCTGCCGTAAAGGAAAGTATAAAGGATACATGTTTGGAATACTTTTTGTTTCGTGCGCTTCGTCAGCTGACTGCTGTCCCATACTCACTTGGTCAATTTGGCCATAACTGCTGTCGCTGCTTTGGGGCTATGAATTTATATATATATATATATATATATATATATATATATATATATATATATATATATATATATAGTGATAATAACAAGACGGAGAATTTAATTATCCATTTCGATTATATTTTATTTCCTGAACACCGAGGTATCCAACTCTCAGACCGAAATATCCTCCGTAAATGAAGAATATACACCGGACCGATACATTAGCTTGGTAGTGGTGAGGGAAGGTGAAAGAGAAAGGATATGTAAAGAGAGGGTTAAGGGATCAGTGGTTAGTAGTAGTCGGTTCACCCAGCTGTAAATTTACTCTATACTTTTGAGATTTTTATATTGGGTTGTATTTTAGATTGCCGATACGGTTCGGTGTTTTTAGACAGAACAAAGCAAATTCAAATTAATTTAATGAAAGAGATCTTAATACAAATAACGGTCGGTATTAATATGGTAATACTTCAGCATTTGTTTCTTAAGGCCGCAGTATTATTGTCAGTGGAGATATTAAGTTGAAGGGAACGCAAGAGGATGATATAGAAAGAGTGTAAGACACTGTGAATGGTGGGATATTCGGGTGTTTGGGGGAAGAAGAGGGTGAGAAGGAAAAGGCGGGGTAGTTGTAGCTTTAGCAGACTGATCGGCCTAGACTTTTCTTAATACTTAGAACAATATAAATTAGTTTATGCAAAGAGGTGAATGGTGGATGGTTACATGAAATAGTCCCTAGTACAAATAATAATCAGAAATCACAATAATATTGTCAGATACAATTGGAGGAATTTTAAATAGGTGAATAAAACAAATAAATTTAGAAAATTAAGAGTGAGAATAAAAAATACAAAAAAATAAAGGTATAAGAGTAAAAGTTATAGAGTATGGATATAAGATATGTTAGTTTAGAATCATGGGTAAAGTATACATCGGCAAGACCATTAATTTTTATTTTTATTTTAACAGTGAGAGTCACATTTATTTCCCAAGTACTTTCCATCTCTTACTTACCAAATGCTCTTCTCTTAAGAGATGGACAGTACTTGGAAAATAATAATGATTCTCACAGTTACAGTGCATTTCTTGCCTCATTTAATTGTAATATACGAAAAAAATAGTCGTGAATATTAAAGGATTATGATCATTATCAGCGGACATATTGTTTTAATTAATTCAGTCACACACGCGCGCACACACGCACACACGCACACACACACACACACACACACACACACACACACATATATATATATATATATACATATATATATATATATATATATATATATATATATATATATATGTATATATATATAAAGCTTTAAAGCTTTAAAGGTGGGGTTTTACTGAAATAGAATTTATTCTAACCAATAAGTATTAAATTATATGATAAAATTTGAGATTAAAATTAAATGTAAAAAATTACCAATTTTAAAATCTAAATTTAATCTCTATTAAGTTTAAAATTATAAAACTACTGATTAGAAAAGAAAAAATGCATATCAATTTATTTTATTTTTTCATTGAAATTACGTTAGAACAGACGCTAATTTCAGCTGGTCTTCCCGACAAAAATGTATACATTTTAATTCCAAGTGTATGAATACGGTGTTCACCTCTCGCGTAAAACAATATACACACTCAGATTATAATACATAAGCACCCAGACATATTTAGATATATACACACACAAATAGGTGAGGAGGCAGGAGACATCTCCACGGCCCTTAATATATATATCTAAAAAAAAAACAAATATAACAGAACATATACATACATAAAAATTAAATGTGCACGCATTTTCTATACACATAGACATCGATAAATACACATCCACATACTTACATACACAATTAAATATGTATGCATTTTCTATACACACAGACACCGATAAATATATGTACACACATCCGCAAACATTGACCTAAACATTCTGATACAACAAGCAAGAATATTCAAGACTGAAAGTGTTATTAAACGAATGCTAACCACTTATTAAAATATAACATACACGGGCAAATATGCAGAGATAAAAATGGTCAAATAGACCAGAGAAACAAAGAATATGGAAAGGAAGGACATTAAAACAGATATATATGTTTAAAAACATCATTATCTAATATATGAAAAACGAAAATTCCAAACACACAAACATATATGTATATATAAATATATACATATTTTTAACATATAATTCGATATAAGCCTTATACATTTGATGATAGAAAATAAGAACTACCTACAGATATAAGTGTACAGTCACACATATTTTCATATATACACATACAGACATACTCACAAATATAGGTCCACAAATACCCACATATATATATAGGCATACACATATGTATATATACATAAACAGAAGTAAATATAAACACATCAACCCACACAGCGAGGTAAAAATATAAACAAACCAAATATAATATATATACATACATGCACATATATACAAAAACACATATACATACATATACACATACACACATACATACATATACATACATAAACATATGCATGTATACACATACGTATATAAACTAAACACACGAATATACATATATACTAACACATATACAAACACACGTATATACTTTCAAACAACAAAACAAAAAAACACACAAACGTAAATTCAATATACACCTATATAAATATATATAAGCACATACACATCCATACACATATATATATACCCATACACACACACATATATATATATATACACACACACGTATACATATACACACATACATACACACATAAAAATAGGAATATATATACAGAAACCTACAAATATTCTAACAATATTATCTTATTGACGATAAAATATAGTAAAAGTTCATAATAATTTTTAAAAAGTAACCACAGATAGTTGTTGATTAATTCTATAAGCAATAAAAAATGCTTATCCAACAAAAGTAGATTTTAATTATTATCGATGATACATTCCAAGCCAGCAAGGTATACATACAAATACATATACTAGGACAAACGAACATACATCCACATATACAAATATATAATCATGTATAAATACCCGTATCGACACATCCACATATACACATATATAAGTACACTCCCATCCTCGCGTATACATATAAATAAAAGCATACATATATATACATATATATATACACATATACACACATATACACATATAAACACAAGTACATATACACATACATATATACACATATATATATACACATATACACACACTCATATATATATATATATATATATATATATATATATATATATATATATATATATATATATATATATATGTACACCCACACACAAATATACATACATATACATATATACACACATAGGCTTACACACGCAGGAGTAGACACAAACCAAAGTTTGCATACCTTCACATACACACAAACAAGTTCACAAGAGATAGGTTTCAACATAAATACATACACTCATACATACACACACACACGCACTCACACACACATATATATGTATATACATACATATACATACCTATAATAACAAGTACAGATATATACGTACATATACAACAAAATACACAAAAATTCAACCATATACATAAACATACATACCTATACATACATAAACATATATCCATATACATACACACACCTATATACATGTATCCTAACATACATATATAAACATATTCATACATACAGAAATATACGGAAATATATACATAGATACACAATACAACTTGATATATATATATATATATATATATATATATATATATATATATATATATATATATATATATGTATATATGTATATATATATATATATATATATATATATATATATATATATATACATATACATATACATACATATACACCAATATTTTAAACCTCTTCTCCTCTTCTCCACCCTTTTACCTTCTTACTTAATATATATATATATATATTTATATATATATATATATATATATATATATATATATATATATATATATATAATCCAGCAGTACAAACACAAATTCATACGCACAAATCCATAGACACGTATACAGACATGGATAACACTGTGTAGGTACACAATACACATTCTTATCGACAGGATGGCCATCAGGTTATAAAAGTAATAATCCATTAAACTTACAGTGACATATCATTATCATTGAAAGTATACGACCCCTAATGAGGAGAAAGTGCAATAAAAGACCAGGTTTCAAGAAGATTGTACGTGACAGGGAAGCATAAAACCGGATAGGAATTATACAGGTGATAACTGTGACATTGGAAACATTTAAAATAGAACGTAACGGATACATCTAGTTGTTTCAACAATAAAACGATCACACCTAGTTGACAAAATCCATACGTCCGATATCAATGTATGACAGCTCTTTAAAAGGTTCGCTATGAAAATGTCTGGAAAAAGGACAAAGGGAAGTAACATCGTGGCGTTGGAAAAATCACTGAAATCGGGAAAAAAATTGTCTCTTAAAAATATGAATATATAGCAAGTTCGATCTTTTTATTTCGGTTTATATATTGAAGGCCTTAGGCGAGTTGTTCTTTTGTAGGCGATATCGATCTGGGATGGTTGGCATAACTGGCGTGTCAGTATAAAATATAACATTTATTGTAATAAGGAACGTATGTATAGTCATTTACCAGTGTACTCACACGCAACCAGATGTGACACAATGTCGTAGCTTGGGTTTATCGACAGGATCGTGGAAATATTCACAACCCCCCTCGGCATTCCCCCTTTTTTAGGATTCCTTAGGCGCCGAGTATTAAACTTCGCCCCATCCCGAGGGAGAGGCAAAGCCTAGGGAGAATGACCCCTGGAGTTTAGTCTTCAAAGAATATGAGGAAATTTCATATAATATTACATATTATTTCGCTATATATCTTGAAGGCAGTAGGCAATTTGTTCTTTTGTAGGACAAACCTATCTTGGTTTGGTTGTCATGAATTTCACTCTTTTATATAACAGGGCTGTCAACAGAAAAAAATTACGTTCATTGTAATAATAAAAATAAAAATCGTTGTAACTTAGAAATGGTTAAAGATATCTTACTGGAATTCTCCGAGATTTTTATAACAATATTGGACTCTACTTTGAACAATAGGAATTTATTCAGCTCTAAGGTGAAATCCTAATGTATCTTGCTGTTGAGACCTCCTGATCCAGATTGTCTCTCTAATGTTCCCTTTTCTTAAAACTTATTCACCGTTGTCTTGACGGTCCTTAATTGGACTTTGAAAATGGAAGCCAGAGTATGAATGTTGGTACCATTAGTGAAAGTATGAATGATCTTTTTCCTCTGACCTATGTCCCGTTGGAAAGGCATAGTCATGCCTACACATAACGATTTTAACTTGTTCTCTTTCTAGCTGAATAACTTAAAGAGTTTGTTGTAATGCTTACGACAAATAGTGTCAAGATACCTAAAAGTTTATCTGAAAACCTGGAAAAAACTCAATTGTTTGAGTGTTTGTTTTTTTTGTTTTTAGATATTAAATATTTTGTAGGATAGACAATTATCCTATTCTGTTCTACGATTTGGATAATTTTGCTGTTACACCAGTTATATATTCATAAACCTTGTCACCATTTTTTCTAATTTTAAGGTTTTTTATATTATATTATATATTATATTTAAATCTGAATTTTTCCTGGCGATGGGTATTAATTTAATATAAATTTAATTTAATTTATGTTAATTTGGATGTTTTTACCCTAGATATATATTCCTCCCATATTATAATACTTTTGTTTATATTTCCCTTAATATTCTATTCAGATATATTGGTTAATTTATTATTCTTTAATTCTGAATTATCGCTCTTTCATGTTATGGAGTTTATCCCTTTTTATATTATATAATAATTTATTTGCTTCATTAAATTCTGAAAGTTCCTTTGGTTATCTACTGTCTTATTATTGAACTCGGTATATTTAATAGGTCAGGTCTTTTGCTCTTTGCCTTCTTTTTCTCTAACTTTCAAGTCATCTTTTTTGTCCTTTCCTTCCTCCTTTCATACTTTTCCCCCTGAGAACCGCTCATATCAAGACTTACACCACTTCCTGTTGCAGCTGCCACCTCGTCTTCCTTTTTATTTTTCATATTCATTTTTCCATTGGTATTCGTTTTCTTTACCCCCGCCCGCTTGTCTGATTTTTTTTCAAAACTTTATCATCCATTGACTGTTTGAAAAATCCTGTAAAATTCTTGTGATTTTACAAGGTAAAAATGATCATTTACAGAAAGGTATCTTAATTCCGATTGTATGAAATATATTGCTCTGTTTATTAAGGAGCAATAAAAAACAAGAACAAAGAGCTCTATGTGTTTTAATATTTAATATGTGATATTTTATATTGTGTTAATAGGATTCACATGGATTATATATCAAGGGATTACTATATATATATATATATATATATATATATATATATATATGTGTGTGTGTGTGTGTGTGTGTGTGTGTGTGTGTGTGTGTGTGATTCACAGACAGTACTGTTTCGCTGTATCACAGCTCCTCAGTGCGACTAGACTTCCGAATGCCTCAAGCCAGGATTGAAACACAACTAATTTGGTGTCAGCCAGAGCTATCTTCACTCGGTAGAGTTACACAACTAAATCTAGCGTATTGTTTTTACAAATGTAAACAAATGCCAAGGACAGGCTGGGTTCTATAGCTTTGGATAGCAAATGATCTAGGAGAAGGACAACTCTGAATTCAAAACGAGCGCAGGGTTGTTTGGGGACCTTGTGTCACGTAGTGCACCTGTTCTCTATATCCGGCCCTTCAAAAAGTGTGGTTGGTTCTGCACAAAACCTTCACCACTATAATCTAATCTCATGTGCTGGTGTCGTGCCTTCGCTTCCTAGGAACTGATCTGCTTGACCCCCACACGTCGAATTCGCCGGGAGAATTGAATATATATATATATATATATATATATATATATATATATATATATATATATATATATATATATATATGTCAATGGTTTAGTAATTTTACGCAATATGACATTGATGTTTGTATCTGTTCCTTAGCATCAATCTCGACCCATTTTTGTAGCAAAGACTATATTTTTCACAGTTGAGTGTGCATTGTTTCTTTGATTGATACATAAAAGTTTCTGAGTAACCGTTAATAACAGAGAATTTCTAAGAAACAAAAATATTGGTGAATTATTCAGTGCATATCAACAAATACACAAATGTAAATATCTGGACAGTGATGCCAACCCATCTCTGATGGTAAAGGATTTGGGAAATGTTTTTTACCATGAATTATGCAATGTTTTAAATGAAAAAGAGGAAACAAATACGGTTCGTAACTAAGAAAAGTGCGCGTAACTGCTAAGTTTTATGTAATCTCTTATATTGCAGTAAAAATGCATAGAGGTTTAAAAAAGTGGCTTAAATGAGGAATTAAAAGAGGTTCTGTATTTGCAGCAAAGGAAATATTATTAAATGATTTTACATGAATGGAATCAGAAATATATTTGCCATTCTCACATACACGCACATAGCGACTTCCATGAAAAATGTCCAACCCAAATACATTCAATAGTTTTCGTTGATCAGTTGCAAGTATATTATGTTGATTAAAAAAAAGAAATGAGTATATACCTACGATGGCAAATTATTTCATTATATTTTGGATTTCATATGAAATATATTTTAGAATTGTTTTTTTTTCCTAAATCGCGATTTAAATCCATATTACAAAAAAGAGCATCATTTGCATGTGATTTTTCATACGTGTATGTATATGCCTATATCTGTGTTATGTGTGACTGACTTAGATTTTCTTTTGCCGTTAAATGTACACAAAGGCACATGTGTACACACAATTTGAATGCATTTAAATATATCATTGTAAAAATAGGTTTACTTTCATTCAGTATGGACTCGCCCTACTCTCAGCTGAGCAACAAAATCATAAACTAACAAATAAGAAGACACGTCCATTTTTTTTAAATCATAAAATCTATCAAAGTTTTTACTGAATTTTCGGAAATTATTCTGCTGTAAATATAATTATTTTATATTTAGTATCTTCGGTTTTGAAATTCAAACCGTTGTTGCTCATCGCAATATTTTCTTTTATTAAATAAAGACATGTTTGAAGAATAAAAATGTAAAGTTTAATGTCATTTTGGTGTATAAACATTCTTTCTAAAAACTTTTGTTATTATTCCTTTTCGCAAGTGTTAGATTATTGATACAAAAAGGACATAAATCTGTTATCCGATATCGGAAGAGTATTATAATATCAATCTAATTATTAATTCAATATTAATCTAATTTTATATCTTCCGTTCAATCAGTTTTGATGTATTCTGACAGGGCTACAAATTACGATGTTTCTACTATGTATTTTGACCTCGCGTGCTACCGTGTGTAAATAAAACGTTATTTTCATTCTGTTTTAAGTAACAGGTAAATATTACTTTTATAAAAGCCATTTAATTATGTCTTAAATTTACTAATAGACAACGAAACACACATCTAGAACAAATATTGAATTTTAAAGAGAATTTTAAATTAGTTTTCGTTTATTGTATACGATGGCGAGGCGATGAATAGATGAGTGACGAAAAAACGTACCGATGTTTTAAAAATGACTTTTATTTATGTACGGGAATAATTTTTTTCTTTTAATTCTGATTATCTTGTAGTACATTATATTTCGGATAGAACCGAATTTTATTTTCAAAGAAGGTATTGAAAATGCGACTTTTTTTTAAAAAAAAGGCCGTCCGGTACCTTTTCAAAGATTAAATAATTAAAATAATGCTTAATAAATTAAAATAAATTAATAGATCTTAGCATTAAAATAATTAAAGCTCTCAAATTTTGGCATTTACTTGATTGTTCCCACTTGTTTTTATAAATTTGAAAATTGAATATATTTTAATTAATGAATTCGCATCGAAAGCCATTACCGTATTAAACTTATATAAACCATAGCACAATGATAATACAGATGTATACCGGTCTTTTGAACAGGAATATAGGTGTGTCCCTTGCTTCTTGTTTAAAATAAGGTTTCTGTTTCCTTCTGAAATCTTTTCAAACTTTTTCACTCCAAGTAACACCTTATCGCCTTGCTTGGGGTGTATTGATTAGAGAATAAATAAATATACATATTTGTCAATATTTTGTAAAATTGTTTGTAGGATTCCCGTTGAATTAAAATATACTTACGTGTACACAAACCTACATCCACTCACAATGTGAATGGAAATCTATTAAATAACTGTGTGACAATGGTTAAATTCCTGGTTAAAATATATTCGAACTTGTTATTTACAACACGTTCCTTATTTAAATTTGAATATATTTTCTGACCAATGTAATACTTTAATAAAGAATAATTTAGATTTCAGCAGAGACTGTACTCACAGAAACGACAGATACGAAAATCGTTTTAATTGATCGCACAAAGTTAAAAAAAATATTTATCATCAATTATTTTCAGTGCAAGATCTATTTATCCATCTATATATCTATTTAGACATCTATCTAATTAGCCAACTGTTAATATATATATATATATGTATATATATATATATATATATATATATATATATATATATATATATATATATATATATATATATATATATACCCATCTTTTTATCCATCTAACGCTTTATTTATCCATCTATCTATCTATATATCCATTAATCCATCTATACATCCATCTATCTATTTGTCCAATCTCTCTCTATATATATATACATATCTATCTATCTATCTATCTATCTATCTATCTATCTATCTATCTATCTATCTATAAATATGGGACTGTGTTTTTATTTATAAAGTGGAATATTTTTTTATTTTTTCGAAAATTTGGCCTGCTAGTACTTCTAAATATATTTCGTGAATTCGAAAAAAATGAATATTGTTTTTTTTTTTCTAACAGAGATCGAAATATAAATAAAATGTGCAAAGTTAAAAACATTTAATGCAATATCGTATCTTTTTCAGTAGATCTTTTACTTCGGCAATTTATTTCCGATTTGTATATCTGTGTATCAATTAATCGAGGTTTTTTTTTTCATCATTTCACACCAAGTAATGCAATATTGCTAGTACAACACAAGCGGGGGTTACTGAATGTGAAAGTGTATGCGAAAAAGAAAACAAAAATCATTAAGGAGAAAGAGAAGCCTATGATTGGCATTGCGTTGACATTTTTGAAGGTCAAAGTTAACTGGAATGCAAGAATCCGGAAAAGAGTTCCACAATAGCGAAGTGAAAGAGAATAGAATGCTGGCATATTGCTTACGGTTTCATCTAGCAATTTCAACCGTAAAATGATGAGAACTAGCAGCCAATTTAAGACAGCGCTTGAATTCGTAAATTCAGGGAATCAAGAAAGAAAGTACATTAGAACAATTAACAAGAAAATATTTGTAGAGAAAAACTCAAGGAAACTACGTTACGTTAGTGGGAAAGTGACTGAAGCCGAGATGTCAGATCAGGACTGATAATTTTGCAGATTCTTCTATGGAATATATCAAGAATCTCTTAATATTAAAACACCAGACTAGTTTTGACAGAAGTATTATTGCATAGAATGTTATACATTTAAATGTGTTAGACACATTTCTCTTTCTCTCTCTCGCTATATATATATATATATATATATATATATATATATATATATATATATATGTGTGTGTGTGTGTGTGTGTGTGTGTGTGTGTGTGTGTGTGTGTGTGTATGTATGTATTTATATATATTTATATATATGTGTGTGTATGTATGGTTATATATATGTGTGTGTGTGTGTGTGTGTGTGTGTGTGTGTGTGTGTGTGTGCATGTGCGTGAATGTGTGTGTCTGTGCGCGCGCGTTCAGAATATTTTATATAAAGTGGTACTGATTTTCCCTCCAGTAATCTTTCGCCCGAGAGGACATAGACTGAACGTAATTATATGCTTCTCTTTGAATTCATATTTTTTTTCTCATACCAATATAAATATAAAGAATATGTACATTGTTAGAAGTAATTCATGTAAAATCTTCAACTTTTGACTCCTTGAAAGATCGTTTTATATTTTCATCTCTCTTTCTTTCTTTCTTTCTTTCTTTCTTTCTTTCTTTCTTTCTTTCGTCAATAACATTTTTGAGTTTTTTATATTGCGTCTTAGTTGCTTTGTCGCCTTGCTTGTGACGGAATGATTGAAAAAATAATATTATATAGTATCAGATCATTTAGTTCAGTAATTCATTTCTAAAATTATGTCCATGTTTGAAAGAAGATTGTGTTTTTGAAATATGTGTTTATTTCTAAAACAGAACAACTGGTATAAAAAATAGCAACCTGACTGAATTTGACATCTGCAACCCGGAATGTGAAAAAGATGGAGTCGGAGAGAAGTGACAGTTTGGACCAGGCAATCCGACACCAAAGTGTATTTGTTCTCTCAGGAGATTGGTTTATAAAGAGCTGAGAAAATCAGGTGTCGAAATTGCAAATAAGGTAAAAACGTGTCTTGTTATAGATTTGTCTCGTACAACAAACCAATTTCATCTAAAGAAACAAATTTAAAAAAAGAACAAAGAAAATAAACCTGTTTCATTGCTGACACCGTGTCGGTAACCGAAACATAAATAGAAATAAAGATTCATTTCAAAATGTTAGCTGCAGAAGAAGCGTAAGAAAATCAAGATTCTTGGGAAGTATACACTGGTCAAATTGGTAAAATATATAGTAGTCAAAATTAGATGATTTAATTAAATTGTTTAAAAATTGGATTACCATTCTTCGATCATAAACTTTTTTGTGAAGTCAACGAATCTTTGTTGTCACTTTCATAATGTTCGCTGTAGTAGAGACTTTGTAATCGCAGATACAACTATAGTAACGCCGTTGAGCAATACTGGTGTCTGACGCCTTCGAATATCACTCGCACTAATAGTACTTGCTTGAAATGCTACCTCGAACAGTAATCCATATAGTGATAAGAATAGACAACTAGTATAGTGAATAGAATAGAGAATAGCGGTCCGTATTTTAATAGAGGATAGAGTAGAAATGTGATCCATATAGTATAGAGGATAGACTAGAAATAGCGACCGTTAGTCGTCAGCTACTTCCTAAATATATGCGTTTCTTCAAGTGGTCTACTTAATTTCAATAATGGGATCGTCTATGTTTACTCATTGGCGATCTATGTTGAAACTAAAGTGTCGGTAGCGACATATATTCCTATATAACAAAACTCATCTGGTGTAATTCTCCTTATATAAAAGATTTTAAGAAGTTAAACTTACAGATTGGAAAAAAGCATTTGTAAAGTCCCTCATAAGTAAATTACATTGCCTTGTACCATCTTATTTTTGTGGGATGTTTAAATGTCTGCCTCATTTTTGAATTTTATTTTATTTTATTTACTTGTTTGTTGCTTTAGTTTCTGTTGTTTTATGTGAATTTTGGCATTCGTTTGTGGATGACTTGCTATTTTTGGTAACTGGTGAATGACACTTAATTCCTCGGTAAAGCCCCCTACCAAAAAAAAAAAAAAAAAGAAAAGAAAAGAAAAGCAAGAAGGTAACGAACAACAAGTGGGAAAAGCTTAACGCCTCCGCCTTCACCCTGATACCATTGTATGTGTTCACAGAGCCTTTTCTTTTCGGACAAGCAATAGAGCTTTCTTTTTTCCAGATCAACATCTGATGTACTAACGATGATTGTGGAAAGGGTCTATCATTATCTAGATAAAAAAAGTGAAGCCCGGGCTGTAGCAGCTGACATATGGAAAGCCTTTGACAGGGTCTGGCATTCAGGTCTTCTACACAAGCTGAAAAGTTACGGACACATTTCTGAGCTGATCCATTCTTTTCTGTCAAATCGTGAAATGAAATTTATCCTGAACGCCCACTCGTCTAGATCCTGTCGTACTAACGCGGGTACCCCGGAGGCTCCATTCTTAATCCTACCCTGTTTTTAAATTTCGTTTACGATCTTCCCGATGGCATTGACACCCAAATTCGTATACATGCTGGCAGCACAACCATTTAATCCTGTATCGATAGTAAAGCTGATCAATCGAACAGCGTCAAAATGGCAGTTGATGTACAAAACGACCTCAAGAACGTCGTTATCTTGGGCAAAAAAGACTTGTTAATTTGAAAGCCTCCAAAACAAAATCTCTCCATTAGTCATCTGAGAGACTCATCTCTGCCTTCCATCAGCATGGCTGATTCTAGACTCCAGAAAAGAGACTAGTTTCGCCTTCTCCGGCTAACATTCTCAGCTGATATGAAGTGGAAAGCCTATATTGAATGCACTGCTGGAGGAGCTGCTAAGAATGTCGGTTCACTGGGCCTGCCGATATTTTTTCTCTCTCTCTGGAATTTTGTATATCTATACGTATACCATTCGTCCAAGCTGAGAATATTGTTACCATATATGTTGTGGTGCTCCTGTTAATTACTTGGAGCTCCTTGATAAGACCCAGAAAAAAATCAACAATGTTATTTGTCCTGATGTGGTGGTTCGGCTTCACTCACTTGCCTACCGCCGTAAAGTTGCTTCTCTCTACCCAGTTTGATAAATACTTTCATGGTAATTGTTCGGATGAGTTCTTCGCTAGACTATATGTATTTAAGCGCAGTAACATACTGGCGACGATATCTCATAAATTTAGAGCTGAGCTAGCTAGTTATAGCCGTAACTTTTATGCTAACTGTTTTCTTTCTAGCACTTCTTCCGACACCATGCTTTGCAGCCAACTTTAATCTGCAAAGATTTAAATGCAATGTCAGTCGCTAACCACTTTCCTCCCTATTACTCTTTTCTTTTTCTATTCATTACTAATGTTTCTGTTCCTAATTCCCCCACACCCTGCAACCCTTGTGACTTAGTAGCTGTACTGCCTTGCATTAAAAAATATTATTGCAAAACATGTGACCACTATGCACTTTGAGTAAATTCTTACCGAGAATACACACACACACACGCACCAACACACAAGCCCAAACATAGACATACACACACATATATATCAATATTTCAATACTATTATTATACCACACACACACACATGTACACACACAGATATACATATATATATATATATATATATATATATATATATATATATATATATATATATATATTATATCAAGAGCGTTCCAACAACTTAGACAGATTTTAATGTGAATTAAGTTTAAGCGTATAATTTCTTTTCTTTCAGATTTGGCTGACATTTGGTCGATATTATTTTTCACACGGAATTGCCATAACTTAAATAACATGATCCAATAGTGAACTAAATATATTTACACCAATAACACTGATCTGTTTATGCTGAATTTGAACCGTCTTAATGAAACCCACTTATACATATGTGTGTGTGTGTGTGTGTGTGTATGCTCCTATGTGTGTGTGTATGCCTTTGTTATAATAATATTATTGAAATATTTTCGAAAGGGTACAGAATTTATTAGTGCAATATAAGCAGACATTAAATGAACATTAATAAAAACACAAAAGAAACAAACAATTAACAACAAAAAGAGGGGTAATAAAAAGTATATTTTAGCGTAATATCGAAAGATAGCAATTTTTTAAAAAAAGAAGCTAAACCGGTTTATCGGTTCTCTCGTTGCAAGGCAAAATCGTTGTTACTGGTGATTAAAACTAATACCGATTTTCAACTGACGGTTTTTTCAATCAATATATATTCAGTCCTACCAACCATTTCTTTGTAAACAGAAAGAGTGGTTTTGGGGATAAAAACTAATTATACATAGAGACTAAATATATATTTTTGTACATATTATTAGTTTTCTGTTGTATATTTTTCGATTGCTGGACACATTTTTTACTATGATTTGTTTTGTTTTTTTTTTCGTTATGAATGTCTTTCTAACCTTGCTGTTTTATTGTTCTAATAATAATGCAATAAAATGAAAAAGTCCTCTACTCGGTATTTCATGAACTCCGAGTAGCGGATTTTGATCTTAGTATTAATAGACCAATTATAATACATATTTATAATATATTATATTTTTTCATTGTTTACAAGGCTCGGGTTCACTCGAGGTAGAGTGATGTGTTAAGAAGCAATTTGTGCAGATAGGAGCGTTTAGAATTTCTTGCACAAAACAGTATGCTAAAATGGCAACTAACATGAATGTGTGCATGGAGCTGATGTTTGTCATTTAAATCGTCCATTGCATCCATTGTATTTATTTGCGGCAATGAAATAGCGAATGCGAGGAGAGTTAGGTTTTTTTTTTCAGCAGTAGAAAAAGAGATATCTTTGGCAAGACGTCTTATGAGGTGCGATGAACAACTGTCAACTTGCACAATGTATAGTATCTCGAAACTGAATAGTCTATAGTCGATACGCACGAATTAGTTTTTGCATCTGAAAATTTTCACAGCTGTCTACTCTGTTCTGTGACCCGCCTTTTCGATACACCCACGCCCATATAATATATATATATATATATATATATATATATATATATATATATATATATATATATATATATATATATATATATATATATATATATTATTAGTAATACTCGCTTGGTAAAAACCTCGGTACAAATTGGTACACGAGGAAAAAATTGGGGAAAAAAAGAATGAACTAGAAACAACCGAACATGGCGAAACAAATTGTCCAGTGCCTTAAGTTTTTAGTTCAAAGAAAAAGTCCAAGCGCGTAAAAAAGCTAAAGCATATAGTGCTTATGTTACTAATATATATATATATATATATATATATATATATATATATATATATATATATATATATATATATATATATATATGTATATATATATATATATATATATATATATATATATATACATACACATGTGTGTGCATGTATATATATATATATATATATATATATATATATATATATATATATATATATATATATATATATATACATACATATATAATATACTTACACACACACATATGGCAAGGCTAGAGCTAGAGTTATCAAGTAGCGATATAATGGATATCATACAGGCAAACCACATACTTAAATTGTTACAAATGTCATTTGGGTCGAGGTATGTGTTAAATATTTCAGTTGATTTTTCAGTCTTTATAATATTTGAAAAACTTAATATAGCTGCAAATATCAATGTTGTAATTCAAAATGACATTTATAAAATGCACTCAATATTCCCAGAAATTGTTTTGAAAGAAATGCTGAAAATAGTGTTATTACAATGGCGAGATTTTTTAAGATATTAATTAATAAATATTGTTTATAGCCTGATAAAGAAAGATTTTATAAACTTTTATATTTATGCTGGGCATTTCCTAAACTGACGCATATCAAATTGCATTGAGTTTGGCGCAACTTTGAGCACAGTTCATTCGGAGCTGTTAATCGTTTAAGTTCATTAAACTTTCTCTACCAGTCAAATATCTAACCTACAAAACAACAACTTGCCTATTAATTTGAGGCTTTAAAATGCAAAATATTTCATATAGATGTTTTCTGTTTGGCAACATCTGCGTAAAACCAAGCAATAGTTTTACGAACTGCGCAGATTGTTGCTTTCATTTAGCGAATAAACATTACATTCAATTAGATAATATTATATATATTTATAAAATATTAATTGGCTCATATGCACTGTATAAAATATATATATATGTGAGACATTTTATCTTTGTTAAATAATGTAATAAATATATGGAAAATACAGAAGAAACAGTTTTGTCTGCAAATCAGCAAGTGTCAGTTACCGAGATATATAGGGATATTACTTCAAATTTCATGTTCTGTTAATATCTGTCTATATTTCTGAGATGAGGTATTGTAATTATTTACACTATTTACATTTTTCGAAATGTCCTAATACTTTTAGCAATATTCACGACGTTTCGTCCGTTGTACGCTCCAGACTTCTTTAGATAAATGGAATTTCGAACTGATCCGTTTATTTCGTCCGCCGGGAGAGATTGTTCTAGTTTCACGAGCCAAGCCTCTTCCGGCTGTTTCTGTATCAGTTATCCCCCTTTAACTCAGCATTTGTTCTGTAGGCAGGTATTGAAATTATAACTCCTTGGATCAAGACACTGGATTCAACCAAGGCTTTTGTTCACTGTACGATGTGTTCTTTTATTTAAATAATCTTTAACACAAAATATAAAATTAATTATATTTAGATCTTTTGCATGCACAGAGTTGCGGAAAACAGATAATCATAAATGTACACTATTTCTTTCCCTACCTAGTGCTTTCGTAAATTTTATTAATCTCTGTGCGCATGGGCGTGGGAGTGAATTGTATATTCTTATCTGTATGTACGTATCTGAACATGTGATTTTGTTAGTGGAGCCTGTATATCTTCCCCAGTTTCTTTTTTTTTATTGATTCTTATCGAAATTCTTTCGATCAGCCAAGATTACCTAGGTGGCGCCTATTGTAGACTGGGGGTCACTCAGATCGTAACGCACGTCTCATAAATGCAACCCTTTATCTAACCGGCAGCAACGCACAAAATAAATCGATGCTTATAGAAGGTTAATACACATTTTTTATTTATTTTCTCTTTGGGAGGAGATCAATGTTGTCGATTACTTTTTTTAAAGTGATGCAAAGAAGGATACAGTCGAAGAATATATAAAAGGAGAGATAAAAAAGAAGAAGAAAAAACTTAGGTTTTTGAACAACAACGTGAAAAAAGGGAGAATGAATGAAAAATATTTAGGGACAACAATCTATTAAAGTGGTAAACGATTCTTTATCAGAGATTGAGGAATGTTAGATTTTTTTTCGTTCTGGGAAGTGATTCAGTAGAATATGACCCCGCGTGACTTTCTTTTGTGTTCGACTCAACCTGCACGATCTCATTTTAATAAAAGAACTCAATGATACTAGTAACACATATATTCATGCGTTATATCAAAGAAAGGATGATGCCCAAATATATATATTTGAGTAGCAAACCTTCTTTCAATCATGTATCGCTGAAGGGAAATTTTATTAATTTTTAATTAAGTCTTCCAGTATTCTTGCATTTTTTATCATTTGGTTGGAGTAATGGAGTGCAAAAATGGTCAATTGTTCATTGTCCCAAGAGTTTTCGGCCAATTCCTTAGCAATTTTCAATAGGGGTTTGTTTTGGGGTGTTGTTAATTTCTCTTCATGGTTGGCTGTATAAGATGTGTTTTGTGTTGATTTGAATAATAGGAGAATCGTTTAATCCGGCCTTCTCGTGTTGAGCGACTTTCTATTGTTTGTTTTTTTTAAATTCCATCACATAATTGTCACTTTCGAATAAGGTAATGTTGATAGTGGGAGCGATTTGTTTCATATACATATTATGCAGAGAACCTCTCTCACATCGAGACAACTCCGGTAATTTGATTTACATAGAATTCTTGTATTTTCGACTAGAATGTTTCTTATCTGATCTTGTAAATGGTGGGTGGCTACATATTTTTTTATGGCACATTGATCTGATAAGTGACATGTGAGGCGTCTACTCAAAAACTTATATATATATATATATATATATATATATATATATATATATATATATATATATATGCAGAAATATAGTCTTAAAGTGTGCTATATTTATGGGGTAAAGTGCTCAATATCAGAGATAGAGCGTGTGTAAATATAAAAGTGGACATGGAAGTCAGCACTTAGAGGCGACAGTCTGTTTCATGCTAGGGCAATCGTCAGGCGACTAGTGCTGTTATTTTTCTCGGCTATTTATATAAGGGTCAGTGGTGCATTATGGGTAGTCTATTTTGGCGGTTACTTTTACCGGAAGTGGCTTATTTGTTTATTTATTTATGTCAAATTGTTTTGCTTGTTTTTTGTTTGTTTGTTTTTTTTTTTTTTTTTTTTTTTTTTTTTTATTTTTATTTTTTTTTTTTATCTTATATATTTATTTATTTATTCTTTTATTTTGATCGGTGTTTTTGGTTAACGTAGTAAAAATTTGTTTATATAGCTTATTGTTGGTAGTCTATAATGGCCGTCATTACCGGAAATCGCTTGTTCGCTTATTTATTTGGGTCAAATTGTTTTGCTTGTTTTTATTTATTTTCATTTTTATTTTTTATCTTATATATTTGTTTATTTGTCATTGATTAAATCTGTTTGTTGAATTTGTGGTTTTTTCTGACTATTATTTAGGTGGGAACAGTTTTTAATTCATCTATTTAGGTTGGTTATCTTTATTTGTTTTTGTTTTGGAAAACAAAAACAAATAAAGATAACCAACCTAAATAGATGAATTAAAAACTGTTCCCACCTAAATAATAGTCAGAAAAAACCACAAATTCAACAAACAGATTTAATCAATGACAAATAAACAAATATATAAGATAAAAAATAAAAATGAAAATAAATAAAAACAAGCAAAACAATTTGACCCAAATAAATAAGCGAACAAGCGATTTCCGGTAATGACGGCCATTATAGACTACCAACAATAAGCTATATAAACAAATTTTTACTACGTTAACCAAAAACACCGATCAAAATAAAAGAATAAATAAATAAATATATAAGATAAAAAATAAAAATAAAAATAAAAAAAAAAAAAAAAAAACAAACAAACAAAAAACAAGCAAAACAATTTGACATAAATAAATAAACAAATAAGCCACTTCCGGTAAAAGTAACCGCCAAAATAGACTACCCATAATGCACCACTGACCCTTATATAAATAGCCGAGAAAAATAACAGCACTAGTCGCCTGACGATTGCCCTAGCATGAAACAGACTGTCGCCTCTAAGTGCTGACTTCCATGTCCACTTTTATATATATATATATATATATATATATATATATATAACTTATGATGAACATGATTTACTCGTGAAATCAGAAAACGATACGGTAGGTCATTTGAGAGTGAAAAGGTAGGGTGGAAAACCAAAATTCCAAAATAAAAAAAAACACACATTTGTGGTCATGTTTTGATAAACCAATAAAAAAAGGATTCAAAGCTAAAATAGAAAATGAAAAATGAGGTCAGAAGGTAGTGGAAGGAGAGTTACCAATTCATGTCTAGATACATTGACAGACTAGACACGTCCCCATTGACGACATCCTGTTGCAAATAAAACGTTTAAATATTGTGAAGTAGACAATGAATTATATTTAACACAAAGTTATTATTAGGGAATTTTAAGATTTTTAATTTACATCAGAACTTTCTTAAAGGAGACCTCTAATCTAATTAAAACATTTATATATATATATATATATATATATATATATATATATATATATATATATATATATATATATATATATATATATTGAACCCCCAAAAAAGATAATTATTACATTGAATGGGTAATAAAACATGACAATATTGAAGTTGAAAAATCAAAATATTAAATAAATATTATGTGGACCTTTGTATATTAATAAAATAATTGATATGTAATTGTAACGCGTAGATTTTTTATGAACAGTTCTTTTAACTATATCTTAAAGTAATCAATACACAATGACTACAAATTATTGTTAATAATTTTCCCTGATTTAGGAGAACTTTATTTTTAGGAAACTTTATAATATGCAGTTTTACATGTAAACATAGGTGATATTGGTGATTTCAAGATTTACAAATTCTACTTTTTTTAAATATTTTCCATTTTACGGTAGGGGTTTTATTAATTTCTTTTAAATGCCAAAACTATTTCGAAAGAGATGTTCCGTTACGGTGTGCATTGTTGTAAAAAGAAGATATGTGCTGATACACCCCTGTTTAAAGTTTTTTTTGGTACTACTAATGTAAATTTTTTTAACAGCCATGTTTAGAGTAAATGAAATGGTGCATTGGTAAACAATTGATTCAGTAAGTCACTTATTTTGCAATGGACCATTTTGGGGGTTTCTACAATTACACAATTTATTATCATTATTGCTTTCAGTTTGGGAATTACTATTGTTACTCTGATTTAAGTGGTGATTTAAAATTTTATTATTATGTTTTTTCTAGATTATCAGTATAATTGTAACTTAAACTTGGTTGACGGTCTTGAGGCGATCATAATAAAGATGTCTTTCACTCTTTCTTCGCTCGGTCGGGTGATCGCTGGTTGGTTTTTAGTTCGGAGGTAAAATGAGATCTTCAATAAAGAGAATTCTGATTTACTACGTTATTAAACATGTACGCGTGTATATTTTTAACTAGCCAGTGGTTTGCTCCATCACCCCACTGGAAAGCACGTTCCCGAGACGAATTAACCACGTCTGCTGTGTGTGACGTGCAAAACTTAACTCCCTGAAAAGTCTTGTAACTCTAATAGTCCCACGCTAATTTTAACCAATCAAAAAACACTCCCTCTGTTTTCCTGTATATGACATCAAATGTCAGCCTCAGAATGTGTGAGGCAAAATATACAGTCACTTAAAAAAATAGTCTGAATCTGTTATTTAACAGGACGCTTATGCTTATAAAAAACAGTTCAAATATCTAGGTCATATAATGAGGAAGGATGGCATGTTGAATCTGATACACATAGGGCATATTAAATGCAGGAGGAACAGAGAAAAGCAGCGAGTAGCCTACCTTTGTATAAATGGTTGAGAGAACAGATTGTGAGAGATGACGAAAATACTAAAACTTACTTAGATTTAGGACGTTGAGGAGAGCCAAACACAGACGCCTGTTGTTGGGATCCGGCACGTATAGGAAGAATTGCTATTCGTTTGTGTTACTTCTGATGGATTTTCAACATATGTGGCAATTTGCTATTCTGTATAATTTTTCAAGTCGTTATTATTCTATATCATCATCGTCTTTACACACATCATCCACGCCCAATTTGCATCTGAATTTAGGTAGTAGTTTCTCTGATATTGGTAGGATTTTCCTTTGGAAAAATCACTTCTTTTCTACATTTATTTAAAATTTATATAACTCAAATAATATTACCGGATATTTTCAAATAAATATGTTAATAATACCGGATTTTGTATACACCCATGATTAATATCGGAAGATTGCAAAAACCTATAATTAATGCAAGATTTTCAGAAACCTGTAATTAATGCCAAAATTCTTAAACTCCTATAATTAATATCGGATTTTCTTAGTAACCTATAACTACTACCGAATTTTCATGCACTTGTAATAAAGTTTATATTTTAGAAACCTATTGTTTACACATGTTCCTTTTATAAAACTCTACTTAACACCAGATTTTTACAAATTTATAATTAATACATATTTTTTCTTTCCAAAACACAGTATTAATACCGAATATTTAAGAATCTAAAATTAATACCTGATTTTTAAGAAAGCTAAAATGAAAACCTGTTTCTTCGTTTTTTTTCCAATTAATAGCACATTTTACCTTAATCCTTAATAGGTGATCTTTGTTTATAACAATTTCATCTTTATCAGCATTGAAAAAGTAATCTTCATTGTCTGCAATGAAGAAATCGGTTTTGGTGCCTCCTCATATGTCTCTTTCAAAGAATATTTTAGTCTGATTTGCTTTTGAAGAACTGAATTCATAATTGTTATTTTATATCTCTGTGAATTTAATATTTCGCTGCTTTCATTCCACTTGACTTTTCCAAATTTTCCGACATTAGATTCTCCATTTTCCTTGTTCCTACTCGTGTATTGATATTGCACATCAGAATGGGATAATTGGTTTTGCTCTACATAATGTTACTGATCTCGTAAAACACTTCTATTTCCTCTGCTGAACATCGAAATTGATCCATTCAATTAGATTACTAGAAGCATGTATCCTTTGTATAATCTAATTACTCTCCTAGCTATTGTGTCGAAACTTACAACGCCTCTCTTCTATGTTATTACGAACTAAAATCCTACACAAGTAAAATTGTTATTCTTATTTCCTTTATAATACAATAAATGGTCACTTATGTTAAGCTATAAGAGCTTCTCTTATTTTCCGAGAGTTTTGCTAATACCCACCAAGTGCAGCTTTATGTGGTTCAGGACCATCATTAACTGGTATTCTCTGTGCATTTCCAGTATGATTTGTACGTTGTAAGCGTATCAAGTTGTTTAATTTGTTTAATGTCCAATATTTACTTTGGTTAGACAGTGTGCATTCACCATTGGTGGCACATTGTCTGCATGAATACGAAACAATATAGTTATAGCCCTGGAAGGCGGTGATCGAATAGTAGCGATACGGTATATATTTAATTCTGTAGGGATTCATCCCTTTCTTTCTGCTTTAATTCATTTCGTGTAATTCATTTTAACGATGGAACTCAGATGATACCCTGACCGAAATTTGCTTTCAAAATCAATCACAATGGAGGTGATTTGATCCTTCGTCATCATTAATCATAAGCTCCTCAGGAATTAGATGCACGCAAAGGGTGAGTTTAATGTGTTACGATTTACTCAAAATGACAATATATATGACATAAAAATATAGTTTAAAGGTAAGCTATATTCATGGGTTAAAATAATTAATATCATAGATAGATGATAGATAGATTTTATGTATATATAAAAATGGACATTACAGTCAATATTCGGGGTCGACTCTCTGTTTCATATTAAACACAATATTCAAAGTACACTATATATATATATATATATATATATATATATATATATATATACAGTGTAACCCGGATATAAGATACCCGGATATAAGAGAACTCCGGATATAAGAGAGATTTTCTCTAGTCCTAAATTAGAGCCTGTGTTAAAACAAAATAGACCGAACCCGGATATAAGAAACCCGGATATAAGATAACCCCGGATATAAGAGAGATTTTTTCTGGTCCCAAATTAGAGCCTGTGTTAATAAAACAAAATAGACCAAACCCGGATATAACAGACCCGGATATAAGATAACCCCGGATATAAGAGAGATTTTCTCTGGTCCCAAATTAGAGCCTGTGTTAATAAAACAAAATAGACCAAACCCGGATATAAGAGACGCGGATATAAGAGAGATTTTCTCTGGTCCCAAATTAGAGCCTGTGTTAATAAAACAAAATAGACCAAACCCGGATATAAGAGACCCTGATATAAGATAACCCCGGATATAAGAGAGATTTTCTCTGGTCCCAAATTAGAGCCTGTGTTAATAAAACAAAATAGACCAAACCCGGATATAAGAGAAACCCGGATATAAGAGAAACTCGGATATAAGTTACTTCTTCTCCGTTCCCGACAACTCTCTTATATCCGGGTTACACTGTGTATATATATATATATATATATATATATATATATATATATATATATATATGTATATATATATATATATATTGAGATAATTAAATGTTTTAATACATACATGTATATATGTATATATATACATGTGCGTGTGTGTGTGTGTGCGCGCACGCGCCTGTTGGTTAGTTTCTCTAATTCCTCCTCGGTTCATGTCATCTGACGATCGCTTATGGAGAACGATTTGGACCTGAGGTCTTGACTGATTTTCAGCAGATATATATATATATATATATATATATATATATATATATATATATATATATATATATATATATATATATATATATATATATATACGCAAAAATTATAATAAAAGCATATTATAAATTCACTACAACAATAGCTATTTTGTTTCATCACTATTGGTGACTTATCAAGTGATGGTGTTGATTACCAAATAGAGGGTAAAAGTTTTTGTGAAAAATGAAAAACAAATCACACCCCCTCAATTGGGGAAACATTGTTACGTAACAAACGACGACCAGTCAGAATACATGTAACTGAAAATTCCAAGAAACCTGACAGTGTATTCTAAACAAAACCTGTTAGTTGAATATCTTTAATGTTAGATTAAACTTGAAATCAATATGAAATTATTAAGTGTTAATCTCACGACAAAATTTAAAACGAAAACTATACAAATTTCAAATTATAAATTAAACTGCGCAGTGTCCGTATAACCATTCTGAAGATGGCGCATGTGAGCCGAAAGCTTAGGATCAACTTCATAAAAAACAAAACATCCAAATGTTGTACAATTTTTGTCTTTACCTCCACAGAAATTAAATTAAATATACGAACTTTAGAACAGATCCTGTTCAGACATAATAGTCATTAATTGTCTGTCATATTCAATATATATATATATATATATATATATATATATATATATATATATATATATATATATATATATATATATATATATATATATATATATATCGTGGATTGCACAACAGCATTCGTCAAGTGCATTTTTTGGGTGAACAACTCTTCTGTAATATTTCTGTTTATCCTGAGCTACTTATTGTAGGGGTGAATTAATATTGTTTTGAAAATATTTAAATGAATTGTGGCATAATTTTGCAATTGAATTTAGACCCAGATTAGCATTTAATATTAAAATTAAATTTTGAATTAAGAATTATCAATTCTAATTTGAAAAAACGCTGTTGTAATCGGAAGGGATGAATTAGAAACCAACGTTTGAAAATCTAGCGAGTAGACACTATTTTTTATCAATAAAATTATTTGATAATTTTATTAATACTAATAAAATAAAAAAAGTAGTCATATAAATAAGAATATACTATGCCGCGTTGAAAGAAAAATTATAGTACTAATAAAAACAATACATATCACTGAAAAAAATGAAATTAAATAGAAATATACAAATATGTAAATTAGTAAAGCAAATAAATAAAGCAAATATATAAATAAATAAGAATAATAACTGCAAATAAAAATAAATATGTAAATAAATACATTACTTATAGTATGGCTAAACGTAGGAGAAAAGATAAACAGAAAAATAATAATAAAAAAATGGTAGATATAACAGAATGGAAATAATGGATTAGCCAAAATTTTCCTTGCGTTACAGTCTAATATTAACAATAGTCATATAGTAAATGTAGAAAAAGTAAAAATATTAATAAAAACAAATATTATCAATACTAGTATATGGGGTCTCCGTGTCTGGTTAGACTATTCTAATCTGGGCCAATCTGTTTGAGTAGAAATATGCTCCTAAACAGACAGGTGCTCATTAACGCAC
>OZ038486.1:61838817-61866317 GCA_964036315.1 Acanthosepion esculentum | reverse complement strand
ATTTTCCAAATTGTTCTGACATTCATCATATAACGGGTGATTGAAACGTATATTCCCTATTTTAAGTATTTTTTAGCCAGTCAAAATCTTGTGAGAGCAAAATAATGCGATCTCCGGCAGGATTTGAATCTGAATTCCCTTGGGTGAAACCGACATTAGATCCGTGCGCTCGACTAAAGGGTTCGGCGATGACCAAGCCATGTTCAATAGTGCCTTTAAACACGGATATTTAGCGTATCCACGAAAAATAACGTTAAAGTTATATATATATATATATATATATATATATATATATATATATATATATATATATATATATGTGTGTGTGTGTGTGTGTGTGTGTGTGCTACGCGCGGCTGGCATCCCGTTCCCACCCCTTCACCGTTAAAACTGTTAGATGTAGACGTCTCTTCTACTCCAATAGCTTCATGTCTCGCACATCTCGCCTGTGGAACTCCCTTCCTTATTGCTGTTTCCCTGACAAATACAATCTCCAACTATTTAAGTGTAACGTCAATCGGCATCTCCAGTTGCCTTGATCTATCCACTTCCCTCCTCCACATCCTTTCACCTTTCATTCCTATCTGCTCTCGCTCCAAATCTTCTGTAACCCCCTTGCCTTGATCGGTCCACTATCTTTCTCCACATCCTCTCCTTTACCACTCCTATCTGCTCTTCCTCCAAACCTTCTGTAACCCCTTGCGTGCTAGTGGCTTCCAGTCTTGCTTGGGGTGATAAGATTATATATATATATATATATATATATATATATATATATATATGTGTGTGTGTGTGTGTGTGTGTGTGTGTATATACATATATATATATATATGAAACTTTATATATATATATATATCTATACATAACACACGCACACCCATTCACACACATACATACATATATATATACATAATGTGGAGAAACACATCATTTAACAGAGAGGTGTCGGCTTGTTGGAGAAGCCAAAAGCCCTGAAGAGTGAAAGTGTTACTGTAATGTGGTCATGAGACTTCAAAGTCGGTATGACTGAACCAACACCACTCAGCTAAGTGATAAGTTTTTCCATATTAATTTTATTAACGCTCTATCATTACCTTTTCATATCGAGCATTTCATGGCAAATAAACTGCCTACCTAAAATGCTTTCCACCAGTAAACGAAGGGAAAATAACCAGCAATTTCGACGCCCAAAATTTCTTACGACGTAATAATATATATATATATATATATATATATATATATATATATATATATATATATATATATATATATATAACGGATGTAGGTTGGTTGTTTTCCATTTGTATTATAATGTACAATAACAAGAAAAACATGTTTATCTAACCATTTTTCGCAGTATAAATACTAGCGAACTGTACCAAGCAGTTTTACATGCACTGTCCAATGTGCTCCACCTCGTGATCTTATAATGGTACGACTTCCACTGGACATTACTCATGATTCAGCCTAGATATAGCATTAAATGTGCCATCCCGTCTAATAAACAGAGCGCCAACTCAATTAGGTGTATCTACTAAAAATAAGGCTTCAGGTAATGTTAATAATTATATATGTAATACAAAAAGCGATCGAAGACACCACAAATTAGCTACTCTAGTTTGATCATTGCCGACACTCCAGGCCGTTTTAAAATATCGCTTTAATTTCTGACCTCTCTTTAATGTTATTTTCTTATGTAATTTTATTCATATTGAATTACACTAAACACATTTTTCAAGTCATCAAATTCTTATTTGCTCATACATACTACTGTTATTAGTTATAATTTTACAGTCTTAACCGCAATGTGTGCCACCCAGTCTAGCTCCAAATCAACCAGTCGTCCTTGCATGGAGTACTGCTGCCATATATGGTCAGGTGCTCCCGATGTTCATCTCGAGGTCCTAGACACAATCCAATGATGGATATGCAAACGTGTTGGTCCTGATCATGCATCCCGTCTGCAGTCGCTATCTCACAGACGTGCTGTGGCTTCCCTCTGTCTTTTCTTCGAGTAATTTCATGACAACTGCTCTGACGAGCTAATTTCACCTTTTCCCAAATTGCATGAATTTAGGCGTGCTACTAGGTTGGCATGTCGGCCCCACCCTTTCAATTTCTTCCCTGATAGCTATAATCTTTATATGTTCAAATGTAATGTGAATCGACATCTTCTAATGCCTGTCCTTCTCTTTGTCCTATTCACAAACACTTCCCTTTACTTTTACACTCACTCTCTGTATAACATCTTGCTTGCTAGTGGCACTCCCGCCTTGCTTCAGTCGATTTGCTAAAAATCTCTCTCTTTTTATTTATATATATATATATATATATATATATATATATATATATATATATATATATATATATATATATATATATATAAGTAATAATTAGGAGGATTTGATAAATGTAATTAAGTAATTCATCGAGTCTGAAACCTCAACAGAATGCTGAAAGCACTGTCACAGAATGCAGAAAGCACTGGACAGCCGTTTCGTCCTATATTTGGGACTCATCAGCAGTGTGCATCCACTACCGAGAATTGAAACCCTGACAGTTAGGTTGTCAAGCGAACACCCTACCAACTGTTCTGACGAAGAGGTAGCAAATCAGACTCGATATAGCGCCGCTCATTCACATTATTCCGTGGCGGAACCCAACTGAGATTCTCTGTAACCATAGGAGTGTGTCCCCGGGAGCCACGACTACTATCACCAAGCCGCCCCAACTGGAGCTATTAGAAGCTGGATCAAGCGGTGATATATAAGTAATAATTAGGAGGGTTCCGCCACGGAATAATGTGAGTGAGCGGCGCTATACCGAGTCTGATTTGCTACCTCTTCGTCCCCGAGGCCCGTAGAACAGTTGGTAGGGTGTTCGCTTGACAACCTAACTGTCAGGGTTTCAATTCTCGGTAGTGGATGCGCACTGCTGATGAGTCCCAAATATAGGACGAAACGGCCGTCCAGTGCTTTCTGCATTCTGTGACAGTGCTTTCAGCATTCTGTTGAGGTTTCAGACTCGATGAATTACTTAATTACATATATATATATATATATATATATATATATATATATTATGATATTTAAAAGAAAATATGATTCCTTCGCTAGATAAGAGTTCTCATGTTTCAAAAGCGAGAGACGAGACCCTCAATATAATTATTGAAATTAAGTTGAATTAATGTATCTGGTCTCGTTTCATCGTCAAGCAAAAATTTAGGAATAAGCTATCTTGTGATTTGCGCGTGTTTATAAGTATGGTCTCTTGCAACATTAGTTACTATGGAAACGGCTGGGGGCGGCCATATTGTTTAGGTGGTCGAAGAGTTAAGAGTTAATTTTTATCTACAGACCAGTCCCCTTCGGAAAGTTTATGTCATGTTATGTTGGGGTCCCTATTTCAAATCTGATAGTAGCGGTCGTCGTCTAGTTAGTCGAAAGCGAAAGGTATTTTATGGCGTTGCGGCAGATCGTTAAGTGTCGAGAGGATTCTGTTTCATTATTATCTATCTATTAATCTCTTTATTTATTTGTTTATTCAAATGGCTATTTCTTATACAAACGTGTTGGACAGGATTACAATTTTTTTTACGACTTCACAAAGGGTTTTTCTATTTAATGGTTGGGCTAAGCTTTTAAGACTTTTATTAAACTATAGAATTTATTTGTTTATCTGTTGTTTTTTTTTTTGTTTTATTTATGTTAATTATTTAATGCGGAAATTTTTTGATGTCGGCAAAAAAACCGTTAACTCCTGCCTATGATTTAATAACTTTTCATTATTTAGAAACTTAATGATATGTAGTTTTTCATGTAGGCATAAAGGGCATGGGTCATCCCAGGTTTTACAAGTTCTTGTTCTATTTATTATCTTCCATTTTACTTTTGGTGTTTTATTCGTTTCTTTTAAATGCCAGAAATATTGGGATAGAGATGTCTGATTTCTATTTTGGATATTGTTGAAGGAGCTCTTGTGTTGTCTCCATCTAATTTTAAATTTATTCTTCGTTGACCCAATGTATATACTATCAGTGTTAGGACTTTCAATGGATGAGATAGTGCATTGGTATACTGCGTATTTTGTGAGGTATTTATTTTCTAACGCGCAGTCATTAGGGTTTCTACAATCATATAATTTTTCATTATTTTTGTCTAATTGCAGTTTATACATTATACAACAATCCCTATTTAATATTTATTCCTTGAACAAGACAAAAAATAAATTAAGAATACATGAAAATGGCCAACATTATCGAAAAAAGCGCCTGGAAATAACAAAATGTGGACACATTTTACATTCATTAAGTTCAAAAATAAAAACAGAAGATGCACACACACACAAACTTACACAATAAACAAACACACACACACACACACACACACACACACATACACACACACACACACACATATATATATATATATATATATATATATATATATATATATATATATGTATATATCACCGTGATTTGAAAAACGAAAACATTATATAAATACATACATGCAACAAACTATTTCAGTTAAAATATTTCATCCTTGAAAATTGGCTAAATGTATAGCCGAAAGCGATCGGAAATAAAGAACATTCGGACAGATTTTATATAATTTATCATATGGAAAGCCAAAGAATAGATCGCATGAGAAATTGTATAAGAGATTAAATCAAAGCACTTTGTCGTATTCAATGAAATTTGCATGAAAGAAGGATTGCTGCCTAAATACACAACTATATATGTATGTGTGTAAACTGAAAAACAGAGTGTAAAAGAAAGATCTATTGAATGCCACACACACAGAGATAAACACACACGCACACATAATTATATGTATGTAGACATGGATATAAAGTTGAAAAACTTTTGATCATATTGAAATAATTATTATATATAACGCACAAAGGCCTATCTATAAAGAGAATTTTGACGAGGTGAAATTGGAAAACATTCATTTTCAGTATGAAACAAATGTAATAATTTATAAGTAAATATCATCCTTTATCTGAAATAAACGATAATATTTAAATGTAGTGAAAGGTAATGTTGGCAAATTTCGGTGATACCACATTACGTAACATCTCTCAAACACAAATCCTTTGGAGCGAAAGGCATCGAATATCTCTGCAATCATCATCTATTATTGGCAGTGTATATATATAGAGATAGATAGATAGATAGATATATAGATAGAGTTATGTGTGTGTGTGTGTGTGTGTATGCTCGAGGTGTAATGACTCGTTTCTACGAATATATATTTATTTGAAGTTATATAGGTATTGTTTTTCATCATCATTATTATTATTATTATTATTATTATTATTATTATTATTATTATTATTATTTCTTTCAACTTTTTCCACTGTTACCAGATTTCTCAATATTAGTATGTATTTGTTTGAAAATCTTTTGTTTTAATTTATTTTTATGTTTTTGCTTACCTAAACTTATATTTATCAACTTTGCATTTTCTAATCTCGTTCATTTTTTATCAACTCACCCCATACACATCGAGTATTTTAGGCTTAAATCACGAATTATATTTTCATTTATCTTTCTGCCAATTTTTTTCCCAAAATGAACAAACGTTTTGATATTTATTTATTTAACACTATTTGTTTAGATTTCTAGTATTTTTTTACGTACAGTTTTATATATTTAACAAAACAAAGTTAATCTTTTGAGAGATTCTGAAACCCGTAATGTATATAATATTTATATACTTACATTTTATATATCTGAATGGTTATTATAGCCGCGGGTGGTGGTGATAAAATGGAGAAGCCCCAACTGTCTATAAAATACTTCGGTGGCATGCGTCTCAAAATAAGTCCAACTCTGCAAAATCATAAAGAAATAAAATTTGAAAACAATAATACTTTATCAATTAAAAATAAAATGAAAACAATTCTTATAAATTTTTATCAATTATCGAAAAATAAAATTCAGATTTTATTGTCCATAATATATATCTTATTCATAAAATAATTAAAAGCTCTTCTAATTAAGTAATGTCTTTCTTTTTACTGCGTTTTTTATTTTACAATACATTTTCAGATTTTCTGAAAATGGGGATACTGGCTGACAAAATAAAATGTTGTTTTAGAATTCTCCAAGTATATGCTCTGACAACTAATACAAAAATTAAGCGCTACAAAAAAGAATTAATAAAATTTTCATAAAATTACAAATGTGGAGTGGGTACTGCCAGATGTAAAAAAAATGTATTTTTACCAAGGTTTTCTAAAATATAAAGATTCTTAATATCATTTCATCAATTTGCGAATAAGTTCTGTAGATTTCATCAAAGTTCGACAATGTATATGATTTTTTAAAGAATTTCCAAATCAATGCGTTTTTCACAAAATGACACTCAAATTTCCCATACTAATTTATGGCACCTTTTAACGCAAGAAAAACACATTTTAAACCAAGCTTTCAAATGTTGTTTTTTTAAGGAATAAGATAATTTAATAATAATAAAAAACATAATTTGCTCTTTCCTCTCAATAATAACGCAAATATTTTAAAGTTTATTGTTGTTTTTATTAAGTTTGTGGCATTTTTCAGCACCTACGCTCATTTTCAAGGCGTGTCATTGGAGTCACCTAATATAATATATAACTATATTTTTGCTTGTCATGTTGATGGAAATTCTTACTCTTTTTTTCCTCTGCGAGAATTATCACTATTTTTCCAGAATAAATAATAACAAAATTTCTATAGAAGTTTCATATTTTCTTTCTCCATATATTTGTTTTATCATAATTAACTAACACGCGATAATTTGTCATAATTGTAATAGCGGCCGCCTGCTAATTCTTATGAGCATAGCATATCTTATCTGTGTTTATGTTTGCGTTTTAATAAGCGACAATACACCGGTAAACAGCAACTTCGAGATATAATTGTTATTTGTCAGAGAAAAGTGCTTAATATTACAAACACGTAACTTTTTTTTCCAGATCATGTTTTTCAGACAAGACATTGCTAGTAAATGGAATAAAAACACATAATTTTAAAGTAATTTATCTTAGCAGCCTGCACGAATGAAATAAAGGAAATCGCATTATTTACAATTTACTGTATTCCGCGGTTTTCATCTTGACATAATGTTATATTTTTTTTTGTTTTTATTTATTTATTTTTGTTGATCAAATATATTTAGGCATGGCAGCAAAAAGGGTACATATTGTTTATTGACAGTTTTACTTATGTAGACAGATATCGCAACCAATTCTAGATATGAGAGTTTCTTATTACTGATCGATTAAGCATCTTATGTGTCGATAATGAAACAATCAGAACCTGGTTTCCAGTTCTCTAGTTGTAGTCATTAACATTTAATAAGATTCATGTATGGTATAAGGACATGTACATTTAAAATGCTACTATTACAACAGTATTCTAAGTGGGGAAAGCTTAATTATTTTTCATTAAATTATATTTTTAAAACCGTGGATCACAACGTGGGGCGCACAATCCATGGGGGAAATTTGATTGTTAAGGGGTCAATTCGCGAATGTATAATTAACAGGGATTTTTTTTCTAGTGAGTATGAGTGTGTGTGTGCGATTTAATACATACGGTGCATATAGAGTATGCACACATAAATATATTTTTGTGTATGTATGTACATGCGTCATTATGTATGTACAGTGTGTTTGTATTTATATATATATATATATATATATATATATATATATATATATATATATATATATATATATATATATATATATGCCCCTGAAAAATTTATTACGGTTGAGCTCTCTGGGGAGGATGTGTGGGTTTGTAAACAGTGACTATTACGGCTAATAATGCAAGACTCTTCGGTAAATCGAATCGAGTTCTCTGAGTCACTGTGTGTTTATCTAAAAATAAATACGCTTAAATTCACCATCTTCTCTGCCGTGCGCCAACGGCGTCAGGGTTTTCGATTCTAGCCAGAGGCAACTGGACGTCTAGCCACACTGATGAGCTGTGATACAGCGAAACACTCTGTCTGTGGATGACAATATATGCTCCTGAAAAATTTATTTCGGTTGAGCTCTCTGGGGAGGATGTGTGGGTTTGTAAACAGTGACTATTACGGCTAATAATGAGAGACTCTTCGGTAAATCGAATCGAGTTCTCTCAGTCACTGTGTGTTTATCTAAAAATAAATACGCTTAAATTCACCCTCTTCTCTGCCGTGCGCCAACGGCTTCAGGGTAAAATTTCCGACTGACGCGAATTCAGCCGGTTTTCGATTCTAGCCAGAGGCAACCGGACGTCTAGTCACACTGATGAGCTGTGATACAGCGAAACAGTCTGTCTGTGGAGGAGTATATATATATATATATATATATATATATATATATATATATATTATAATGATTTAAAAAAAAATATGATTCCATCGCTACATACGAGTTCTCTTGTTTCAAAAATAGAAGCTAAAACAATCAGCTCTATTTCATCCTGAAGCAAATTTTGGAATAACTAATCTTGAAATTAAATTGAAGCTCCGAAAATTTCAAGATTAGTTATTCCGCAATTCGCTTCAGGATGAAATATAGCTGTTTTTTTTTTAGCTTCTATTTTTGACTCATGAGAACTCTTATGTAGCGATGGAATCCTGTTTTTAAAACATAATTATAATTTAGGCTCTACTCATGTATTGAGCAATGTTTTTTAAAAAATCAAATCAAAAATACTAAAAACCTTTTATTATTAACCTAACGATTCTTTCCTATTTTTCTGTATATTTGCTTGCACACACACACACACACACACACGCGCGCGCACACACACACACACACACACGCGCACACACACACACACACACACACACACACACACACACACACACACACTAAACACACACACATATATAGTATTTCATTACTCATTACTTCAGCTATCCTTTCATTCTTTTAGTTTTCTCTTTCATGACTTCGATGTTATTTGGAAGCTTTTTGGTCCAAGTTAATGGCCTTTTAGTCTTCCTCCCCGTGAATAGGAGTTAACTATTTGAATAATAAGAATTACATATCACAGGGAGTGGGCATTAAGAGTTTACAAATGCTTATGTGGGGTATGGCCCCCAAAAAGTTGGGAACCACTGTTCTAAACCGTTTTCGTCTTCTGACTTTTCCATATTTTAAATTTCAATGTCCACTATCCAAATTTTATAAAACTGAAAACATGAAATAAAAGTAATCATGTCACCAATACAAATTCTCTCCAGACACAAAACAATTTTTATCATTGCCTCATAACATGTTATTGTTATTAGACATTAATGATGTACGCAGAAGATAATGGCTACCAATAAGAGAAGATTTTCTTGAAAATCATTCTTAATTCGAAATAGCTAAAACGAAAAATAAATTTGTATTAACTAAATAATTATCATCGCAAATACGCAAACCGAAACCGCTTTCCATTCTTCTTTTATAGACCTCTCTTCTTGTACAATAACATGCTTTGATTAGCCCTAAGACAATTTCATTTCGGCTAACACACAAGAAAATACCCAAATCATCACCTGAGGACTACCAACATCAGAAACAACTAAACTGGATAGCATATGTAACTTAAATATAAAATAATGACAAAATCAATATGTTAATATTACACATTTATTTTCCTTCTTTATGTGTCACGAACCCCCGGGAAGTAGACGGTCATGGCTCTCCACAACTTCCTCATCATTGTAGCTTTTAATAAATTTTCTCCTTCTGCTATTTCTAATGGATCCTGTTCCTTCATCAATTTATTCAAATTCACTAAATATTTTATGCGTTGTTTTCCTCTATCTACTTGCTTTCAATCTGTCCTGTGATTATCAGATTTTCCAAGCACTCTTTTGTCATTATATATTCTAGTTACCTAAACTGTATCATCCTAATTTTATTTTTAAGTTTCCATTTTGTTTCCATTTAATCTGAAACTTTGTCGTTGATCACATGTTCGCTCTGTGTTATCCTCAGCTTCTTTCTCTAGAACCACATTTCTGTTTCTTTAAGACTTTTCTTCATATTTGAGGAGATTGTCCAGCATTCATTGCAAGACAGGAGGACAGATATCACCTAACAGCGTCGTGATAGTTTCCTCTTTTCTTTCGAAGTTTTTCTATTTCTTAACAATCTGCTTAATTTTTGGAATGCATCTTCTGATTTCAGTGCCACACTTTCCGTCCACTGTTAAAACGTAACTAATTGGAATAAAAAAGTTTAAGAAGGAAATTCCTATTAATACTGGAAGGAGAGATAACATCTACTGAACTGGAAACATTTATTTGCCTGAAAAAAAAAAAGGTTTTAAGAAAAATACGTTTTTGATACACAAAAGGTATGTCTATTATTGTTACTTATTGTATAAATGTACAAATATGTTACTTTTTACAGGGGAACATGTGTCTAATGGTAGGATATTTTTGAGCACAAACAAAGAAGTCTACGGAAAAATGCTTGATGTTAACAGAGATTAATAGTGCCGTATTCCAAAATATCTACATCAGGCAACACAAAGACGAACATCGACATACAATATCAAATAAATGTCTATATAGAAAATGTCAGTGAAATATTAATATAAAATCTAAATGTCTACTAGCGTTCTGCTAATTGAGTTACAGGGGATAAACCAGTACACATGTGGAACTTACGTAAAAATATGTATGTTATTATTAAGAGGAAAGACAAAATGATATATTGATTATTAAATTATAATTTTGAATACTTTTAAGAACATTCAAGATTTTGGTTATTTTTTCTTGCATTGGCGTATGATATATTAAGATAAGAAAATTTAGCGTAATTTTGCTGTGTAAAACACATTAATTTGTAAATTCTTGCAAAAATCATCTGTCAAATTTTAATGAAACTTTCAGAAAATACTCACAACTGAATTAAATTAATTTAGAAGTCTGTCTTTCTTAGAAAATCTTTTATAAAATATTTTTACATCTGTCATTCCACACCATGCATAGTTAATTTTATGAAATTTCGAGAAAATTATTTGTATACGGCTTAATGTTTATATTAGATATAAAATACAATTCCTTAGAAAAATTATATCAAGATTTTTTGTGTAATAAAACCTTCACTTACTTTCTCTGAATCGTGAAATAAAAAAATACAATAAAAGACATTATTTATTTAGAAAAGCTTTTAATCGCTTTTATGAATAACATATACAGTAGATGCTATTGCTCAATGAATAATGAAATTTTACAATATTTTTTTTCCATTTCTTTAAAGATATGTTTTAGACTTATTTATAAAGTGTTAAATATTTTAAAATTCTGTATTAATTTTTAGTGTTTAGGTGACATTGTTATTCAATATAAAATAGGTTTACTTTTATTCTAATGGGTTATTCTTGTACAAACACGTTCTTGGTTTGATATTGTGCACAATGTGGCTCTATTTTCAATGAACCAAACCCAAACATATATATTTGCTGAGGTATCATTCTAAGGAAAAAAAAAGAAGCTGATTTCAATAAAGTATATATATGTATATTATTTATTGTCAGTTTTCGTAAAGATAAGTCGCTTTATAACCAACCCCAGAATTTCTGAAAGCGAAAAGCTTGCCAGAGAGAAAGATTAAGAAAAAGAAAGTTTTGCATGGCAAAATTGTTATGCCTACAGCATATGTGACTTAAACTAAGTAGAAAAATGGCGGAAAAATTGCTGATCAAAAGTACGCTAAGAGTGGCGTCACCCAGTGGTAAAAACCAAAATTAAAGCAAACGGGGCCATGTACCAAACAACCCAGGTATTATTCTATAAAATAAATATATGACAAATAAATAAACCCGACAGGAAGACAGACAAAATTAATCGAGGTATATCTATGCCGCTAGAACGAGTCAAATTTGCGTGTGAGATATTGAGTCACATTTTTCTTTAATTTCATTTTAGCAAAGGCTAGGAATCGAATACCGATTTTTAATGTGGCTTTGATGCCTCAGTCCCAAACTAAATACACTATTTAAAAAAAAACTGTTCTTTCTGTTTTATAACTGAAGTCATCTTCCTTCATATCTATAATACTATGATTCAGTGGTAAACTAATAGCCAATACTTAGCGCTGAAATAAAAAATAAAATTATACTGAACTTTCAGATCTGTAAGAATAAAACTATCCTTTGAGATCACTAATATTATAATAACTACTACTATTACTACTACGAGTTCTACTACTACTACTACTAATAATAATATTGTGTTTTCATTTCTATAATAAAAAAATCGTATTCGCTTATCTGTAAAAAGAAAACCTCACTACTATATGGATACTGTTCGTTCAATTCTGTAAAAAAATTCTCTTGTTTTAGTTCTGTAATAAAAATAGTGTTCTTTGCATTACGTTATAATGATTTTATGTCTCCAGTCCTGTCATAAAATATTGTGTATTGTTTTGTAATAGTAACATTGTACGTCTCTTTTCTATAAAAAGGAAAATCAAACTGTTTTTAATTCCGTGACTTCAATACTGTAATAAACATTAAGCGCGTTCATAATTTTACTAATTTTCACCTAATAAAAGGCCTGATCTCCACTTGTTTTACGTTCATTCTAACCTGAATAATCCGGATGGAGCAAATACTTTCTGCGAAACGCGACATTTATGGTTTTCGTCTTTCTCACCTTATATTCAAAAAGACTGGGACACATACACACACACACAGAACACATGACACACACACACACGCACACATACACACATATGCATATACATACATATATGAAATATATTTTACATTTAGTATAATTTTTTTTAGTGACATTTACATATTTGAATTCGTACGCCCATAAACTTAATATACATAAACACATCGTTTTACTCACACATGTTCTTCCCGCTCTTTAGAACATGAGTAGATGTTTATCGGTTGTTTTCTATTTAGGATAGATACAAATCTACATGCAAAATTTATAAATATGGGTGATTTATATATATATATATATATATATATATATTGTTGAGTCTTGACTCAATGTTGAATCTCGCCTATTGCATGGAATAATAATGCAACACAAAATGTACTTAGAACAAGAATGTATTATAACAAGAAAGTGTACACAATAAGTACATATAGTATTTCTGTATATTTCTGGGAAGACGTTCCTGGAGAATGTGTTGACTAGTCGCAGTCGATCAGAGTCTCTAGTTGGATCTCGTGATTCCTTTTTCTCGTCTTCCGGTACCAACCATTATTTATATAGTTGGTAGTCACCTATGCAGATTAGGTGGATCCCACCACAACACCCCCTTCCCAAGCCTTGGGATCCTTTTGGATTTCAAACTGGCTTCTATATGGGATGATGATGGTTATTTCTTTGTAGATCCCCTTTGCATAGTTCATATATATATCTGTTTTTTTTTTCAATATCTTTTTCGTTTCGGATTCACGTCCAATGGGTCCGTGAACTTTCGTTTCCTACCGGATCTTCTCGGTTCATGAGCACTCTGCGGAGGTTCTACTTGAAACGTATCATACATTACATCAATGGTATCTTCCTCCTCATCCGGTATACTCTCTTCATGCTCTAGCACGTAGCATTTTTTGAGTTGGTTCTGGTGCCTTTTATGAGTATTCTTCGGCCCTTTTATTATGTAAATCAGGTCACCGATTCTCTTATCCACTATGCCTCGCTCCCAGAACTCAATGTTGTTTCTATAGCACTTGAAAAAGACCTTCTTTCCGGGGGTGTATCTTTTTCTAGCTGTATACATAGTGTTCTTTATTCTATTTCTTCCTGGCAAAAGCTTGTCAAACACTGACTTAACTTTCCTAGCGAACATTAGTTCAGCTGGTGCCATATTTGATGGTGTTCTCTGGTTAGGCGTGATTCTGTATACTTGTAGGAATTGCTGAAGCGCCTTTTCCGTTGGAACTCCTGAGGCTTTCTTCAGAGCGCGCTTTAACGTATCTACAAATCTTTCTGCGAGTCCATTGGATCTCGGATGATACGGCGGCGTCGTTATGTGGTTAATTTGATATAAATCACAAAATTCCTTAAATTCGTCAGAAGTGAATTGTGTACCATTGTCACTCACAATACACTCTGGCACACTGAACCGTGCAAATAGTTCATGCAAAAAAGTTGTTGTGGTATTGGACGTAGGCTTTTTGCAGCGTAGTACTTCCGGCCATTTTGTAAAGCTATCTACCACTATTAAGTAGTAATAATCTTCTACTGGACCAGCGAAATCAATGTGTAATCTTTCCCACGGATGATCCGTCTTTGGCCATGGTTTGTGTACTATAGGTGGTGCCTTAGCTGCTAACGCACACCCTTTACATCGATGAACCATGTTTTCGATATCCACATCCATTCCTTTCCAATATACAAAACTTCGCATTAAGCTTTTTGTTCTATTAATCCCCGGATGACCCATATGAAAGTCCCGTAGGATTCTTTTCTGCAACTTTTTTGGTACTACTATTTTCTCTATACTTGCGAAAGGCACGTTACGTTTCTTTTTAAATATAGGCATAGTATTTTCTTTTAATTCAAATTTAGCTTCAAACTTGTTACATCTTCCAAGACCAGGTGTAAAGGTTTCCGGAAACTTTTTCTTTAATTCATCTTTAATGTCCTGTCTTGTTTGCGTATTACTTTCTACTTTTCTGCAGAATGAGTTTAACGGTTTATCCCACAATTCGAATGTTTCAATAAAATCTGTACCCAACAATTTTTCTCCATTTCTCAGAATGAAAACTTTTATTTTTTTAACGATCCCATTCAATTTCATTGGAAGTACAACCTCGCCTTCGAAGTTAATTTGCTTTCCAGTTACCGTTCGAGCGAGTTTCGTTGACTTCATTATAGTAGGCCTTTTTAAAACTTTCCATGTTTTATCGTTCATTATTGTTAAATCTGACCCTGAATCGAGTTGAAATTTGATATTCTTTTTGAATATTTCAGTCGTCACATATTTCCTCAAATCTCTATCTGATTTGATATTCGAATTTGTTTGTCTAATTCGGTTCTTGCATTTTTTCGTTTTACAACAAGATCCTTTGTGACCCTTCTTTTGGCACACGAAACATTTCTTATTTCTATATGGGCAATTTACCTCCCAATGTCTTTCGTTACAACGTCTGCAATTATATGGTGAGACTTTTTTATTTTCGTTCTTTTTATTTTCTTGTCTATTATTAAAATACGCTGAATTTTTTCTCCAATTTTTCTCTACTGGGTACTTTGACTGCTTTTTTATTTTTTTAATATAAGCAATACCAGCTTTTTCGATTTTTTGCGACTCTTTTTTTAAACTTACGGCCCGTTGACACTCCTCTGCTAACTTTTGCAGGGTAAGGCCTTGTTCAGATTCGAGTTTAGACTGGATACCAGTCTTACTGGATACCAGTCCTTGAGCAAAAATCAAGCACTTGAATTCTTCAACCGTAATCTCTGCCAATCTGAAATTGTCACATTATCTATTCACTATAGATGCATATGTTAAGTAATCCTGATCGTCGGATTTAGAGACATTCATGCATAACCATCGCTTATGCCAAAGCGACATATTTGCTCCAAACAGCTCTTTTAGCAATTTCACTGTCTCCGAGAATTCCAATTCAGTTGTTTTTCTCGGTAGAATAAAATCTACAAATTTGCTATCTTCTGCTGTACCTAGCTTTCTTAGTAATAGACTGACTTTTCTTGAATTCGACCAGTTTTCACAGTCTGTGTAGAAAATATCTTCATATCGTTTAAAGTACGCTTCAAACGTTTTTTCTTCGTCTGGTACATAGTTGAAAGTTTCCTGCGAATTAAATATGGTGTTATTAGAATATGAAGAATTTCCCTCATTTGCCTGAAAGTTGTTTAATTTCTCCAGTGTTAACTTTTGAATTTCCAAAAGTCTTTCATCTTGTTTTTCTTGATATTTCTGTTGTCTTTCATCTTGTTTAACTTGATATTTTTGCAGAGCTATCTGTTGTTCCCTTATTAATAAGGCAAACTGTTCCTGCTGGGATTTGAATAATTCAGCTATGACTTTGGATAGTTCCTCCATTTTTAGCTGATAGTGTTCATGCAACAAGGAATATACTTTTAATTTGTGTATCCACGAATATCAACCCGCCGATAAAGTCCCGAAATGGTTTCACATCAGGATTCTTAGTACCCCGTTTTTTCCCTATACGATCTATATCGGGGTCAAGGACGGCATTCCAATCGCCCGCTAAAACTACCCGACGAGATGTCGTCAAAAACGGCTCGATCTGCCGAAACAGACCAGGTCGCTCAGCATGGGTATTAGGCGCATAAACGCCGATGAGACGTAAAGCCTTACCTTTTATGGTAACGTCCAGCACACAAAGCCTGCCCGCCGGATCTGCGAAAACAAGAGTACATGCAGCGTCTAAAGACCTGCTCACCAGCCAAGAGACACCCCTCGAACGACCATCAAAACATGCTGAATAAAGGGCGAACCCCTTAGACAGCACATCCTCACGATCACGAGAAGAAAACCGGGTCTCTTGCACACAACAGATATTAACCCCGAGGCGCTGAAGGTCGCGAGAGAGCCTCGCCCTGCGAGACTCCGACCTCAGGCCCCGGACATTTAAAGTAGCCAACCAGAGAGCCATAGTGAAAACTGATTAGGGTTGCTTACCTGTTTTGAACATGGCCGGGGTGAGGATACCGACAGCATCTCCCATAGACCCATGGCCCATCTCAGTGTTGATGTTACCGTCCTGGGAGATCCCGCCGATATCCCACGGGAAAGTAAGTTTAAGAGCCCTATAGAGGGAGGGGTGAACAAAAATTGGGACCCTCCCTGCGCAAAATGAATTCATTTTCCGGAGCTTGTCGCTCTGGATGATAGCAATGGGCGGGCTCATGCTGAAAGAGGATATGGCCTCATCTAACATGGCCCAAATCTGCTTTGCCCCCGTGTCCACGCCCACCACGGTTAAAACCCGCTGGGCATCTGGAAAGTTCAACGGGTTGTCATTGTCTCTATCACTGAACTGCTTGATGGACAGGAGGAACTTTAGATTAGGTATACGGTTCCCATAATCCCTAGCTTTTTCCGCCTGCCTAGGGGAGATCTTACAAATGTCCAATCCATGATTGAAAATGCCCTTGGGTTTTTTTTTCTTTTCGCCGGGATCTTGAGTGGGGCTTCGGGGCCTTTTGGTGACCGGTGGTAACATTTGAGAGGTTTTAGTGGGAGAAGGACTGGGAGTGTGGCAAGGAGTGCAGGGTTGTCTAAAGGGACTGGGATCTCTACTGAGCGGGATTTGGGATTGGGCATGGGAGGTGGACGGCATAGCAGGAGAAGGCTTCACTCTGGAGAGAGGGGTTGAGGGACTTGAAGTGGGAGGCATGGGGATGGAGGATACACAAAGGGGGGCCTTCTTTTTCGGGGGAGATTTGATGGGGGAAATTAATTTAGGTGACTGTAAGGGGATGGTTTTTTTCGGAGGAGATTTTGTTGTTTTTTTTTGGTCGTCCAGTTGTTTTTTGAGTTTTTTCAGTTTCTCCGCTTTTTCGTGGCTCGGCTCGTATTTCAACTTCTGCTCTTCAATTGAAAGAGTGGAGGTCGGGGCGTCGCCCTTGCTGTTGATAGAGGGAGTGGGACTGTGTGTGTCTTTAGTCCCCGAGGCTTCAGGGGACTGAGGACCCGCTGGCTGACGCTTCCCTCTGACCAACTACCTGCCATTCCCCTTCTTCCCCCTTCTTAGCCACAGGAGCGGCGGAAGAGGGCTCTTCGGGGGATGGGGGCTTGGATGGTGACCCAACCGGGGGAACAACCTCTCCGGTCCCGGCAGCTGGCATGCCCATTACAGGCGCGGCGGATTTTGCAGACTCGGTCAGAGGGGGAGTTTGGTCTTTTGTGACCTGAGTTCCAGAGGCCTTCTTCTCTGGGCAGGAAGAGGAGAGATGACCAGTCACTCCACACTTCCAGCAGGCTGGTTTACGCCCGGTCACGATGACCGGCAGCTTCAGGTCACCGACGTCAATCCAGTTGGGGACGGAGCTGAAGGCCTTTCGATCGAGCATCATATCAAAGCTCCATCCCCCAGTCAGGCTATCGCAGGAAGCGGCCAATATTTCCCCGTATTGGGCCAGGAAAGCCGCGAGGTGTTCCCCGATAACCTGAGGAGGGACCTCGTACACTGCCACGCTGGTCCTTCGCCGACCCTCGTACTCTGTTCGGAGGATGAGATCCTTGGTGATCAACTCCCTCCGGGTAGTTGGATCTCGTGATTCCTTTTTCTCGTCTTCCGGTACCAACCATTATTTATATAGTTGGTAGTCACCTATGCAGATTAGGTGGATCCCACCACAACATATATATATATAGATAGATAGATAGACAGATAGATAGATAGATAGATAGAAAATATATATATATATATATATATATATATATATAGATATATAGATAGATAGAAAAATGATAAGCAGCTGAGAACAGAGTCTGCCTAAGATTGCACACTGGTAAAAGAGTGCGCAATGCTATAAGAAATGACAGAGATTTAGTATATTTTAAAACCTGGGTGTCCAGTGACCGACCACGACTGCTAGTTTCATGCGCTTTCATGGAATAATCAGGCGGTCGGTGGGTGTAATTCGTAAAATAAACACTCTTATTCTACCACGCGAATTCAAGATGGCGAACTAACGTAATTCGCCTGGGAGAGGGTGACCTATCAAGCCATGCTGAAAATATTGAAAAACCAAATAAAATAATAAACGAATAAAAATAATTCAAAAAAATTCCACCGGAAAAGGCTTGCTAGTGTGGCAAAATGTGCTGAATGCCCTAGGGAACAATAGCACCACGCAGAGGAGCTTAAACTTTCAAGCAAAATCGTACTCTACAATACCGGACCACTAATGTTACCATTGTTACCAATTATCTGTTGCGTTAGCTTGTGTATCTCTGTTGCAGACGCCCGCTCGGGCTCGTTTATGTATGTCTAACACCCACAGATTCCACCTGTGATTTATACTGCAACTATGATGTGAGAACCTGTTGTAAGGGAATGCTCCACTCACTCTATTATGTATTGTAGACTGACTATATCAGGAGTATATGTAATGTCCACAGGACTACCGGAGACTGGATTCGGGACGTGTTCTTACAATAAACACCTCTTTCTTCCATCTACGCTCGAGTTCCTGTTCCTTTCACTCGAGTACCACCTTTGTCTGTAACCTTTTTAAGGATACAACAATACCTTTGCTGGGCTTTCAGGTAGCTAGAGCGACATCTGGAGTGATCAACAAAGCCGGTACGACCAAACCCTTGGTCATAATGACATATAACTTCCTACTAGCACAGCCATCAATATTTCCGAATAGTTACAACTAACTATTTTCATTTACAAGGCTCTGGTAAATCAGTGATATGATTTTAGTCCCTTCCCAATCGTTGAGTATGCTAGTATCATATCCTCATGCCAGTAATACCAAGAAGCCTCCTTTCTACAAAATGAAGCATGATCAGTTTTCAATCCGTGTTGCATGGTCTGAAATCACATATTCAATCACTCCGCTATCCAGCCATATATTAAATACATGTATAATAAATACAACAGCATAGCAAAGCTACTCAATATATATATAAATAGAGAAAGAAAGAGAGAGAGGGAGCGAGAGAGAGATATGGAAACTCCATTGGTGCAGGCATTACAATAACCGAATTTTCAGACATGAAGCCAGTTAAAGAATTAAGAATTTGTAAGTTCGAACAGGGTTGCGTCCTCACTGCTAATGACCGTAAGTATTGTGAAGGTAAAAAACTAATATGGTGAATCCTTGTTTAATTATCCCGTGTTAAGATGGCTAATCAACAACGTATTACAAAGTACAACTGTCATCATCTGATAACTTTGCACATTAAAATACACTAAAACCCATCAATGCATAATGTATTTGTGCTTCAGTACACACACACACACACACACACACACACACACACACACACACACACACACACACACACACACATAACACATTAATTATGTTCGTAGATAATTGAAAATTTATCCGCTTTCGCCCAATATTTAGGATTTTAACACTGCCTTCTGCACAAGCGTTCTTATAGTTGGTACTATTGTGTTCACGTCATCTAAGATTGAGTTTTATCGTGTCTGTTATCTTGCTGGCCTTACAGTGTAAACATGGCCGCTCCTCGAGCAGTGTGCACCAAAGAACACTGCTTCGATTTCTTTGATCGGAATGTGTTTCAGCGTTTGAAATTGATCGGAGGCTTTTTAACACACCAGCACACTACCGCGTAGATGTGTGTATGAGTTGTTCGAGAATTTTAAATGAGGCGGAACTAGAGTGGTGCATGAAAAGGGAGCAGGGTGTATGTCAAGCTCCACCGCTAATAAGAAGATTCCGCAAGCTCGAGAGATAGTAATGCTGAACAGGCGATTTTTTCACATATTCTCTGCAGATTAATCACGGTTCTGTCTATCAAATACTCGGTGTCGAGCTCGGTATAAAGTATTTCCGAGATGGTTCCCAAGAGAGCTTACCGCAGAACAGAAGCACAAACATATTGACGTCTGTCAGCGTTTACTTTACGGCTTCAGCAATGTAGGCAAATAATTTTTGAGTAGAATAGGTACAGGAGATGAAACGTGGGTCCATCATTATGAACCAAAATCGAAAATTCAGAGTATGGGATAGAAACATAGTGGTTCGCAAGCGAAGAACAAATTCAAGACACAATTTGCGTCGGGAAAGGTGATGCTAACCGTTTTTGGGACTAACAAGGGCCACTACTGGAAGGCGACCTGGAAAAGAGGTGTACGATTAACATTGGAAGATAGCCTATTGTTCAAGAAAGTTTTTGATTTTGGTTGACAATGCACGCCCATATACGGCTGGTCAGATCGTTGAAACCATTAACCAATTGAGTTTTGAGGCGCTGGAAAATCCTGCCTACATTCCGGATTTTGCGCCTTACGAATATAATCTCACTCGACCGATCAAAGTTGCTTCAAAAGGTTGTTGATTTCCTACTGATAAAGAAATGCATGAAGGCTTGATAAATTTTCGTGCGACCAACAGAAAAAAAAAGTTATTCTCAGAGGTAATACTCAAGATTGTGGACAGAAGAGCATCGAAAAGAAAAGAGACTATGTAGAATAATTTCGTTCTTGTTTGATCCCATCTTTCGTGCAAATAATCTGAAAAATGAGCGTGCGGATTTTTTAAAATATAATTTCCGTGGTACATATACAGGATACGATGGATAAATTGTCGCTATTTTATATTTTTACTTTTGCACATGCGCGTTGTTTGTCTATTTATCTATTAGGCTCAGTTGGGCAACGTCTGTAAGAAAAAGAGCACCATGACGCAATTCAGTTATGTGCCATGCGTGATACACGCTTAGACGATCATGCATCTTTCGATAGATAACTGACGAGGCAGATTTTTCCCGCAGTAGGTTACCATTACTTTCTGCGGTAGACCAGTTGCCATCCAAGGTTATAGAACCCGGTCTGTCCTGCTATTTACCCATAGTTGGGGGGGGAGATGAAGAGGATTCATACCTTTCCCACCGGTATTAGCACGAAAGTGTATGTAATTGATTCGACTGGAATTCGAACTCGACTCTCCGATCAATACGTTAGGGACGCATCCTGCACCACTTGACATTTGCACCGGAATAACCAATACGAACATTTCAGCTTGTTTGGGAGTCAATCTGAGGACAGTGCAGCGGACTCAGAAAGAGTTAGATAAGTCTAATGGTGATTACGAAATATACGGCTCTTCGGAAAACTCACTCTGATTGTTCTGATAAGAAAACAACTCCCGAATTTATTGGTGAGGAAATCAGGCTCAACACAGCGGCCTACATCAAGCCCTTGAGGAGGCGGTTCTGCTCTGGATCAAGAAGGTGGCTGTTGGAAAACCCTCTGTCAGGCAACAGGATTCTACCCCATGCCACACAAGCAGGATAACCCAGTGCAGTCAAACAATTTGTGCGACCACATAAACTCTTACGTCTGGTTACCTAAATCCCCAGATTGCAACTATTATATGTAAGGCGTATTTGAGCGAGATATCAACAAATTTGTAACACCAAATATGAACAGAATGCAATGATTATGGCAGCATTCGACAACTCAAACAAGGAGATTGTCCACAGGAAATGTAAGAGATTTTTGAAATCGTCTGGAGGCCGTAGTGGAAGCCAATAACAAATTTAGTGAATAAATTTACACTAGTAGTTCAATATATTTTGGTGTAACAGGTGATTTTTTCACATATTCTCTGCAGATTAATCACGGTTCTGTCTATCAAATACTCGGTGTCGAGCTCGGTATAAAGTATTTCCGAGATGGTTCCCAAGAGAGCTTACCGCAGAACAGAAGCACAAACATATTGACGTCTGTCAGCGTTTACTTTACGGCTTCAGCAATGTAGGCAAATAATTTTTGAGTAGAATAGGTACAGGAGATGAAACGTGGGTCCATCATTATGAACCAAAATCGAAAATTCAGAGTATGGGATAGAAACATAGTGGTTCGCAAGCGAAGAACAAATTCAAGACACAATTTGCGTCGGGAAAGGTGATGCTAACCGTTTTTGGGACTAACACGGGCCACTACTCGAAGGCTACCTGGAAAAGAGGTGTACGATTAACATTGGAAGATAGCCTATTGTTCAAGAAAGTTTTTGATTTTGGTTGACAATGCACGCCCATATACGGCTGGTCAGATCGTTGAAACCATTAACCAATTGAGTTTTGAGGCGCTGGAAAATCCTGCCTGTAAATAAATACAGGGTGTTCAAGAAGTCTTGGACACATTTCAAGTCCTCATATCTGATGAACTATGAATGGTAGTAAGATGAAACTGGTACCATTTTAAATCTAAATTCATTAAGTTTTTGTAATGCTAATGATCTTTTCATACTTTTTCATATACAGTAATGGCGTTCACTCAACCAGAAAAAGCGTTATGCGTCCTTGAATTTGCAAAAATGATACATGGACACTTGTTCAACGTGCATTTCCCAGGTCTGCAGATCTCACACCCTGCGATTTCTTTTTGTGGGGTTTTGTGAAACGACTGGTCTAGGTGCCTCCCCTTCCAAAAGACGTGGATGAACTGAAGGCACGAATAACGGAAGCTCTTGCAAAAAACAACAACGCAATGCTTTTGGCATGAATTGGACTATAAGCTTGATGAAATATATATATATATATATATATATATATATATATATATATATATAGTGATTTTTTATTCATTTTAAGTCAGGTGTTACAATGACATTTTAGAGAAATGTTGATGAGGTTTTTTTTTGCTATCTGATAGAAGATACTCCCTTGTGAAACCTCGATAATTGCCTGCAAGATCTGATCTTTGGCGTTGCAACAAAAAAAAAGGACATAAACGTAATCTTACTTGCAGTAATTATTGAGAGAAATATTCCTCGCAGTTACTTGCAAAACTGCTCTGTTCTTATTTCGTCTTTATATTCTGACATCTTGTTTTACACTGGGGGAGGCGATTGTTATTTTATGATCGTAATCTATTTTCTGTTCGCAAAACGAAAAATGAGAAATTATTCCCTGGCGTTACTCAAACATGCACACATTTAAATATAAATAGTGTCATTGATAAATAGATATTTTTTCATCCTTTGTTTTGGCAAAACATTCATATTTGTTTTTGTATATTAGTTGTACGCTGCATTGGACGTGTTTATGAAGCATCATTTCAAAGATGCCGGTGCTGATAACAGTTATTTAAAATACCTGCAACGTATCCCAATGCATATATCTCTTCTTTGTCATTTTGACCTAACTCCATATCCTACAATCTAAAAATATTATAATGTCACTTCGGTTTAGGACACTTGAAATCATGACCCACCACAGATCACTTTTCTATAATATATACATTATTGCGATGATATTCTTAAAGATTATGGAGTGGTTTCCAGTTGACTTAACAATGGTTCTTAACTCAGAATATTCCTTCAGTTAGACTATCTACACTCCAGCCTAGAGCTTATATTCTATTCTCAGTTGTAATCCACAGATCGAGAGAGGAGAGATGGTTATCTAAATGTCTTAGTGATTAAGGGAAACCAGAAAACTTAAGAGGAATTTGAACTCGACTCTAATTTTATTGACAGTCATGCTACCCACATATTCAGTATCACAACTACCAGTGGTAAGATAGCTTAAATATATCAAATAAATCCTTTATAAGTACACTAAAATCTGTTTCCTTGAATATGTCCTGCTGAAACAGGAGTGTGTCTTTTCTGCTGTCAAATACACTTTGTTAATATACTTGGAATTTGAAAATATTTTCAGTTTGAAAAAAGAAAGTCACAACTTTTTTGTTTTTATAATCAGAATCACCCCAAGCAAGGTAGTACTGTCATGGAAACACAAGGGGTTACAGGGTGTGAAAGAATTAAGAACAGAAATATTAAAGATGAGCAGAAAGAGAAGAGAGTAATCAGGTGGACAGTAGATGGCGATTGACATTGCATTTAAATTTTTGCAGATTAAAGCTGGCTAGAAAGCATGGAGCCTGAAAGGAGTTCCACAAGCGAGAAGTGCGACAGAAGGAACTGTTAGCATAGAATTTACGGCTACATCTAACCAGCTCAACTGTAAATTGATGAGATCTCGACACTAGTCTAGTACTAATTTAAAATTTCATAAACATTCTCTTGCCAACTAGAAGACATCAGGTAGTGGCTAAACAAATTATCACATTTACCTTTCTTTCTCATCTCTTGTTTTCTTTCTCCTTTTTAATACCTCATTCTCCATTTTTGCTTTTCTTTCACCTTTTTCATTCTACTCTCTCTGAATTTTTTTCTTTTCTTTATCCATTTTCATTCGTCTCTCCCCTTGTTTCATTTATTTCTCCCTTTTCATTCTTTTCTCTCTACTTTTTATTTTCCTTCTCCCTTTTCATTCTTTTCTCTCTACTTTTTATTTTCCTTCTCCCTTTTCATTCTTTTCTCTCTACTTTTTATTTTCCTTCTCCCTTTTCATTCTTTTCTCGCTGCACTATTGTCTTTTTTTCTCACTATTCATTTTCTTTCTCACTATTCATTCTTCTCTCTCATTCTGTTGCTGCATTTTCCTTTTCAACCTCCATTTTCCTTCTTCTCTCTCTTTCTGTCACTGTATTTCTCCTTTTCATTCTTCTATCGCTATAATTTTCTCTTTTCTTTCTCCCTATTCATTCACCCCCTTCCCTCTATGCATTTTTCCTTTTCTTTCTATCTTTTCATTCTTCACTCTCCCCTTTTTATTTCTTTCTCCTTCTTCAATCTTCGTTTCTTTCTTTTTTTCATTTCTATGTATCCTTTCATTCTTCACATCCTCCTCTTTCTTTTCTTTCTCGTTTTTCATTTTAATCTCTTTCTTTATTTTACTTTTCAGTCTCCCTTTTCATTTTTCTCTCTCTTTCCTTTTTTTCTTTTCGCTTTTCATTCTTCTCTCTCACTCTATTTTCCATTTCTTTCTCCCTTTTCATGATTCTTTCTCTCCTTTGTATATATTCGAAACCTCCTTGTCGTTTCTTCTCTATCTGTCTTCTTGTTACATAATTCGTACCCATCTTCCTAGTCGACATTTCCTTCGGAACCTGCCATTACACAATATGAACTTATAAAAATATCCCGAAAATAGGACGTTAATTGTTTATGGTGATGTTAAAGTGACTTTACTATTAAATGTTCATCTTTTCACGACATTATTTTCTGTATTTTTTAAGCTAAAAACAATAATTTTATTAAAGTTGCTTTAGATAGCCCGAAAAGTGTTTAATTTATCGTAAATTAATTTACAACACTTCATTTCATTGCACTGCAGTGAGAGCATCTATAGTAATATTCAGGTTATTTTTTTTAATGTTGTTCACAATAATCGTTATATATACACGAATATTGCTTAATTTAAATACATGAACTCTTATAGAAGAGAGGTCATATGAATTTAGAATTTCGTCTTACGGCCATTGATAGATTCCCAATTACATGTCTAGAATAGAAGAATATGGATATATTATGTACATACGATGTATTCACTTAAGCTAAATCAAATGAAGGCCAATACTTAACCGGTCATGTTTTCTAATATTTATTTCTTTGAGCAGACCAAGGGCAATATATGGAGGGAGTCAGTTTAATGCCATATCATCCCATAAGGTCTTGGACAATCAGGTTTCATTCCGTTCATGACAGATTTAGGCAAGAAGTGTTCCCGCAGTCGTTTCATTCTACAGTAGATAGGTTGCAACCCAAGGACCCACAAAGACACACACACACACATGCGTGTGCGTATGTGCGTATATATATATATATATATATATATATATATATATATATATATATATATATATATATGAATGAGTTAAATATACACACACATATCTATATATATATATATCCAAGTAAATCTATATCAATCTATCTATCTATATATATATATATATATATATATATATATATATATATAAATATCTGTATATATATATATATATATATCTGTGTATATATATATATATATATATATATATATATATATATATATATATCTGTATATATATATATATATATATATATATATATATATATATATATATATATATTCACGTAAATATTTTAAATATAACCGACAACGAATGTCTATTATGTTTTATCATGAGCCGTTCTAAGCGTCGTGTAATGGCGTTATTTTCAAGAGGATTTTTATTTTTAACTGGATGTGTGGGGTTTTATGTATTTTAACCTTTTAATACGAGATATTCCTGGGGCTTGCACAGCGTGAATATTATTTAAAAACGAAGAAAAGTGTTTTGCAATATAGGCCCTGCTATATTCCAGTAAATGACAGACAATCTCCTCACAGATGCAGAGCCATGTGGCAACATTTCTCTTGGTAAAAGGCAATAGAAATAGGTTATAGTTGTTCCATCGAGAGGAAATTGTATATCTTAAAAAAAGAGGGAAACTATTATATATATGTATACTAAAACAAATCGACATTATAACCAAAAACGTTTGCGGTTTCTCTCTTTGTTAATAAATATATATATATGTGTGTGTGTGTGTGTGTGTGTGTGTGTGTGTGTGTGTATGTGTGTGTGTGTGTCATAACACTGGATAACGCCACATAGATATTTTTGTCCCTCTTTTGTTATTGACATTTCGTTTATCGTTTTATACCTCAGGCCTTCTTAAGTTAAACCTTATATTTGTTTGATATACGTCTTTTAGTTGACATCCCTTTTTTTAAAGGTGCAAGTTTATGTTTACCAGCCTCTCCATTCGGAAGGATTAATAAAGAAAATGTATCTTCCGTTACATTTTTATATGTTAAATTATAGGGATATCTACTCAAATACGTGAATCCACTAAATATAATAATTAAAGTAATAAGAAAGAGTGTCAGATTATAATGTCCATTGATTCCTTACGAATTTCATGTTTGCCTTTTTGGATACGAATATATCAATGTCT